>CM053502.1:133215713-133295372 GCA_028627145.1 Eidolon dupreanum | reverse complement strand
TGATTTAAGGCTAATGAAGAACCTTAATTTTCACATAATTGTGAAATATTTTAATTCACAAGAGATATTAACTTGCTAAAAATTATTACTGTGAGGAACAATTACTCATAGAATTGATCATAAACAAACTTGTGAAGTAGGCTGAATTTATCCTGGAATTTTCTGTTTCATCTTTCTGGACCCTTTATTATCCTCCTCCTCCTCCTGCCATGCCCTTCAAAAAGTAAAAACGTTTTAAGCCGTGAGTGTAGAATGACTCTACACTACTAATTTCCTAGTTTGGGTTTATTTCTATTGTATAGCATAATTACTAATAACACCTCTCTGCACTCTCAAAAGTCTCTCAGTTTACAGCCACCTAACTTAAATATTTTTAATATCCTTAATAAGTCAGGTAGAGAAAGACAAATACAAGACAAAGGCAAATATAATCTCATTTTATATGACATCTAAAAAGACAAAACAAAGCCAAGTCATGGAAACAGAACAGATTCATAGTTGCCAGAGGTGGGCGTGGAGGGGTGGGAGTGTGGGGGTAAACAGAATGGTTGAAGGGAGTCAAAAGGCACAAACTTTCAGTTATAAAATAAATGTCATGGGATGTAATGTATAGCGTGGTGACTACAATTAATAATACTGTATTGAATATTCAAAGGTTCCTAAGAGAGTAGATCTTAAAAGTTCTTATTACAAGAAAAAATATTTCATGACTGTATATGGTGAGGGACGTTAACTAGACTTATTGTGGTGATCGTTTTGCAATAAATACACATATTGAATCGTTATGTTGTATACTGAAACTAACATTATATCTCGATTATACCTCAAAAAAGAAAGAAAGAAAACAATGTACTGTTCAATGGGAATAAAGTTTCAATTATACAAGATGACTTAGTTGTAGAGATGTGTTGTACAGTAGTTTATCTATAGTTAGATTATTTATTATTGTCATATTATTTATGACACAAAAGGCTCCTGTTTTATACATACTTTATTGGCCCTTTAATCTTCTCTTACTTGTACCTTGAAAAATACCAGACCTGGAGAAAGCCAAATATCCTTTTCATCCAGTTCAAATATCTTGACTATAGAATATTACCAGCAAAAACAACACTTTACCACATGCACACTGCAGAAAAATCAGAGTCCCCAGTTACAACCAGGCTCTAAAACTGCTAGTTAACCCTTCTGATGTACAAAGGAAACTTACTCCATCACATTCTTCCACAGCTGTGTCATACCCTTCTTTACTTTTTTCTCAACCCCGACCTGCCACCCCTCTCCTATATTCATAGATGGTTTCATCAGTTCCTTCTTCACAGAGAAGATGGAGACCATCAGGCAGGAACGGTGTATATATCACTTTGCACCAAAACATGTACCCAGTGTTGCTATATCTAAACTCATCCCCAATACCCTTCTTTCCCATGGACTTGGGGAAAAGGAAATTTCATTTCGAGTTCCATTTTTTTATTCAAAAACCTTTTCCTTCTAGTATTCTTTCTCTCCCGTGTCTACCATCTTTCCCATATTATGGCTTTTTCCTTTTAGCATAGTTTTACATTTTAATACTCCCAGGTCCCAAATTTCAGCCATTCCAGAAAACCCATAATTCTCCAATGCCTTTACATCACATCTCTAAGCCTTTTCTGCAAAGTTCCCCCCTCCCCCGTCCCATTCGTCTTATCCCTAAGTTCATCCTTATTTGAAAGTCTTCATTCTGGCCTTCTCTTGCTCCTCTGAGAAAAATTTCCACTCCCAACCCTGCCTTTCTTCATTGAGTACTGCCACTCAGCACTCTTCCATATCATAGGCATACATCAGCCTGTGGTTTACTAGTCTACCTTTCCCATTATAATGGGAATATTTTGAAAACAAGGGCTGCCATTCATCTCTCTATGTCTAATAGTCTAGTCCAGAGCAGCATTCTTTAACACTATAATACACAGAATCAGTTTCATGAAATATTTCCCCATGCACTCACTTCAGTAACCTAAAATACATGATTACAAGACATTTCCTATAGGGTATTTTAGGATAAAAGTAGTTATTTCTCTCCCTTTACTCCAAGATGAGTCACTGTCAAAACTGGCTATCTAAAACCACAAATCTGGTTATAATAATGAAGATAAGGTCTGAGCCATAGAGTAGAAATGAATTTGAACAGCAGAAAAGACAGATGAATAAAGTGGAGAACAGAGACGGTGAATCTTCAAATATATGGGTTTTATGGAAGCTATGTTATACTTGAAGTTATCTAATGCTTTTCATGTGTGCAGGCATCCTGTATATTAACTCACTTAATCCTCATCACAACTCTGTGATGTAGACACTGTCATTAAGTACATTTTAAAAATGAAGAAATCAGGACTAAGGTTGATAAATAACATGCACGGTTAGTAATTGGTGAGGCTGGGATTTGAGCTCAGGCAGGCTGACCCCACAGTCCTTGCTCACCCACACAGAACAATTGCAGGGTAATGAAAATTGTATGATCTGACAAGTGATTCAATTATTGAAATAGCTAAAAATATATTTAAAATTAGCCACTTTCTCTACTGAAATCTGTGAGGAGTACTTTTATCCCGTTGTAAATTGGTCTTATTTCCTTTGTTTGAAATTTTTCTGTACTAGCTTCAGTTATAAATATGTTAATATTTTTCCAGGGTCCAATAATAGTTTATTAAGAAATGTGACTTCAAAAACACAGAAGTCTACTTATTCAAACATATAGTTCTAGGTATAAAAAAAAGGAAGAGTTTTTTTGAAAAATAACATTCCCATATATAAAGGTTGGAACTGTTGCCCTTCTCTGAAAAGCATACATATTTGCTAACCTACCACATAAATCTACCTGTTTCCACTCTGGTTTAGTGGTTTTTCTGTATTAAATGTAGACAAATAGAAGAACCACAGTACTTCCAAAATGCAGTACTTCCAAAACACTTAATCCTCCTGTGCAATTTCCTTTATAGAAGATGTCTGCCTTTAAACAGATTTGATGAGCTCTGTGATGTTTTGACTTTAAAAGGGGCTCTTGAATTTTGAATCACCTTGCTCAGGAACAATGTTTTCTTGGTGTGCCTTCCATTTCTCTTCTATATAGGGAAATTATACACATTGTTACTAAGTCATCAGTTCCTACTTGAAATTCTACCTTCAGTTTCATGCATGCATGGCTATATAAAAATGGGGTACGTTTTATATGCTTCAAGAACTATGCAATGAAAGCAGGATCCAGGAGAGATTTGGCTATATCTGACAAAAGCCAACTGTCAGATTTTCCCTTCTCCACTGTTTGACATGGTGTAATCCCTTACAAACATGTCGATTCAGACCAGCATGCTGCATACTAAATTATGAAAATAGTGTTCACATGTTAGCATTCAAGAAAGTGGACTCATTCTGTGGTATTGCTCTGAAGTGAAACCTTGGTGATGAGACAAGAAAAGAAGACTTTCCATCAATTATCTCAGTATTTTGAAGGCTGTAGCATAGGTTGGATGTTTGACTCTTGCTGTGGGATGGCAGGTTTGCTGTGATTTGTGTGATCTAATTCTATGATTTTGGTTTTGATGACAGATGTTATAGGAATAATATTCAACTTTGTATGTGTTCTACTATCCTTGGAGTGAAAATGAATATATGTAGAATTGTGTTTGTACTTATTAATTGAAGCTGCTGTGCTTTGTACTTTATTTCAGAGCATCATGCCTGACCAGACAAAGAGGAATAACAATTATTTTTAGCAAATATGGGACTGGCTTACAGTATTCTTGGCATGTGGGGAGCTTCTAAACACACAGGGAAGGGAAATCAGGGAGTCACAGGAAGGATTTTCACTTACAAGATATCCTTGTAATTTCTGGAAACCAATAATGTTTGGCATGTTTTTTTGTTCCAACCCTTTATGCACAATACATGGACTTTAAATATGGAGTTAAGTAAAGTGGACATGTCTGTGACAATTGCAAGATCTACTGTCATTCTCTCATTTTTTCTGTTTCAATAATTTAACCAGTTTAAACCCTTATCATAAGTACAATTGAAGATTTTACTTTCCAGTTATACATCAGGCTAGAAATCATTAGAAGAAAAAAAAATGCTTCAAAATATACCCAATAGAAGGTGTCTCAGCAACATATGAAAACAGAGGGATAGTCCATAGGGAGTGAATATTCAGGAGCAAATGTCCAGGCAACTCAAACAAACACACTGCTCTCTTTTTAAAAAAATAGCCATGGGTAATGAATTTAGCAGACAATCTTCTGTCCAAATCATCCCAAATATCACTTCAAGATTAATCTTTTAAATATATTTTAATTATGTCTCTATACTGATAAAACAATGTAAATGGCCTCCATGTCTAAAGGACAATGTCCATGTGTCATACTGATATTAAAGATCTTTATTAAACAGGCTGGTGAATCTAATTGCCTAGATAGACTCTCTAGGTCTTAGCTTTGGGTTTCTACTAAAAACACCTGCAATTATGGTGTCTATCCAGCTGGAGAACTTCTTATTCATTGTTAATAATTGCTAACATTTTCAAGCAGTTATTATGTGCTAGCTATTGCACTGAATGCTTTACATGCATGATCTCATTTATTTATCACAATAACACTGTGCAGTAGGTTTTATTATTTCCCCAATGTCAAGACACAGAGGTGTGTCTGTGTGAAACTTCCCCAAGATTGCAGAGCACAAATTTAATGTGTCCATTCTGACTCTAGAGTTAAGAGTGATCAAACCACTAAACTGCACTCTTTCCATTTTGCTTTTTATTTTCTATACAATATATTTTTTTTGGATTCTGCCTTAGATTAACCTCTCAGGCTTGCTACCTCGGTTGCTCTGTCTGTATGACTTTCTATCTGGTTTTACACCTGAACGCTGTCTCGCATCAAAGTTGGCTTCACATTTCCTACTCCTTAAACCAACCCATGTTCCCAGACCTTCACTTTCTGCTGGGGGTGCCCTCTTTGCCAGTATCTTGAAGAAGAATTATATTAAGTGATTTCTGCATTATCACATTCATTGACTTTTTCTTCCACTTGCCTAGAGGTTTGGGAAGTATATCCTTAACCTTCAATTGAACAAATTACACTTTTGTGGCATTTGGAAAGTAGCATTATTCTTTATATACAGCAAAATGTCCCTTTTCTGAAATTTCATGGGACATTTGTTTGTACTACTCACATAAAACCTGTTTATTGCCTTGTTTGTGGTCATTTTTGTATGTTTCTTTCCTACTACACTGTAAAGTTTTGGGAGGATTGGGGCTATAGCATTCACCACGTATTCCTCTAGACATAAAAGAGATATTTACATGGCAGGAATCCTTAGAAAATATTTGACTATAGGAATGAATGAAGAATCCCCTTTACGATGTATCTATCTCTTGGTTTGTAATTTTTTTGGGAGGGACATAGTTTCTATCTAGAATCTGGTAAAATTGAAAATTTTTAGCTGGAAAAAAGAACTAGACATAGAGGCAAGGTTTTATATAAACTTGAGTACCTTCCTAGATCTCCTAAAGCCAGTCCAGGTTAAGAAACCTTGAATTTCTTCCATCCAGATATTTTATGATCTGCAGCTAAGCAGTATAACAATGGAGGCCACCAAAGCTGGAAGGAGTCCTTTCACATTTCTGTTCCCAGATTCCAAACTATGAACACTGTCTGTCTATCTCAATGGGATGTGAAATAATAATAGAGAAATACATCTGGAAGTGTTTATTGGCAAAGAATTCAAAATTCAGGATACATGACTGGTAGAGTAATGTACTGGGGATATGCAAAATTATAAAGACAAAAATATAAATCATTCTTAACCCATGAGGCTATATATGCTTTTTGTATTCCAATCAGGAGAACTTCAGCCATGTGTGTATAGCACATTTGTATATAGACAGATATATATAGAAGGGATTTCTGTCCACTCAGACCTCATAAATTAACATAAACATACTAATTTAAAATAAAATATAAGAACACAAGAGCAGACTTGTTAACAGTAGTAGTACTTTGCTCAGAGAGTTGTGTCTATAGAAGACAGATCATTGGGGGGCGGGAGAAGAGAGAGAGAGAGAGAGAGAGAGAGAGAGAGAGAGAGAGAGAGAGAGAGAGAGAAAGAGAAAGAGAGTGTCTATGTTCCTTAAGTTTTTGGATCAGTCTACAAATAAAGATCTTAACTAATGAAAATTTTTATGATGTGATGGAGTCCACTGGAAATGGGCTAAAACCATTAATTCATTACACAAAGTTCTCTGCAGCTACTTTCATATAGGAACACCTTTGCTCTCTAATGAGCTTATATGCATAAGAGAGAGTTAATGTCACTTTCCAAGTGACTGGAGCAATCTATCCCACTGTGACATCTTTCTTATGAACCATGACATTCTGAAAAATTGATTGTAATTCTTCTATTATTTCACAGATTGTTCTGTCAAGTACTTTCTAGGATGTGTGTGTGTGTGTGTGTGTGTGTGTGTGTAATATGTATATTTTTTAATTTGGCTTCTTCCCTGAAGTGGTAAACTCTTCAGATGCTATAATAATAGACTTGAAAGTCATCTATGAGGTGGTGATTCTATTAATATGGATAATGAATATTCTAATTTCTAGTTATAGCGTTTTTAGTGATTGTATCTTTTCATACTTCTGGCAAGTGAAACATTCTCATTAGAGAATTGACCTCTGACCCATTCCCCAAGGAAATAACAAGTATCTTTAGAAACTTTTATTTAAAGATAGAAAATGGGGGATAATAGAGTGGTAGTATATGTAATAAAATCACACAGTTTCAATTAGACTTTAGAAAAAGAACACAAATTAGTAATGAATTTGATTTTTAGAAGAAAATACTATGTAAACTTACCTACAGTTTTAGATCTACATAAATGCTTGGCCTGCTGTTTAGATGTTGCATTCTATCATTTGTAATTAAGTTGCAGGTCTTTTTGTCTTGAGAAACATAGTTTGTCTCTGTCTTCTGTTTGTCTGTCTATCTATCTAATCTATCTATCATCTATCTATCATCTATCTATCTATCTATCTATCTATCTATCTATCTATCATCTATCTATCATCTATCTTTCTATCTATCTATCTATCTATCTATCTATCTATCTATCTATCATCTATCTATCTATATCTATCATTTATCTCATTGATCTGTTGGTCCTACATATTATAGATAATTTTGAATATCTATATGCACCCTTTTCTTTTGGTAAATTAATATTAAAAGCACTAAAGGATAATATTCAATTACATTTCAGTTAGATAACAATTATTATAATTTTAACCATGTTACAAAAAGTAAAAGTGTGTATGTTAGTTATTTCTATTGTCTTTGTTTCATTTCTGTTAATTTTGAGATTTCCATTTGTGTTGAAGTTGATTAGAAATGAATGAAATTACATATTCAATTCCCCAACTTTCCAAACATAAAGAATAGGATGGTAAAAGATTTATTTCAAACAATATATCCCTTGATATAAACATGTGTTAGGTCAGTTTTCTTTCTATGTTTTGCAATAGGTCTAATTCAAAAGCTTTTTAGAACAGAACATTGTGATTTTTGACAGTAATTGTGACTGATTTTCATAATGCACTGATGTTAGCAGGTCAAATCTTATGCTGTTAGTTAAATTCTGGGAAAGAAATTAAATTTGGCAATAATTGGAATTTTTTTCACCATGCTATTAAAGAAGACTCTCCTTGTTATGCTTCATGTATAATACACACATTGCTTTCTTTAGCATCACTTAAGGGCACTCTAATTTTTCTGTCAAATTCCAATCAACTTATTTTATCATTTTGTCAGTTTTCATTTCAACCCCCATTTTGACCTTGAAATACTCATGCAAATTCAATGTGGAATTAAATGCAGGAAAAAAATTGTAACTTTCTGTCTTTTATCTTTTTAAAATTTATTTTTAGATTAAAGTTGACATTCGATATTATTTTATCTTAATTTCAAGTGTACAGAGTAGTGGTTAGACATTTATGAAGTGATCCTCCAGTTAGTCTGGTACCCCCACTTTGGACTATACATAGATATTACACTATTATTGCCCTTTAAAATTTTTTTTTATTTTTAAAATTTTAATGAGTTTCAAGTATACAGTACATTGGTTAGACATCTATATAGTTCATAAAACGATCCCCCCAATTGCTCCCCCGCTCTCCTGACCCTCCACCTAGCCAGTGTACGAATGATAATTGCATTCCCTATGCCGTGCTCCCCATCCCTGTGACCGTCCACTGGCTACTAATTTATACTTCTTTAACTCTTCACCCCATTCTCCCAACCCCTCAAACTCCACTCCCCTCTGTCAGTCACCAAATTGTTAACTATATTTGTGAGTCTGTTTTTGATTGGTTTGTTCTTTTTATTCCTTAGATTCCACATATAAGTGAAATCATATAGTGTTTATCTTTCTCTGTCTGACTTAAATATCTTTTAGGTCCATCAAAGCAATATCTTTTCCCATCTCCTACCTTTTCATATGTAGGGGTCTTGTTTTCTTATCCTTTCAGCCTCTCTATCTTTTGGTTGGAGCGCTTAATTCTTTTCCATTGAGGGTACTTATTGATAAGAATATAGTTGTTACCATCCTTTATTCCTGTTTTTGATACATGTTTTTTCTTCTTAAAGAAGTCCCTCCAACATTTCCTGTAATTCTGGCTTGGTGGTGATAAAGTCCTTGAAGTTATTTTTGTCTAGGAAGCTCTTTATCTGTCCTTGATAGCTATGTTGGGTAAATTATTCTTGGTTGTATATCCTGGGTCTTCATCCTGTAGAATATTTTTTGCCAATTCATTATGTCCTGCATAGTTTCTTTTGAGAAATCAGCTGCCAGTCTTACGAGTGTTCCCTTATATGTAATTATTTGTTTTTCTCTTGCTGCTTTTAATATTCTTTCCTTGTATTTAACCTTTGGCATTTTCATTACGATGTGTCTTGGTGTGGGCCTCTTTGGATTCCTGATTTTTGGAATTCTCTGAGCTTCTTGGGGTTTTATGTCCATTTCCTTCACCAGGTTAGAGAGGTTTCCCAACATTATTTCTTCAAACAGCTGTTCAATATCTTGATTTTCTTCAGTTATGCTGATCAGACAAATATTTGGAGCCTTAATAGTGTCCCATATACTCCTTAAATTATGTTTACAGTCTTGGCATCTTTTTTCTTGCCATTCTGATTGAGTGTCCTGATTGGTTTTCTTGTCCTCTAGATAGGGCATGTGATCCTCTTGTTTATTCACTTTGTTTGTTTGTTTATTCCATTTAATATACTTCTCATCTCAGGTAATGTGTTCTCCGTTTCAGACTGGCCCCCATTTATCATTTCCACTTCCTTTTTTATGTTTTTTTTTTTTATCTCTTTGTTGGAGTTCTGTACACTTCCCAAAAGTTTATTGAGCATCTTTATAACCAGTGTTTTGAACTCTGCATCTATTAGATTACTTGTCTCCATTATATCTGGATCTCTCTTCTGTTCTCTCATATGGTTTCTGCTTCTTTTTCTTCCCATTTTGGCTGTCTTTCTGTGTCTGTTTCTATGTACTAAGCAAAGCTCCTAAGTCTCCCGGTCTTATTAGTGTGGATTTGTGAAGTAGGTGTCCAGTGGCACAGTCCTGAGAGGGGTTCAGCTGCAGGCCAAATTTAGCCCAAGCCTCTACTCCTCCCAGGCCACCTGTTAAGATTCAGCAAGCAATCCATAGATGCCGTGCTTATAGTTGCCTCAAAAGGCCACACCAGAAACCGAGGCCAGCTGCCTCCTCCAGTTTGAGTCTCAGCAAGGAGCACCTGACTTGCTGAGGATATACCTGGATGTGGCTTGGGTGAGGCCCGAGTTCGGGGAGGTGGGGTTTTAGGGAATCCTCTGGGCGGAGCAACCTCTGTTATCCAGTTTGATGACGTCACAGCTATGGTGGTGCAGTGTCTGGCGCACTGGGAGGTGGGCGGGCTCAACCGGGAACAATGGATACTGCCAGCACTTCTGCACCGAGCGAGTCTCGCATTAGCCCTCATTCCGACGATGTCTCCCTGTAAGTCCTTGGTGCCCCCTGCACACAGCCGAATGGGCACTGGTGCTCAGAGTGAGCAGGTCGGTCACTGTGAAAACTGCTTGCACATGCAACCCCTGTGACTGCCGCAGCTTTCGTCTCACTCAGCCACTTGGGACCGAGCTGCCCCGTGTCCTCGCCCCATCCTACCTTCTGCCATTGCAGGGTGCTTTCTTGGATCTCTCCTTAGTTGTATGGCTTGTTCACCTAGATTCCAGCCAATTTTTCTTTGCCACTGCTCCTTGTTTCTGTCACAACTTTGATTTGGTCACCAGAGGGATGAACAGAGCCTCTATCATCTAGGCCATTTTTTTCTTGCGATTTGCCCTTTTCTTTTTTAAGGAAGTGTTTTCACCTATCCCAAGGACTATGCCCAAAGCATGTTTTGTAGAGCAGTGCGCAATAATATATAGACATTGCATCTCAAAAAATAAACATTTGATGTTGCCCAGTGTTTTGTTTTAGTTATTAAGTAAATCATAGAAAGAAATACACATACTGTTTTGGTCTTCTGTAAGCCATTTAAATCATGTGTGTGTTCTCAGTAAACTAAGAGGTTTAGAAGATTAAAGTATTAGAATTTAAATCAAATCCAAAAAAACAAATTTAGATTTGTGCATATTGGTCAATAAAATATAGTTCCTAAAAAAAATATTCTCTTCCTTACTCTATTGCCCCATTTTGTGCTTGCTTAAGAGGGTGTAAAAGAGGTCACAACC
Source organism: Eidolon dupreanum (assembly GCA_028627145.1). Lineage (NCBI taxonomy): Eukaryota > Metazoa > Chordata > Mammalia > Chiroptera > Pteropodidae > Eidolon > Eidolon dupreanum. Next base: position 133,284,578 of record CM053502.1, on the reverse strand, counting down.
TAGGCAGGCACATCAGGACAGGTAGAGTTGGTACAATAGAGATATATGACAGGACTCTATTACAGTAAGTAATGCAATTCCAGAAAGAACCTGTGTGGAACATATTGCCTCTGCTACACATGTCAGAAAATGGACTTTGATCGATGGTGTCGCAATATAAAACCACATACGAAAACTTTGTAATTATCATGACAGTGTAAAAGTGTCAGACTTGCCAGTAGTGTTAGTACTTTTTATAATTAACAAATGAGCAAAGCGCATAAATTCTATATGCTGCTCAAGCCTTACAAATGTTTCTGGTTGCTGCCATCAGCACGTAAGTAAGCGGAAAGGCATGACGGGTCTGGTGATCATCACCTCTGAGAAGTGGAGGCATTCCTTGGGGGGTGATTATCTACAGCTAACCATACCACCTGGAGTTGCCATATTGCTACTTTAAAAATTCATTAATATGGGAGAAAAACATGTCCATTTGTGCCTGAAGAGGAAGTTAGTTTAGAATACTAAACAGCGATAACTTCAGCTGTGGTTTATACACACGAGATCCTATAGAACAGTCACCTATAAATCGAAATACTCTATCATTCAAACAACTTCATAAACTTAAGGAAAAAAATAGACCCAGCAGACGTTCACAGCATTTCTGTAGAAGCATTTGCTGACAGTGAAAGTGGCAAAATTGCTAGGTTTTAGATTGTCTAGAGAAATGGTTTGCTTTGAAAGATGAATGATCTGATTTAGAAAAAGTTGGCTACAAATTCTGGTTTTTGAAAAAGTGAATTTGCAAATTTAAGTTAAAACATATGGGACTGTTTTGTTTGCTCACTTCTGTTTATTGCAAAACTGCTTTATAAAGGAAATTAAAAAAGAAAGAAAACTACACCTGTACAATTTTTTTCTCATAGTTTTTTGCTGCCTTAGCCCACAGCAAGTTTTAAAAAACAATGAATACAATTTTGAAAAGAACCCATTATGATAGAAATGCTTACAAGGAATTTATATACTTTCTATAATTTAAAAGAGTTTCTTTAATTAAAAGTCTTTTATTGTAAATAAGTCTTTTCAGGATATATTTTGCCAAAGAATATGCTGAAATCACTAATTATTTCAACATCTTATAGAAACAGCCATAGTCAGTCATCTTTATATTTCTGTGTGTGTGTGTGTGTGTGTGTGTGTGTGTGTGTGTGTGTCTGTATGTGTTTGTGTGAGTAAAGTTTTAGATGTACATAATTGCAAGAATTTTATATATAAAGAAACTTCTACAGAGTCTATGAGGCTAGTGATATTACTCTTTGCATTGAAAAGATAGACTTTCTCCCTTTAGATGAAATTTAGATGTTGTTAAAGATTTGGATCTTTCATAAAATTGGGAATTAACTCAAAGATTGGAAAATGATAATGCCTGCCATTTTCTTTTTAAACCAAATTATAAGCCACCTACTTTATTTTTATTATTTTTTCTTTATTCCTTTTAGTTTTAAATGTAAGACAAATAGTGATATGACATTTGGTTTAATCTTAAATTTCCAAGTTAAAATTAGTTAAATGCAGAAACATGTAAGCTTTGTGAGGCCTAAGAGTGTGACTGTCTTGTTCACCATTGGTTTCTCATAATAATGGTTAACAGTTATTGAGAGATTACTTTGTGCCAGATGTTTGCAGCACATTCATGAAATATCTTTCTTGGTCTTCTTGATCATTGTTTTTTTTTTTTTTTTTTTTTTGCCTCAAAATAGTAGGATTACATACTTTAGAGACCCTTGGCCTTGAGAAAGATCACAGTGTCTCATCTCTTATTCTTCGCTATATGTAATTCATATTTCTAAATAAGAAAAGTAAACCAAACTCAAAGGCACAAAACTTTAATAAACACTGAAATTAAATATTTCCATTTTTTAACTTTTAGATTTTTCCAATGGGCAAATTATGGGCAATTTTCTCAAAGATGAGCTTTAGTCATTTTTAATTCCCCCTTTAGCTAATGTGTTCAATATTACTTAATTTACCTTCCATAAAATTCATCTGGGACCCTCAGTGCCTAGAGAAGTCTTGGAGACATAACTTCAGTGCCAGCTGATACGATGATAGAAAAAAGTGTATGACATTGACCTGTCCTCAATTAATTGGAGAGACAAGGCACGTACATTCTTATGGAAAGCTTAAAAATAAAATAACATTTTAAAAGAATACCATGAGAACTTATTTACAGAACAGCATTCATTTCCATTTGACTCATTTGTTTATTCTTTTCTTATTTGCATTTTTTCTATTTCCAGTTTTATATTGTTCTGTACAGAGAGTTTGGAAAAAGGACATATAGAACCCATACAAAGAATCAAATATGGGTGGCAAACAAATGATACAAAATAAATGAAAGAAAATATACATTCCAAGTCCTAATAAGATTTATAGTTTCAGCATGAGCAGAGAGTAAAAAGTATCCCAACACAGCATCACAGCACTGATTTCCATTTCTGACTTTGCTGACACTTTGTTGCAGTTCTGACACTTGAAACAAGATACTTAAGTTATCTGGCCCTCAATTTATCTATAAAATAATATGCTGGATAGCAGGTTATGATTATACTTGTGGAGATCTTTGCTCTAGTGTTCTTTTTAGTCTGTCCCTTTGAAGTTATTTCCCTCTTCCAGAAATGTCTTTCAGAAGCATTGGAAGAATCAACTTATGAGAAAATCTTCTAGAACATGACCAGTGAGAGAAGCCAGGACTGAGCAGTAGAATCTTTGAAGTGAGCTAGGTGGAATGAGGGATTTCATGGCAGAGTTGACATCCAAACTGGGTCTTTTAATCAATTAATTTTCATTACACCTGTATGTAACATTTATTACATGCAGCACTTTGTGTATGTAGTACATACAACACAATATAGGAAACACAAACCAGAAAATAGAGACCCAGACTTCATTTGTACCACATGAATTTTCCAGAAAAGTGTAATTTATTTTTAAAAGATTGCCTCTGATTTTCTTAGTATCTGACCATTGATAACTTCATGATATTTTAAATAATTCATATTGTACTGGGAAAAATACAAAGTAATATTCATTATCTAAATATAATAACATTTATTTTCTCTTATATTATCATTCACTCACAAATATGGACACTAATTTTATGTTGGAAGAAATGTTACTGCATACAATAGAACGTACTGTCATTTCCAAAGTCCTGCTTTGCTTCAAACTTTTGGCTTATAGGCTTTTCCTCTTGTGCCAGTGCTAACTTGAATGTGTTCTATGAAATGCCACATTGTACAAAAACCTGTTTTTTCCAGCTTTTGTGAAGAAGATTATATAGTCCATGGGTTCTGCCTGACAAGTTTTTCCACATTGTACACCTCTGCTCATGGTGAAGAGCTCTGTCTTTAATGGGTATTACTACATTTCCTCAGTGACTGCTTTTTATTCGTTTCTAAAGATAACAGCATGTGCATTAACACACACTGATGTTTCTGAAGGGCACTGTAATGAAAAATTAGAATATGCTTGCCTTCTTCCTGACTAAAGTGTGTCTTAAAGAGTGTGGGTGCCCTTAGTTTTGTGTCACCAAAAGAATAAGATCTGTTGACATTGTTACTTATCACTCAGCTTTATTCATTCTTAATGTCAGAATAATCCTGTTTGGTCAGTAAAGATTGAGATCATGAGGTTAGATATGGCATAAAATTCAGGATACTCATATTCGTAAACTATAGGATAATTTCTGTCATGCTAACCCAGAAATTATACCAAAGGGAAGAGGCAAGAAGCCCATGACTTAAGCACAGGTGTTTAATGGCCAACCACGGAATTAGGTTCACTTCATAACAGTGAAAAACTCTACCTGGGGAACTGAAAATTAACACAGGGCATAGGTTTTTATTATAATAATACCAATAATAGAAAAGGGCAATTCTGATATTTTAACAAAATTAATTCAGCTGCATCTGGCAAGCTGTATCTCACAGAAGACTTTAGCATACATATTGGAAACAATGTTAAAAAAAAAAGCAAAAAATAATAAATGAAATAAAATAAAATCACTAGACCTGGCAAGATTGGAAGATTGAACTTCTACAGCATCCCTCATGGATAGTGAAACAAATTTTTCATAAAACTTTTTTCTTCTTTCCAGGCAAGAGGTATCACAGTTTTATCTTAGACATTAAAACCTGAGGGATGTTTCAGACCCTCAAATCTAGTTTCTATAATGGCTTATTTGTGCAATTACATCTAACAATCTAAGTATAATGTCTGAAAACATTTTCATCAATCAGATCCATGTGGAACATTAGGAAGTCTGTCTGCAAAGCATAGGGGCTTTCTTTTGGGGCCTGGAAATCTCATCTTAAGTGGATGATGTGTGCAGCATGTAAGGAATAACTTTTGATGTCATATATGGTGCTTCTGCAATGTGCTAGATGCTATCCATAGTAAACTTGATAAGTAATAACATGAATAAAATGCTTAAACTGTGGGCCCTTTCCTCAAGTTGTTCATGGTCTTATAACATAGGATAACTTTCATTATCCTTCAACTAGATGGGACATCATCTGTGTAGGCAACAAAAATGATACCAAGGTGGCATTATGGTAGGCAGAAAGTCTGATTCGAAGAGCTAACTAATGATTATGGAAAACCTACATGACAGAAATCCATATAGTTCCTTTTTCATAGGTTTTAACATTTGATACTTTCAACATCTTAGTGAGAAAGGGTCAGGATCTTCAGGTGCAAGTGTCAGAAATTCCAATACTATTTTTCTTAGATTAAAAAAAAAAAACACAACAAGTTATTGGTTCACATACTTGAAAAACCCAGGGAGTAGGTCTGGATGCAGGTCTTGCAGGTCTGGTTCTCCTCATATCTCAGCTTTGTTTTCCAGGACATTGGTTTTGGGGCCAGGCTCTATAAGGGGACTTCTGGTCCAAATTCAACAGAAAAGAGCATTTTCTTCCAGAAGCTCCAGACAAGTCCTTGAATTTCCTCTACTTAAATGAGTCATGTGTACATCCTGATCCTTACTCTGTTCTCCTCTTCCCTCTTCTTTCCTGTCCTCTCTTCTCACTCTATAGCTGTCCCTTGGTGATCACATCTACACCTATAACTTCACCACTTGCATGCTTATGACTCTCAAGTCTACTTTTGGAGCTCATGTGGTGTTCCTGAACCACAGACCTAAGTGTCAAACTGCCTAATGGAAATCTTTACTGAATGTCCTAGAGGTAACTAGATCTTTGAAGGCTATGTTATATAGACTGTCACCAGCTTTATTTCAAAAGTAGTTGGGAATAGTGGTGTAGAAAACAAGAGAGAGATGAGTTGGAAAAGAGCATAAGGTTAGGTACATTTGTTTAAATGTACTTTTCTCTTTTGCAAATTATTTATGATTTTTACATATTTATCCATTGGAGTTTTAGCCTTTTTTTTGACTTTTATATTAGGTCTATGAATATTAATTGTTTTAATCTTTTGTCATGTAAGCTCTAAATATTTTTCTCATTTTTCTTTCACTTATATTTATGTAATTGTTTCAGAGAACCACATTTTATATTTATGTATTATGTCAATCTTTTCCTTTATGATTTTATTCTATTACTTTTAGACACATTTTAAAGACCATATGACATAATTATATTATGGTAAAATTTGTTTACAGTGAAATGACGAACTTTTGTGTCTGAGTACTTTTGCTTAACAATGTTAATACAGTTTTTTAATATATATTATTGTATGTATTAGAGGTTAATTATTTTTTACTGGCAAATTATCTATAACTATTAGAATATACCACAGTTTTTTTTGTATAAGTTTCTACTGATGAACATTTGGATTGGTTCCAGTTTTTGATTATTGTAACACTGTTATACACAACTCATACAAATCTCTGTGTGAGTGTGTGTATCTGTGTGTGTATGTGTGTTTTCCTTTTGGATAAATTGCTGAGAGTAAAATTGCTAGGTCATAGTATATGCTTAATGTAATAAACTAACAAATCATTTTCCAATGTGGTTGAACCATTTTATACTCCCATCAACAGTGTATGAGAATTCCAGTTATTCTTCATTCTCACACACATCTATTGACAGATTTTTTCTCATTTTAGTCATTCTAGTGTAAGAAAACTGGCATCTCACCAGAGTATTAATTTACATTTCCATGATGTGTAATGGCATTAAATATCTTTTCATGTGTTATTTGCCATTTATCTTGTTTTATCAAGTGTATGTTTGAATATTCTGTACATTTTTAGTTGGGTTGTTTGTTTTTATTATTAATTTGTATGAGTCTTTAAAATATTCCGAACTCAAGTAATTTGTTAGACATGTGTTTTGTGAATATTATCTTTTCATTTCTGGTTCGCCTGTTTGTGGGGGGAGGGGTCCTCATTGTGACTTTTGAAGAGCAGTTCTTGTCTTTTGATGAGCATGCAGGTGGTGAAGTTCTTAATTTTTATGAAGTTCAATTAATTATTTTTTCCTGGGGTTTTTGCTATTTCTGTCTCTAGGAAATCCTTGTCTTCCACAAGTGGTTAAGATTTTCTCTAATGTTTTCTTTTGTAAGCTTTTTTTTAGTTTTACCTTTAACATTTAGACCTATGATGCAAGATATGATGCAGAGATCAAATTTCATTATTTTTCATGTGTTTATCCAATTGGCCCATAACTATTTGTTAAAGATGTTTCTTTCTCTATTGAATTCTCATGGTATCTTTGTCAAAAGTCAATTTTTGATATCTTTCAGGTTTATTTCTGGACACTCTAATCTGTTCTTGATACATTATCTACCTTTATGCCAATACCACACTAACTGGGTTACTGTAGCTTTATAGTAAATCCTCATATCAGGTAGTATGTCAGCTAATTTTGCTCTTATTTTAAAAGATTTTGGGGGAGAATTCCATTTCTGGGAAAATGATATAGATATAGTTTTCCCTAATCCTCCCACTATTCCCTCCTAATCCTCCTACTAAGTACAATTGAAAACTCTTGATATTGTGTAAGAAACAAATATAAGAAGACTCTGAGAAGAAGAGAGAAGGAGACAGACTGACCAGGGACCTCAAATCTAAGGAATGATATTGTGGTGAATTCCCTGGGGTTTTTATTTTTACCTCATATATCTCACACTTGGAACCGAAGAAGCTAGCAAACCAAAAAGTCCAATGGGCACAGACGATAAAAGCCTTAATAAAATACCAATCAGTGGCTAAAAGGCCAGGAAAATAGCAGCTTATCAAGACAGAATACTAACAGCTCTACTCTAGCAAAACACCACAGAAAAATAAGCTCCCATCCCTACCCCCTCCAATGAAAGCCTGGTAGGGAGCCTTGACTTTCATCTTCATCAACTGGTGCAGTACAGCATCCTAATTCACCTTCTGCCCCCATCTGGTGTGCTGTCAGAAAGGCCCAGTAAAGAGCCAGGATTTTTTTCCTTACCTGTTGGAAAGTAGTCAACTTCCTCCCTCTTCCCTTGTTATGTCAATGGAGACAACTTGTGAGAGCCCCACCCAGAAGTAATGAGGTACCTCTTCCCCCTAATACTGGAGGGGTGTCAGAGGAATCCTAATGGTGAGTCAAGACTTTAACCACTTCTTAGCATTAATGAAGTGCTCATTGTGTTGTCAGTTGAGTCCCTGTGGAGAGTGAGAAATCCCATCTCTGCCCAGCAGAGCCATTGGGTGTCAAACAATCCCAGGCTGAGAACCTGGACTTCTACTACCACATGACAGTAATGAGAAAGTGAACTTCCTCCCCAGCCTGAGCGATGTCATAAGAAGCCATCTAATACAAATGTTTAAATAAAATAGTGAATGTCATAACATAATACTCATAAGTTAAGGTTTTAATAAAAAAAAACATTTATTATACCAAAAACAAGATCTCGACTGAATGAGAAGTGATATTCAGTAGGTGCCAATACAGATGGTGGATGTGGTAGAATTCTCAAACAAGGATTTTAAAGTAGCGATCATAAAAATGCTTCAATGAGCAATTATGAAAAAGCTTGAAACAAATGAATAAATAAAATAAAATAAGAATCTTCAACAAAGAAATAGAAAACACAAAAAAGAATCAAGTAGAATTTTATAATTTAAAAATACAATAACAAAAAGATTTTAAAAAATACCTCGATAGATGTGCTAAACAGCAGAATTGAAGGATTAAAGGAAGTAACTAGAGAACTGGAAAATAGAGCAATATAAATTACCTAGTTTGTAACACAGGGTCTTGTGAAACTATTATAAACGATTTAATATTCATGTTATTAGAGTCTTGAAGGAAAAGTGAAAGAGAATAGGGTTGAAAAAGTGTTCAAAGAAATAATGGCTGAAAATTTTTCAAGTTTAGCAAAAGACAGACCTACATATGTAGCAGACTGAGTGAATTTTAAACAGGGTAAACACAAACATCATGAGCAAACTTCTCAAAGCTAATGAAAGAGAAAAATCTTGAAAGCAGCAAAAGGAACTGACACCTTATCTTTTAGAGTAAATAATTCAAATGACAGCTGACATCTCATAAAAAAATTTGGAAGCCAGAGGGAGTGATGTAACATATTTCAGTTGCTGAAAGAAAAGAACATTCAGTGTAGAATTTTATACTCAGTGAAATTATCCTTTAGAGATAAAGGGAAAAATCAAGATATTTGTGGGTAAAATAAAATTAAAGAATTTGACACCCTAAAAGAATGGCTGAAGGAAGCTCTCTAAACAGGAAGGAAACAATAAATACGGAATCTTAGCACATCGGAAAGAAAGAAAAAACATGGTAAGCAAACATATGATAAATGCAATGGACTCTCCTTTTCCTCTTGAGTTTTCTTAATTATGTTTAATGGCTGAAGCACAAATTATAACACTGTCTGATGTGGTTTGAAATGTATGTAGAGAAAATGTTTAAGACAATTATAAATGGAGGGGATAAGATTTCTACACTTCACTGAAAATGGTAAAGTGGTGACACCAATAGGCCTAATCATACACACACACACACACACACACACTATATATATATATATATATATATATACACAGAGCAACCACTAAAACAACTGTGAAAGAGGTACACTCACAAACACTATAGATACCAGAAAATAAAATTAAAACATTTAAGTAACCTATAGGAAGGCAGAAAAAAGAAAACAGGTAAAAACTAGAGAGAACATTAGAAAACTAAAAATAAAATGGCAAATGTAAGCTCTAACATATCAATTATTATATTAGATGTAAATAGTCTAAATAAATCAATTAAAATATAGATTTTAGTATAGTTAATTAAAAACTCTGACCCAGCTATATGCTGTTTTCAAGAAGCTCACTTCAAATATAACAATATAGGGAAGTTGAAAGTAATAAGATGGAAAAAGATACATCATGCTAACATCAACCAAAATAAGTAGACTTGGCTATATTAACATCAAATAAAGTATACTTCAGAACAAAAAATAAAATTAACAGAGATAGGGTGACATAAAGGGATTAATCCACCAAGAAAACGTAGAAATCCTAATGTGTGTAAACCAAATAATAAAGCTGCACTTAGGTGAAGCAAAAATTGATAGAACTGAAAAGACAGACGAATCCACAATTACAGTCAGAGACTTCAACATCCCTCTTAGCAACTGATAAAACAACTAGACAAAAAGTCAGCAAAGGTAGAGAAGAATTCAACATCAACCAATAAGATCTAATAACACAGAATTCTCTACCCATCAACAGCAGAATACACATTCTTTTCAAGTATCCATGGAACCCATACCAAGATAGACTATATTTTGGACCGTTAAACAAACCCCAACTAATTTAAAAAAAAAAAAAAGGATCATACAATGTGTTCTTCACCCATAATGGAATCAGACTGGAAATTGGTAACAGCAAGATAATAGGAAAATCTCCAAACACTTATAAACTGAAAAACACATTTCTAAGTAATCTGTGGCTCAAAGAGAAAGTCTTAAGGAAAATAAAAAATGCATTAAGCTGAATGAAAATGTAAATAAAACACAACAAAATTTGAAAGGCACAATCTAAAACTGTGCTGAGAATGAAATCATGGTGCTAAATGCATATATTAGAAAGGAAGAATTGTTTCAAATCAATAATCTATGCTTCATATCTAAAGACCCTAGGAAAATAAGAGCAAAATAAATTGAAAGCAAACAGAAGAAAATAAATTTAAGAGCAGAAATTGCTCAAACTTTTATCATAACAAAATAATAGAGAATATCAAGAAAGCAAAGGATTGGTTCTTCGAAAAGATCAATAAAATTGATGAAACTCTGGCAAGATTGTCAAAGAAAAAGAAAAAAAATTACCAATATCAAGAATGAAACAGGGTGTATCGCTGCAGACCCCCCATAGATGCCAAAAACAATAATATGATACTACGAACAGGTTTACAAGGGTAAATTTGACAATATAGATGAAATCAGCCAATTCCTTGAAAACCACAACTGCCACAACTCACCCAATATCAGGTAGATAATAGCCCTATGATTATAAAGGAAATAGAATTTGCAATTACAAAGAACTTTTAAGAAAGAAAATATTTGGGTCCAGATGGTTTCACTGGACAATTCTACCAAATATTTAAAGAATTAACACTAATTTTATGTAATATCTTTCAGAATAGGGGCACTACTAATTTTATGTATCAAACCAGATTTAAAAAGTACTAAAAGCAAGAAAACTACTGACTGATATCCCTCATGCATACAGATATAAAAATTTTAAACAAAAATCAGCAAATAGAATTCAGCAATATGTAAAAGAATTATACACTGCGACTGTTCTGTTAAAGGGCCATGTATGCAAAGCGACCCCTAAATGCTGAAGGAACTGAGAGACCAAAGAGTAAGGCAGACAAATCCATTTTGTCAGTTTAAAGAGTTTAATAGGGAAATTTATAGAAGTGCTGTCTTAAGTACAGCAATATGAAATGGATCCCTGCACCTTCCACCCCTACATGCGCTTTTATCTCCTGAGTGGTGAGAATGTGTAGTGACTGGTGCCAGAGTGAAGTAAGAGATAGATAACATTGAGGGTGCTTCACCCCAGAGAGAGGACTAATGGGAATCCTGTGATCAGCCCAGAGCTCTGTGTACATATTCCAGAGCTCACCCCAGGGAAGTATGCAGGATCAAGGGTATGGGTTCATCCAGACTTCAAAGTGGCAGATTAGCGTTACAAATGGAGTCACTATGTTCTGCACAGTGACCAAATGGGTTTATTTTGGGGATACAAAGATGGATCGATTTAAAAATCAATCAGTGTAATCTATCACATTAACAGGCTAATGAAGAAAATCACATGATCATATCATTGATGCAGGAAAAGCATTTGACAATTAAACACCCATTTGTGATTAAAAACTCTCAGAAGAAATAGGAATAGAGAGAGTTTACCTCAGTTTAATAAAGAGCATCTACCTAAAACTTATAGCTAACTTTATGTTTCATGGTGAAAGATTGAATGCTTCATACCTGGGATCAGAAAAAAGGCCAAGATTTCTACTCTCACCAATTTTATTTAATGTAGTAATGGAAGTTCTAGTCAGTAAAGTAAGGCTAGAAAAGGAAACAAAGGGCATACAGGTTGCAAAGGAAGAATTAAAACTGTCCTTGTTTGCAGATAATATGATTATGTACACAGAAAATCCCAAAGAACTTGCAAAAAAATTCTAAAACTAATAAGTGAATTAGCAGAGTCAAAGGATACAAAGTATACAAATTAATTTCATTTTTATATACTAGTAATGAATGTGTTTGCACCATAATTAAAAATTCACTTTTAAATAATACTATGCCATTTAAAATTGCTCAAAGAAAATAAAACAGTTAGGTTTAAATCTAACAAAATATGCACAGGACTTGGATGCTGGAAACTACAAAATACTGGTGTAAGAAATCAAAAAAGACCTAAATAGATATAGAGAAAACTGTGTTCGTGAATTGATTGGAAGACTCAACATAATAAAGATGTCAATTCTTTCATAGCTGATACACAAGTTCAGTGCAATTCTTACCAATATCTCAGCAATTTATTTTTGGAGATATAGTATTATGTATCTCAGGTTATATAAGATTTATATGGAAAGGCAAAGAGACTAGAACAGCTAAACAATTTGAAAAAGAAGAATAAAGTAGGAGTCGACCTCCCCTCCCCTTCCTCCTTTCTCTCCCCTACCTTCCGCCTTCCCCTTCCCCATCTCCTCCTCCTCCTCCTTCTTCCTGGCCTTTAAAAGTCATGTACAATTTGGGCCATGGGGTGTGAATGTTGTGAGGTAAATATCTAAACATTTCTTCCTTAATTTGTTGAAACAAAAATATTGATATTTTTTCCTTACTGATTTTAACTTATGGCATATTTAACTTTGTATATATTATTATACGTTTTGAAGATAAATAATATATTGTATTCTCTTGTTTTTTTTTTTTGTTCTGATATCTAATGGTTTTAATGATTATAGCTTTATAAGAAATTTAATGTCTCTTAAGCTAAGTGTGCCATTATTGCTCAAATTATAAAATCTCTTATTATATTTATGAACTATTTATTTTCCTATATGAACTTTAGGATTATTTTGTAGCATTGAGGGGAAAAAAATCCTGGCTTACTTCTGAATAGGTTTCCTTTGGTCTACAATGAGTGTCTCTTTTTCGAAGTTAGATCTGTAGACTGTTAGAGATATGCCTATTATTTTCTTTGAGGAGATAGCAATGGCTACAAAAGGGAAAACAAATAAAGGTAATGATGTAGCTGACCAATCTATTTCTAAAATGTCTGAACATGGAAGTACTAAATTTTATACCATGTTATTTTTCATTTTGTCTCAAAAGACTTTCTTATCATTAGAATAGAATTAGCCTCCTATGGTAACTATCTGGCACAACTTAACAGCGACAAGGAAATTCCTTAAATATATATCACTGAATTCACATTTATTAAAGATATTAATAGGTATACATAAAATAACCCTCATTGGGGGTGGCTTCATAGTGTGATGGTGAGCACGTCTACTTTACACACAGAAGGTCCTGGGTTCATGCCCCATGTGGAACCACGGACCATACCCCGGGTGCACCTCTCCCCCTTCCCTCCTCCCCGACCCCGCAGTGCGCCAGGTCCTCCGAGTGCACCAGGGATGCCAGGCCCCGGGGGCACCAGGCCCTGGGATGCACTGCGAGTGTGTTGGAGGAGACAACCTGCCTTCAGAGATCCAGTTCTTAAGGGGAGATGGTAACATCCGTAGGTCGGGGTGGAAGTGGGAGGAATTAAAGAAGGGGAAAAAAGTAAAATAAAATAAAATAACTTTTCATTGAAGCAAACCCTCACATTTTATTCATATTATTGGAAACTGTGATTGATGCCATGGAAATATTATACTGATAACATAAAGCTTTTCCAATTTTTTAAAAAATTTTTGTACTTTTAAGTAAAAAAGTCAACCTGAATGATTATGATCTCCTTTTGAACATATGTCATTAAGGCTAACATGGGTTTATGGTGTTGAAATTCTAATAATACCTTCAACTTGAATTAAAATCTTTTTCAGAGTTGTGATTGATAGACTATTTCCCCTTCTGTGTTTTGAAGATTTAGTGTACTTTTTACAGAACTGCTAAATATACATGTTTTTTAGTTCAATTTGATTCAAAGAGAATATGTTTTCCTTTTTTGTTTGTGTACGTGCTTTAGCTCATAATGACCATATTGAGACCTGAAAATATCCATCATCCTCTTTATTTATCAGAAAGAAATACAAAATTGTGCTGCCTCTAGCACTGGGTTAAAGCTCAGCCTAGAAAATGCTTAAAATATCAAGACCTCAAGTTATTCTGATGAAATGAGAGGAAGCTTGGCTTTCTAAATTACTTTGTTTTATGCATACTTGATGTCTGCATAGGCATATCTCGGGGATATTGCCAGTTTGGTTCAAGACCAGTACAATAATGCAAATATTGCAATAAAGCAAATCACACAATTTTTTTGTCTTTCCAGTGCATGTAAAAGTTATGTTTACACTATACCATAGTCTATTAAGAGTGCAATAGCATTATATTAAAGGATAATGTGCCTACCTTAATTAAAAAATACTTTATTGCTGAAAAATGCTAACCATTATCTGAGCCTTCAGTGAGTTATAATATTTTTGCTGGTGGAGGGTCTTGCCTCAATGGTAGTGACTGCTGCCTGATCAGGATGGTAGTGGTTGCTGAAGGTTGAGGTGGCTGTGGCAATTTCTTAAAATTAGAGTAGAACGAAGTTCATTGCATTTATTCACTCTCTTTCGGGAGCTATTTCTCTGTAACGTGCAATGCTGATTGGTAGCACTTTACCCACAATAGAACTTCTTTCAAGGTTGGAGTCAATCCTCTCAGAGTCCTGCCACTGCTTTATCAACTAAGCTTATGTAATATTCTAAATCCGTTGTTGTCATTTCAATAATCTTCATAGCATGTTTACCAGGAGTAGTTTCCATCTGAAGAAACCACTTTCTTTGCTCATCCATAAGAAGTGGCTCCTCATCCCTATCTGTTAAAGTTTTATCACGAGATTGCTGCAATTTGGTCGCATTGTCAAGCTCTATTTCTAATTCTAGTTCTCTTGCCATTTCCACCACATCTGCAGTTACTTCTCCACTGAAGTTGTGAACCCCTCAGAGTCATCTATGGGAGCTGGAATCCACTTTTTTGAAACTCCTCTTAATGTTGATATTTTTACCTCTTTGCATTAATCACAAATGTTCTCAGTGGCATCTAGAATGGTGAATCCTTTCCAGAAAGTTTTACTTTGCCCAGATCCATTAGAGGAGTCACTATCTTTGGCAGCTATAGCCTTACAAAATGTACATATTAATTAAGAAGACTTGAAAGTCAAAATTACTCCCTGATTCATGGGCTACAGAATGAATGTTGTGTTAGCAGGCATGGAAACAACATTAATCTCATTGTACATCATCACCGTTAGTGCTTTTGGATGACCAGGTACATTGTCCATGAATGGCAATATATTGAAAGGAATCTTTTTTTTCTAAGTAGGAGGTCTCAAAAATGGGCTTAAAATATTCAGTAAACCATGGTGTAAATAGATGTGCTGTCATCCAGGCTTTGTTTTTCCATTTATATAGCTCAGGCAGAGTAATCTAGCATAATTCTTAAGGGCTCTGGGATTTTCAGAATGGTAAATGAACATTGGCTTCAACTTAACCAGCTGCATTAGCCCCTAAGAAGAGTCAATCTGTTCTTTGAACCTTTAAAGCCAGGCATTGACTATTGACTTCTCTCCAGCCATTAAAGTCCTAGTTGACATATTCTTCCAATATAAGGCTGTTTCATCTACAATTGAAAATCTATTGTTTAGCATAGCCACCTTCCTTAATTTTCTTAGCTAGATCTTTGGGATAACTTGCTGCAGCTTCTATGTCAGCACTTAATGCTTCACCTTATACTTTCATGTTATGGAGAGAGCTTCCTTCCTTAAACCTCATGAACCAACCTTTGCTAGCTTCAAACTTTTCTTCTGCAGCTTCCTCACCTCTGTTAGGCTGCACAGAATTAAGAGTTAAGGCCTTGCTCTGGATTAAGTTTAGGCTTAAGGGAATGTTGTGGCTGGTTTAATCTTCTATCCAGACCATTAAAACTTTCTCCATATCAGCAATAAGGCTGTTTTGCTTTCTTATTATTCGTGTGTTCACTGGAATAGCACTTTTAATTTTCTTCGTGAACTTTTCCTTTGCATTCACAACTTGGCTAACTGCTTGGCACAAGAGGCCTAGATTTTGATCTATCTCGGCTTTTGACACACCTTCCTCACTAAGCTTAATCATTCGTAGCTTTTGATTTAAAGTGAGAGATGGGCGACTCTTCCTTTCACTTAAACACTTACAGGCCATTGTAGGGTTATTAATTATCCTAATTTCAATACTGGTGTGTCTCATGGAATAGGGAGGCCTGAGGAGAAGGAGAGATATGGGGGAACAGCCAATCAGTGAAGCAGTCACAGCACACACATATTTATCAATTAAGTTTGCTATCTTATAAGGGTGCAGTTTGTGGAGCTCCAAACAGTTATAATAGGAATAGCAACAATCATTGATCACAGATCACCATAACAAATGCAGTACTAATGAACAGGTTTGAAATATTGTGAGGATTTTCAAAATGTGACACAGAGACATGAAGTAAGCAAATGCTGTTTGAAAAATTGTGCCTGTAGACTTGCTCAAAGCAGGGTTGCCTCAAACATTCAGTTGTAAAAATATCTGTGAAGTGCAATAAAGAAAACATAACAAAATGAAGTATGCTTGTATATATTTTTCTTTTTTTATTCATTATTTGTTGGGTTCTGGTGGCCATAATCTAATAGAAGGCATCTGGTCAGCATGTGAGCTACACTGCCAGAGTCTCTAAAACTAAAGATTTTGTGATTGATTATTGTCTTCTTTTCTTTGAAGCAAACATTCTACATGTCTTTACTGGAAAAAAGGGGAAATACTATACTTCATTAAAGTTAGGCAAATGGAGAGTAGAATTTTAAAATTTCAATGAAGATAGTAACGATAAGAAAAAATGCCTATGTCACTTATGAGAAACCAGATTAAATTAAATACTGTTATATAATAGGCATGGCAGGGATAAGAGTGAGAATGAGATTATTCATGATAAAAATAAAATATTAGTAATAATTTATTGAGCACTTACATGACAGACACTGTAATAAGCACTAAACATATATTTTCTCATATTGAATTCTCAGGCAAATCCTATGATCCAGGCACTATTATTATTACTATTTTTGAATCTTAGAAAGTGATTTGCTCAAAGATAAAGTAACTTAAATATTAACAGAAATTAATAGAATATCAGAGGAGGGATAGATCTGGTAGACCACTTAGTCAAATAATAAAAATAGTAATATCAACAATATCAGTAATTATAATTCCTAATATTTATTAAGTGCAGACTATATGCCTTTTGCTTACTCTATAGGTATTTTCTTATTAATGGTTACAATGAGCCTATGAGATAGGTACTATAATTATTATTTGACAGACAAGAAAATTAAGGCTGCTGAAAGATTATATAACTTTAGAGAATGTCCTCTAAAATATCACTTCTCCTTTCCCAAATTCTGAACCAGGTGACAAGGAAGCCAAGATGTCAGCTAGTGAAAAGTGAAAATATCACATTTATGACTGACATATTAGAATGTGGCTTATTTCTGTGGGCAATTGAACTTGCTAAGAACAAACCTCAGGCATAGGTCTGCTAGCCTAGGAAGACCTTTCCAAATGGGGGTGGTGTTCTGTAAAAAGTAGGGCATGATGGAGCAGAGAAGATGTGCTCATTGTTGGTGGATTCATTCCTGAGACACAAAAGGGCAGGTGTTCTGCCTTGAGTTCTCAATTTCCCCTAATAAATTCACCAACCAGATATGCCACCCATTCCCAGGATTAAGTGAGGCAATGGAGAACAGTCCAAAGGTCAAAGCTAATGTAATCCCTCCAGGTGAAAGGAAAACAGCTAGAATGTGAATCAAGTGTTTTTCCCCAACAAGTTTCTAAGTAGGGAAACAGATCCACTCATTGGTATACACTGGCATTCTTTCCAGTATGTCAGTAAAATAATGATATGAAAGATTTAGTACAATGTTTGACACTTGGAAGCACACAATAAATAATAGCTATTAATATTATTACCAGTATAGAACAATACCCAGTCTTGCAGTCAGGTTGCTCGGCCTCCTGAGCTCACACACTTAACCATGCATGCTTCCCAAGGTGTGCTCGTGCTATGGGAGTAAGTTTTCATTGTATTGACCGGTGGTCTTCCAACAAAGTACCTTTATCTTACACTCATCTACCTAAGACAAGACAAATGAGAGACAGAGATCTATAGCACGCATTGATATTCTTCAGGAGCTGTGTGGGGAGCCTTTGGACATCACTCAGTAGGAAAGAGTCTGTCTTGCAGTGGCCGACAGCAGTCTTGGAATCTCAGGCTTTGTTCTTTCTAAATCAGGCTTAACTAGGTCTTGAGTAAAACAAAATAATGTTTTGGTTTTTTTCTCTCTCTTTTTGGAAACTACCGCTTTGTCCATGAACACCTTGTCAACTTCAAAGACTCACTTCTGTGAGAATTAAAACAGCTTGCACAGAAGGCTGCCAATTTACAGAAATTTGAAGCTTCTTGGAGATTCTTTGATGGCAGCAACTACTTTTTCATTAATTTAAAAGCTAGTCTATAAATAGTCCACAGTTTGAAGAAACAAAGTGAAAGATACTTTGGCAAAAGTTCATTTTTTTCTTGGGAATTTCTGGGTAATGGAGTCGGACATTATAGATTTTTGGGTGTGTGTGTATGCCATCTATCCATCCATCCATCTCAATATCATCTATATGTTTTATGTAAAATATAATGTTCTCTTTCTCTCCTCTCCATGCCTGTTTTTTTTATTTCTACTGCTCTCTCCTTTACTGGGAGCTGACTATGTGCTAGGCACTGCGCCATCTCATTTAAGATCTTGTCTGTCTTAATTTTTGTATCCCCAGTATCTGGCACAATGCTTTACACATACTAGGTGTTCAGCAAATATTTGTTGATTGTTGCATCCATGAAATACAAAAAATGAAACCATTAGTTAATATGAAGGTATTATACCAGTGATAAACATGTTTCTGATATTCTATAGTTTTTAATTTCTGCTCCTAATTTATTTAACAATAAACAATTATAGAGTACCTAGTGTGTACAGAACTCTGAAGATATAGCTAAACAATTCATAATCCCTAGATTTCATGAAATCATATTATTGCCCAGCATATGCCAATATTAAGTGATGAATCTTGAGACATTAAAATTTATGATTTATTTGAGGCTTTATCTATTGAACAGTTTTGGAGTGGTTGTACCTCTGTGTTTGAAGTGCTAATAAATGCTGATTTTTACTGGTTCCAAATTAATGGTGTAGTGATGACAATGTTCCAAACATTACTTTGTTCTTCTGAGAGTTAATAAAAGTAATGTCCTTCTGTCTAATTTTGCATTTAACCAACTAAATCAAGCAATCAGAATTTGGCTTTTGTAGAACATAATCTTAAAAGAAGAAGCTTATGATAATCAGAACTATTCTTTATTATCCTTTAAGAATCTGCCTCAGCGCCAAGCATCTCACTGGCCCCTTGACATGTTATTCCTAATCCTTAAAACATACTGCAAGGTAGACATTGTTATTCCAATTTTACAGATAAGTAAAACCGACCTTAGAAAAGAGACCAGACTTGGTCATGCTGCACAGTGAGCAGTACACAGAGTACTCAAACCAGCTTTGTCTTTCATCAGGCAGTGTTACCCTTCTTCACAATCTATAATCACGTTATCAAAAAATGTCTTACATAATTGAAACTTTTATTTCATTCATTTACCAGAAATCCTAAGATTATATATTAAAGTTCTCACCTTATTTACAAAAAATGTGGTAGCTAAGCCAGAGAATGAGCAAAAAAATTATGTCAAAGAAGTATCGAATTTTCACTAAATTCTAAGTATCTAAAAATATAGAAATTAATATTTTAAAATGTAAGAGCAATTATAGAATGCAAAATAAAACACATACATATTCCAAGCAAAGAACAGATAAGTAACTTCCTTTTTTTGGTTTGGCTTATTCTACTCACATATTTTTAAATAATTTATCTCCAACTTCTAAAAATATGGCCTTTATTCTTTGATCTTAATCCTGTTTTTCATTTATAGGAAAGTGATATTTTTATGGGCCAGTGAAGCTTATATACCATTGAATGACATTTAGATACTCTGGTTATTTCCATGTGAGGAGAATTAATCTCTTCAAGGAGGGGACTCAGTCCTTCTCTCCACTGCTGGTTTCATCACTGAATATCTCCAGTTACATTTGCTGCCTGAAAGAGCATAGCTTTCCACAGTGTTTTAAATCTGAAATATAGAAAAGTTTTTATTAAGGTTCAGTGTAATAATTTGTTTGTTGAGCCACCCTTGTGTCATATTTTGTGAACAGGTGTTTTTATGTTTTGATTGCCAGTTTTTATTAGACATTAATCATGCTTCCTAGGGTTATGAAAGAATTGAATGTGATAGTAACTGAGAAAATGATTCAAATTTTTCACAGTTGTAAACAAGAAAACAAAAAAACATGCAGTGGTTCCCCAACCTTTTTGGCACCAGGGACCAGTGCTCCTATGAGAATGTAGTGCCTGATGATCTGAGGTGGAGCTGAGGTGGTGATGCTAGTGCTGGGGAGCGGCTGCAAATACAGATGAAGCTTCACCATTTCACCCACCACTCACCTCCTGCTGTATGTAGCTGAGCTCCAAATGTGCCACAGACTGGTACCTATCCACGGCTTCGGGGTTGGGGAGCCCTGCAGAACACTATGAATATGGAATGATAGCTTTTACCATTGAATTAAATTTTTTAAAAAGAATTAAATAACTCAGGTTGATTCTTTTTAAATATTGTTTTGATTTTTATAGTTAATTTTTATTTTTAGTCCTGTCTCAGAGAATCTTTTTTTTTTCTTTCATTTTCTTAGTAGAGCTCTCCAGCTTTCTTCTTTCTTTAGGCAGTGGTACTTGCACTAGTTAAATGAGCAATTTCTCTTCCTTTACCTGCCATTCTCCTCTACCCTCTTCCCCTTCTTGGTTTATTTCTTGGTTTCTCTGCAATAATACATTCACTATTGATGGCTAAATAGACCTGAATGTTGAGACTACTTTCAGGTTTGTTTTTTGTTTAGCCTTTGGCAAAGGTCCATGACAGACAGTAAATTGCTCTATGAAAAATGTTAGTTTAGTGACTGGTTGGTAATTGGGAGTGGACTTGACCCCAGGGACTTGTTTCAAATTTCCATAGTGGGGCCATTGTTTGGGATTAAATAAGCACTGAGCTTGGGGGTCCTCAGCTATCGGGACCTCCCTTGGATCTCTGCCTATTCATCTTTTGGTATCAGTATTATAATTGTGATCACTAAGCTCAGTTGGGAAATTTAATATAACTGAAGCAGTAAGATTTCAAAAAAAGAGGGGAGAAAGAGAAAGGAGAAAGATTCATTTTTGGTGGTGAAAATCCCAAAGGAAACTCAAATTCAGTGTGAAGTGGGTTACCTTGTTAGTATTCAGCTTTTAGATAAATGGCAGCAGTAGGATGTTTGAAGCAGAGCGGAAGGAGATGATGGAAATAGTTCTAATCATTAAAGCAAGAGACAAAAACAGCAGAATAGGTGACTATCCTCTGTGTCAGGAGCAGGTAAAGCTAATATATCTGTTCCCCACAGTCAGATACATCAGGTTGCACAGATTATAGGCTTTTACTGAGAATTTTGCAGCAAGATTAAGGTTTTAATATGAATTCCTTCTGGTAACAATTATCGGTTTGAAGAAACTATATTATACCTTGTAGAAAGAGGGCACCCATCTTAGGTCACTGAACACTCAGTCTTTTAGTTGTGCTTGGACTACCCTGTGCAGCAAAACACATGCCTGATTCAAACTACTAAAACGGAGGCAGGCATTTTAGAGAAAGAGAGTAGTGGTGTGTACAAGCTCTTAAGACTTTAAATCTGCACACATATTATAAGAAAAAAATAGCTAATTCAAAGCAACAAATACAAACAATACATCCCATTTACATCTGTGTTCTTTAAAACATAATTATTTTATCTTCAGTGATTTTCGAACCAGGAGAATTTTCACACTGCCAGGCCTCCTCCACCCTAAAAGATGTCACATGTAATCAGCCCCGCCCTCGGTTGTAGTGATTCCTCGGTTGTGGAATTCTTTGATGTTTAAAATTTTAATTTCTTTGTTGTAATTATTTTGTGGCTTTGAAAATTACTTTGAAGAATTTTATATGTTATTTCCTAATAGTTTGATAGGGTATCTGTAACTTACAAGGAGACTAATGAAGTAAAAGGTTTATTTGAATCGGAAAAGGGAGAGGGTAGAAAATGGGGAAAAGCTATAGCTGGGGTTTCTTAACATTGGAAGTACAAAAAAATGGCTTGAATGAAAAAGAAAAATAAGGAAATAAACATCGGGCAGGCTTAGAAATGGTGTTGGGTGAATGTAGCCAATTGTGTGTGTGTGTGTGTGTGAGAGAAAGAGAGAGAGAGAGAGACAGAGAGAGAGAGAGAGAGAGAGAGAGAGAGACAGAGAGACAGAGTGACAGAGAGAGAGAGAGAGAGAGAGAGAGAGAGAGAGAGAGAAGATAGAGGATATCGTTGGTATAAACATGCTTAGTTTCAAGGAACCCAGAATTTCATTCTTCCCATTGAGACTCTGTTCTTCAGATTGCCCTTTTTCTTAGTTGGTTTCTTTTTCTCTTTTCAGTTGATTTTTTATGAGCCCTTCACTGTTGTTGGTATTTTTCTTCACATATACAGTAGTGAGACTATGTTATTGTTTTTGAATATTAAAATATTGAATTTAAGCATTTGCTTTCAGGTCTTGTGGATGAAGCCTAAGCTACATTTTCCACATGGTTACAGACATGATGTTCTGGCACAGGAACCACAAGGAGTCCACTTGCCTTTAGGATAATGGACCTTCCTGAGAAAAACCTATTTGTTGGTGGAGAGTTAGTGTCTCAAAGGCTGCTGTAATAATAAAACTCAGGGCTCGATGGTGAGGGTAAGGTGAAGTCAGTCAGCTATATGCCTGTTCTTACCACTTCTTGGCAAGTAAAATATTGGAATAATGAAACAAATCTGTTTTGGTATGGACGTATTATAGCACCACATATGAGGGAGAGGACATGATTGCACCTGTGGGCAGAAGCCAGCCTGGTTCTGTGCAGGCAGGCACGCCAGAGAACAAGCACAGCTGCAGCATATTAATGATCCAGCCTCCTAGAAGTGATGCAGTCCTCATATTGGCAAGACCAGGCCATAGTAGCTCCAGTTTTCAGGCGCAGAAGAACAAGCACTGGAACCACTACCATCAGTGAGAGCTGCTGTTGGTACCTTTAGAATTTGCACAGCATCACCCTTGCACAGTGGGGTCAGAGCCCTCATTGTCACCAGAGGTTACGTGATGCAGCAGCTGTCGAGACAAGTCTTGAGGCACAGCAACACCTTAAAGAATCTGTCCAATTGTTGGCTTAGTGCCGTGTGGGGCTTGGATGTTGTAGAATGTCTTCTGTGTCAGAAATGTCAGGCACCAGACCTTAGAAACATATACTCGAGGGAGTGGGGGTAGAGCAAGAGGAGAAGTCAGATGCCACTTTGGTGGTCAGGAGGAATTATTTCCAAATGTATGGGACCTTTCTCAGGACTGCCAGAAATTGTTGGGGTTGGGAGTGGAGTAGGGTGGTGGTTAGGGAGCTATATATGCCAGGCAGTAATGGATGAATCCTAGAGGCAAACAATATTGCATTTCTTTAGTGTAACTTGATTTTACCCCTGCTCCCTTTGTTTTTGACTCTCTTACCTCCACCCCTCATCAGACTGGTGAAATGTGAGACCTGGTGAATGTGTCATGTGCAACATTGATCACATAGCACTACTCATATTTTGGGTGGGAATAGACACAAAATTCCTTGCAGTTGAACTTCAGTATCATGAACACAGGAAAAAAAGTGACTGCTTTGAAGTTTCCAAATTTTTATATAAGACTTAATTTCTGCTTTTGTTACTAGTCTAAACAAATATTTCCCTAAATAGTCAGTTAGATAGACTCTTGGAAATATTTGAAAACACATTGCTCTGCACTTTTAGTCAAATTTAAGCATGATAGATCAGGGAAAAAAATCTCTCACTTTTTCATCCAACAAATGCCCTAATTAACACTTAATATGAGATTCTCAGAGACCTTCGTCTTCAGGCAATATTTATTAATTTGATACATATATAAAGTATAAAGGCAGCTTCTTATCTTTTCCTTCGGAAGTTATAGTTTTGCTAAACCTAAAAATATTACTGAAATATCCTCCTTTAATTCAATGAAGTTCTATAAGATAACAAAATTATTACTTAGAATATTATAACTTTGCCATAAAGGCAGGGTAAGAATTAACTGATTCTCTCATTTTCTGGAAACTGTTTCTCATGTCAGGGGAAGAACAAGTATTAGACAGACAGTTGGACCATTTGCTTTTTTGGCTCAAGAACAAGCGCCAATATCTCACAGGAGGCTGAGCAATGTTCACGAGCCATCCACGGAATGATTTATTTTTATGACTTACTGACATATGTTATGGGCAGTGGAATGGGATGTCTTCTTTTTGCCCCGTGGCTTGTTAAGTATTTAAATGAGCAGACAGAACCATGCATCTCCTTACTCCAGGAGCCCTGTGGGTCATGATTTTTCATCTTTCTCTTTATTGAAATGGACGAGAATGAAAATGTTTGCAAATGGGGCTTTCTTCCTAATTTAGCAAGGTTCAAGAAAATGCTAACTTCTACTCATGTATTACCTCCAAATGCTCTGTATGCAGATTCATTTTCTCACTGCAGTCTTTACAGGGTTATAAGCCAGGCCATGGAAAACATTTGGAGATCTCTACTTCCGCTATATACAATCACATAGTGTTATTCGCCTCTCTGATCTATCCAAGTTATGAGTTGCTGACTGTCCTGTTCTGGAACTTAAGAATTAGGAAGAAAAAATAAAACCACTGAGAAAGAAATGTCCCCAAGTGAGTCAATGTCAATTAAAGGGAATACCTGATGCAAATATCACATCAGTATCAATTTTGTCACTTAAGAATTTTAAGATCAGAAGCAATTACATTCAATAGCACTTTGTTTTTTATTCATCAACCCTTCATAGCCTGGGCTAGGAAGTCGGCCTGCACCATAATTTACACTGACATCTAATTTCAGTGGATCTGCAAGCAATCTAACAGAAGATGGAGATACTCCGAGGAGTCCAACCTTATCACTGCAGACATAAAGATTCATTATTTTTGCCAATTTCAAAAGTGAACCTTATAAATATCTATGCTTTCTCTTCTGTTTTGCATATCTCTTTACTCGAATTAGTTTATATTTTAGGCAAATGATTTCCGTTTAAAATTAGATTAAACACGTTAGCTGGTTACAATAAGCAACTAAGTAAGGAATCACTCCAATCATAGATTTTTTTATCTTAGAAAATTTGCTATGGAAAGAGCAAACACTGAGACCTTTTTAAAAAGTGTAATTACACCAAGGACATTTTGTTTTGTGGTACATACTATTTGGAATGTCTACTCAGCTCATTATATTTTCCCTCCTCTTAGAATGATGCTCATACAAGGAAAGGGCTTTCAAGAGGCCCTCCTGGGCCCTACCTTTGTGTGACCCCTCCCTTTTTGGCTGTGCCCATTGGCAATTGATTCAAATATATTTAATTAGAGTCTTTCTTGGAGAGTTTTAAAAATTGACACTAGCAGGACATTTTGGTCTTTCTTTGATGGTGAGACTACCAGATGAGTGGCTTAGAAATAAAAGATTTCTTGTTACTAAATATCTGGAAGGACTAGATATGGAGTGGATCAGAGTTTCTAAACTTTGGTGCTATTGATACTGCAGCCAGAAAATTTTTTGTTGTGGAGACTGTCCCGTGCATTGCAGGATGTTCAACAGCTTCCTTGGCATCTGCCCATTAGATTCTAACAGCCAACTGATTTATTCACCAGTTGTGACAACCAAAAATGTCTCCAGACCTGCCAGATGTCCCCTGGGGAGCAATATTACCTTATCTCTCTACTGACATTCAATTAGAGTACAAGAAAACAGGACACATGAAGAGAAGCAGAAACTAGAAATGGCACAGAGTTTCTTACAGACATTAGCTTCAAGGTATTTAAATTCTTGTTGTTTTTAAGACTCAGATATGTGGTTCTGCACTTTCCACAGAAAAACTAGTCCTGACTGATGTGGTAATGGATTGTGGTAGATTAAGCTTATTTTAATCTTATTTTAAAAGACCATTTTCAATAGCAAATGACATACATACTGGGGATATGTTCTTATTCATCAACACTCTCCTAATTTTAGAAACAGAGTTTTTTATTAAATAAGTTAAGAAGGTAGCTGTGGGTGAGTGGGTAGATGGGGAACACTTGTTTAATAGGTGGAGAGTTTCAGTTTTGCCAAATGAAAAAAATTCTGTGGAAGAATTGTGGTGACGGTAGTACAACAATGTAAATGTATTTAATGCCATGGAACTGTACACTTAAAAATGGTTAAAATAGTAAATTTTATGTTATGTGTATTTTACCACCATTGGAAAAAAAGGGAGGAGTGGGTAAGAGAAACGCTGAGAAGATTAGATTGGGCCAGGTTTGGCTTATGATGAGCTTATTGAAAAGCAATTTATCTTGGAGCAGAGACACCACCCACAGTTTACAAAACTGACAGCAATTTGCCTCTGTTTGGGACGTTATTATTCCTTCAGCAGTTGTTTTGATGAAGATGTATTGAGGCACAGATGAAAACGTTCTGAATTTTTTTCTGTCAGTTTCTTTGTGTTTTAAAGTTGCTTTAGGTCACTTTTGGAGACCTCTAGACTTGGCACTAACTACTGTATGTTAGAAGATTGCAAAGCTGTCTTGGCCACATGTGGGCTTAGCCCCTTCAGAACCCTACCTCTTGGGATTCACACTGTGAAGAGGTTTTTTTTTTTCCCCCTCCTTTTTTTCCCCTTCTTTAAAAATGGTTTGTCCTTTCAGTCCTAGGAATTGATCAGTTATAGCTAGCCACATTTAGGACTGTGCCCTTAGAACATTGAGAATGGGGAAGTGCTCATCTGGGGTCTCTCATATAGAACATGGATTGATTCTAACCATGAAGGGAAGAAGGGTGTCTGTAGACAAAGATAGGTAAAGATGACTATTTCAGAGGGATTCTGGAACCACAAGGAAAAGAGGATCTTGGAGGAATCATGTGCTCAAAGTGAGGGACATGTTTATTTTATTTTGAATTATTTGTGGGATATCTTTCTCTGTTAAAGTAATTTGAAATAGAATTTATAATCTCAGCAGATGCATTATTTTACAACTAAAACATAGTACACACACAGATTTCGTGCTTTGAGTGGGTGATTAGAAACTGTTTGTATTTAATGGAAGTTAAAAAAGGTCTCTAAGAGAAGCTTTCTGGGGAACTGGGGGTGTAGGGAAGGCAGATTTATAAAGCTAAACAAAGTCCTTTAACTCCTTAATCATTGAGACAGATAGTCAATTTTCTCAACACAGGCCATATTTTGCCCTTAAATTTGCAGGTAGAGTTGGTGATCAGGCAGTAAGACCACAATCAAATTTCCCCAAGAGAAAGTGAGTAAAACCCAAAATTTTTATAAAAGCAGAAAATGAAGATAAGAAAAACAATAAAAACAACAACAACAAAAAACACTTGTTAGATTTCCTAATCAAGTAATCTTCCTCAATACACAACTGTATTAGAAATAAAGGCAAGACTTTGGAACAACTAAAATATTTTCTATGTATTCAGCTTCAAAATATAGTCGTAAATATTCTGTATTTTTTATCAGTCATATTTTATCCAAGTCATGAACACAGTTAAAATGATTGAGGTCTTATTATTACAAACATTTTCTAAGTCCAGAATTGTATAATGCAAGTATTTCTAAGAAACATTAGGGTGCACAAAATGCTCTGTTATCTCAGTGAACAGATGGGACACAGTATCACATCTAAAATAGTGTGGCCAAATTCTGTGTCATATATTTGTTTTCATATTCACGTCCATTTCTCATATTTGTTATTTGAGGCAGCATGGTGTTTTGGTGAGAGAGTTAATTGGTGGGTTTTGCAAGTCAGCATCTACTTCTCATCTTTGTCTTAATTGTAAAAGTCCTTCACATGTGTTTTCAAGGGCAAGGACGTATATTTTATGAGGAAAAAAAAGAGATGGACTTTTGTTTGTGTAAGTTTAAATACAGTCTTGCATAGAAGCTCGAAGAGATCAGAAGAGTTTAAGCTTTTGTTAGACCATGCACATGTTTGAGAATCTAGGATAATTATAAAATTTATCATCCAAATTTTAAGAAGGTACATGGCATTCAATAATAATTATTCTGAGAGAAGAGGCATAAACAAGGATTACACCAGATGCATTCATCCAGCATTTATTTCTTGTTTGTCTACTTCATCCCAAGCACTGTTTTTAGATGCCAGAGATACAGCACTGCACAAAACTAAAAGTTCCTGTCCTTCTAGGATTGATATTCTATCGGGGTAGCCTGACAACATGGTAGGGAGAATTCTAAAGTTAGTCCCCAAGATTCCCATCACTTGGTTATTCAATCAAATCCTAATCTAGATATTGCTGTGGTAGGACTGTGCTAATACAGGTAAGGTTAAGGGTCTTAAAATAGGATGATTATCCTAGATTATTCAGGTGGGCCCAATCCAATCACTTGAGCAGAGAATTTTTTTTACCTGGAGTCAAAGCAATATAGTGGAAGAGCACAGTAGGAGTGATGAGGCCAAAGGAGGAGCTTAAGAGATTTGAAGCAGGTGAAAGGATATTGACCTTCATTCAACTGATGCCTTTGAATGTGGAGTAAGGAGACCATGAACCAAGGAATGTAGGCAGCTGTTAGAAGCTAAGACCCAAAAGGAAATGGAGATTTCATTTCTGCAACCACATAGTGCTGAATTCTGCAACAACTTGAATGAATTTAGGACAGTTTTTCCTAGAGTGTCCTGCCAAGAGCCCATGACTTCAGTCTTGTGGGACCTGGAGAAAAGAAGCTGGCTAAGCCCCTGGACTTGTGATCTTCAGAACCGTAAGATAATAAATTTATGTTGTTTGAAGCTGTTAAATTTGTGGTACTTAGCCATGATAGCAAGAGAAAACTAGTATGGAAAATATAATATTTGCTAGTAGGTTTTGACTGCTTAAAAGAGTAAAAAATAACATAAGCAAGGAAGACATAACGTGGGAGGAGGAATGGCGTTTTATGTAGGATTTCTGGGGAAGGCCTCACTGAGAAGGTGACCTTTGATAAAAGACCTGACGGTTATGAGGGAGTGAGCCATGAGGGTGTTGGGGGGACAGCACTTCGTACAGAGGGAACACTGACAGTAAAGGCCCTGAGGAGAAGCAGGTTTGATTGTGTGAGCAGTAGCAGGAGGCCAGTAAAGCTGGGGCAGAGTAAACTCAGCAGAATGTAAGAGATGAGGTAAAAAGAAAGGGGGCCATTTTCTGAAGGCCCTGTAGGTCATAACATAGACTTTGGCATTTATTCTGAGTGCTAGGAGTTGTGCGAGGGTTTTGAACAAGGAGGGGAGTACATGTTCTTATTAATGTGTCAACTGGGTCCTTCTGGCCTCTGTGTTGAGAATAGACTGCAAGGAGGCATGAGTAGAACCGAGGATATTAGCTAAAAGACTACTGCAAAAATCCAAGAAAGAGGCGACTTGGGTTTATTTCTGGGTAGTAGGAGTGGTGAAAATGGTCATGTTTGCTTGATTTATCGTAAAAGTAGAGCTGGCAGGATTTTCTGGCAGACCATTTGTGGAGGATGTGTGTGAGAGAAAGCATCTTTCACAACTCTTGTCATAAAACGCAGTCAAGAAAGTCAAGATTATAAAATGTAGCAATCAAAAAAGGTGAAATTTCCCAATATTTTGGAAGTTTTATTCATTTCTCTTGGAAGCTGGCTACAGGTGCTGAAACATAACGGGTCTTTTAGGATTTTGAATGTTCCTTCAGGAATGATTGAAGCTGTAGACCCCTCAGACCCAGTACTGGCTTACAGAAAGTCTCAGGGGTGTTCCCAAAAGAAAGTAGAGAAAACCTGCGTGTAGAGTGGGTGAACAAATATGAAATTACTAAAACCTACAAAACACAGACCAAGTTTTAAGAAGTTTGAAAACTTAAGAGCTGGAACACAGGAATTTGGTAGAAATGTCAGATAGTGTGGAACTTATTAACCTGGAAAAGTGAAGTCACAGGCATGATTTAATAACTTTTGACTATGTAAAACATTACAACTCAATAAATGGCGGCAGCTCTTCACCCCATCTGTAGGAGATAACCTGGGGGATTCAGGTCAGCTGTGAGGCAGAGCTCATTTGCAGCAGAGATTATTAAATAATGGAAGGAGTGCCTGAGGAATCTCGGGAGGCATTTTTATTCCAACACCTGAGGGACGGAAGTACTGGCCCGATAGTGCTGGATCTCTCCACAAGATGGCAATCATGGGTTGACTCCAATTTTTCTCTTGATAGACGTATCTCTAAAGTTTATGCTATAACATTTATGACTTATGTTTCACTGTCGTATTTTGTATTATATTACCTATGGATGAGTTATATTTCCCCAAACTTCCATTTCTACTTATGGGTTTTTTAAACATATTTTGTAAGGCTGAGGGAGACATGTTGTAGTATTGGGGAGGCAGATATCCCCTCCCTGCCTTTACATCTCAGTATCAGAACACTGTTATTTGTTATGGAAAGTTCGAAGAACCCAAAAGGTTCACATCTTAGAAGTCTAAAATATGGTACTGCCTAGAACTTGGTATTTAGAATAAAAGTCAGTTAGAAATCTGAATGTTTTCTCAAACATCAAGAATTATGATTTAGGTTAAGGAATGTACAAATACTGTTTTTTACAAAATGCTCTCAAAGAATTATTGTTCCTTTAAGAATCTTTTGCATTTGAGATGAAATGATTTTGATTTAAAATGCAGAGGGAAATATACTTTTATTTTTTAAAGAAATCACTTTTTCCTTTGTGTAGGGGTTACAAAATTTCATATACTTAGGGGTACCTCTTACAACTTTATGATAACTTTATTCTCTATTTTGTACCTCTGTTTTGTCTGACATCAAAAACAAACACCCATGTCCATCATTGATACATTACATCAGTTCAAAGTTTACTCTCCCCTCCTTCCTGGAACTAGATCTGGTGTGTAAAATCGGCATCAGGGAGGATATTTGGTTCCTGGAATTTGTGCGTGTTGTATCTCTAATACGGACGTTGATATATTTGGGCTGGGGGCAAGGCCAGTCCTCTATGCTGGTATCCATGGAAAACTTAGGGTTCTGGCTTTTTAGTAACACAGACTGTATCTGTCTCCTGCTATGGCATCCCCTCCTTGTAACCACAAGACCCATTGGGTCTGGCAGATTTTTGTAAGCCTCTCAGCTAACTTCCATGATCTTTCACTGGCGTGAAAAATCCAGATTTTTTTCCATGTTTCTGGTAGTCGTCTTGAGGGATGCTGGTCTGGTTGAGTGTTCTCTGCCTGACCATGGCTTACTGCAGTGGCCTTTCCAGCACTATTTTCCCTGGCTTGCATAGTTGGGGGTTGGGTGCTATGTGTATTGCTTCTGTCAGAGATTTAGGTCCTGCCTTTAGAAACTTCACCTGGGGACTGGGGCGTTCTCACCTCAGGAATACAGGTCTCCATGATGCTTTTGTTTTCCTCCTCCATATCTCTTTTACCTGTGCCCTTCACTGCATAATATAGATATCTGCAGCATCTTCACATTCAGCTACTGGCTTATCAGTTGGAAGATCCAGAAGATTGCGTGACGAGAAGTGTGTTAAATCGATTTGCCTTTAATGTAACTGAAAAATGGTGACTCAGTGCTAGTGCAGGATACATTGGGAGTGAAAAAAAGCAAAAAACAAAAAAACATGTTACTGATTGCAGCTGAGAGACACTGCGATGAGTCCAGGATCTTCTTGGTACTAGTTGTGTGACTTTAGATGTGCATGATATCAATTTGTGAAGTGTAAATGCATATGATCTTTTTCCTGTTTAAAATTATTGTGTGTAGGTAAAACCTAAACTAAGACAAGCTTTTAAAGCCTGGGTTTCTATAGTTCCTCAAGGCAGTTTATACAGAGAAACACCATGGCTTGAAAAAATTATGCAAAATTTGTTCATTTTTAATGGCCTAAGTATAAAAATTGTATATAACAATGAATATGGCTTTCTTATATTATTCTCCATCTAAAATTACTATCATAAAATTATGTTGAAAACATACTTTTCAACACATCTTGGCATATAATTAATTTACACTTTAATAAGATTTTAAAAAAGAATAGAGAAGGAAGTATGGATAAATTCAGGCAGAATGAGGACCAAATGTTATCATAAACACCAAGTAAAATTGTTATAGATGGCACAATAGATGTTCAGGTTTCTCGATATAAATATTTAAGCTTACATGAATTTCACATGGCTACTAATACCTTAGAATAATTAAAATTATATGTTGCAAATAGCATTTATGTGGGTAACTACTCAGAGCTCTTTTTTTTTTTTTTTTAATATTTAGTACAAAACTCTTTCTTTAGGTTTAAAATACCAACTTAGGTCTCATGAAACATGCCGAAGGGAAATTCACGTGTGCTTTGCAATATGCTAGTTTCCACTACAGATTCCTTCCCACTGTGCTTATGCATCAAATGTGTGTTTGCCTCTGTGTGAGTGAAATGGCACTGCAGCCGGGAGTGGGAGAGTCACCTGCCCAGCTTGACACAAGTGACGGCTCAACAGGGTTTCACTGGAACATTTATAAAATTTTAGGTAGTGGCCACTGCCAGCTCAGAAGATAATTATAATAAGTGAGTTTTGTCTGGAAGCCAAGGAAAGAAAAGCTGTCTGGCATGGAGATAAAAGATGGTGACTTTATTGTTTTACCAGCCCTTGCACTTGCAGTTGGAGTCCGTGGCAGCAGTAGGGGATGGAAATCATGCTTGCTCTCCCATGCCTTTCTGAACCCAGAACAAAGCAATTACATTTTTAGAAGAAACCATTTAGAGGACAACCAATTTCACTGCAAGTCTCCCGGAATCCAACAGCTTAACATAGCTCTGGTTGGAATGACATCTTTAAAATTGTGTCTCTGCTGCTATGTGACTCATAGGGTTTGTTATAATTTGGTGGCAGAAACCATATGACTTAGTGCCTACTGTGTGCAGTCCCCTGTGGCGGGCTGCTGCCATCATGGCTGTGTGACTGCACTGTGATGGGAAGCAGACCTCGAAGTAGGTTCCTTTGGGAGGTTGGGGATTTGACAGGGGGGAGCATGTGGAAGAAATTCCTTCACAACAGCTGGGTAGACAAGTGGCTAAGCTCATAACATGACTCTTATTGTCCAGAGTATCTTTCAAAAAATTCCTCATTCTTTTAGCAAAAGAATAATTTTACTAGCAAATGGGTTTTTCTCTGCAAAGCTGGTCTTAAGAAATGGAGTACAAGTAGCCTTGAAATAAATTCTCATGGCTTAATTAAAACAAATGCAGTACACAATTCCAGTGTACTGCCTACCACAAAATTGTTGCTTTGTTCTAACTGGCAGTGCAAATTGCTTGCGAGAGTACAGGAAAAACATGTGATATGAAAGAATTCCTGTAACAGCAGTTTTTATTGATTTGGATGCAAGTGTTATTTTTTTGTTTTTGGCTATGTATAAAATCACATCTTAAGGACCATGGGAATCATTCAGATATCACTAAGAAAAGGCATCAGGTATTTATGTGTCTGAAAAGTTGGCTGTTGCTTCAATTTATATAAATTAAATCTTTTACACATAGATTTGATTTATGATCTTGGATTATTGCTTGGGACCTCAGAGTAATTTTAGTGATTTCAGAATTTAATATAATTTATAATTAAAAAATCAAACTTAAAAATATATTGTTGCTTGTAACTTTTGTATTGCCTAGGCTCTTTTATTTGTATTTGGTATGACTTTTTATGACAAAAAAAGGTTCAGACATTACACCAGTGAAGTCTCCTCATCGGTTGCCATCGACCTTTTTTTTTACTTTCACGCTAGTGCCTATATTGGTCTATGCGAATTGCTTGTCTGCTTCTAACGTGAGATGTCACTTAACTGTTGGACCATACTCTGGCAGGGAAAAGCATGTTGGGTCTCATGTTTGTGAGCAGATACTGGTTTTTGGAACATCCACTAACCTACTTCACACCTAACAGATGGGTTTAGAATGTCTGAGAATTATATTTCCATCAAGCAGTTTAGGAACACTGTGGTAACATGTTGAAAATGATATGACTGACTTTATAAAAATCTTCTTGACATTTTTTGTGGTGCGACGGGAGGAGAAGTAAATGGAATCCTAACAGTATGCTTTCCCGGTGTTGGTAAGGGCTTTGGAACCAACAGTATGTCTACTTTTCATGAATATTTAACTCATACATGGGAGGGTATGTTTAGTAACACAATTAGAGAAAAGTTATTTTTTAAGAGAATAAATAAGCTATAATAGAGTATAAATGTTTGCTCCAAGAGAAGATTTTGGCATCAAGAAAGACTGAGGTGTACATGGGGAAGGAAGGACTAAGGAAGAGAGAAGAAAAATGGCCGGGGCACAAAGAGCACCGCATGTTAACCTCTGAAGCTATACCTAATAAGAAATAGGCTCCAACTTCCACAGAGGCTGCACGCCAAAGCAGTGGCAGTGAGTCATTTAGAACCTAGTTTCCAATGAAACAATATTGTATGTGGTCGGAGGTAACATCTCCTCCCTTCTGAGCCAGTAGAGATACCACCTCAGGCTGAGAGAACAGCTAGTGCAAAGGTTGGAAGCAGGAGACATCTCGATGTGCACAGAGAGCTGAAAGGAGCTCACCATGGTTATGAAGGCCGGTGCTGGGTCACAGGGGAGGTTCGGATTTTATTCTGTGTTCAGTGGGAGTTCATTGAGTGGTTTAAAGCTGGGAAACAACTTGGTCTAAATGTGTGTTGATAGGTCATTTTTGCAACCTGAGAGAGGTGAAAGTTTTAGGTACAAAACTTTTGCATTACCTAGGCTCTTTTATTTGTGATCTGGGTATGGGAATCTGGGTGTTGTCCACATAAAGATGGAATTGAATGCTGTGGGAATAGATGAGATCACTTAGAGTGAGAGAGTAAGAAGAGGAGATGAACCAGGTCAGGCCCGAGGGGAGCAAGCATGAGTGCTTAGGAAGTAGAGTTCAAAGAGTTAAAATGAATCAGGAGAATGTGGCCACAGAATCCCAGAGATCAGAGACTTTGAAGGGGAAAAAATATATCCAGCTGAATCTAATTGCATGAGGTTGCATGACAGGGGCTGCCACTTAATTCAACAACATGGAGGCCATAAGCAAAATCACACAGAGCAGTTTCAGTGATGTGAGAAGATGGCAGCCAGGTTGAACTGGGCTGAAAATATATTCAGAAGCGAGGATATAATTTTTTAAGAATTAAGACAATAGGGAAAGGATGTTAGCTGGGGGAGGTTTGAAGTCGAGTTGTTGTTGTTGTTTTTTGTAGTACAGAAGATGTAATAGCAAATTTGTATGCTATTGGGAATGATCAAATGGAAACATAGTGTTTTATGACAGGGAAAATTAAGAAACAAAGTTGACAAGATGATAATATCAGAGTGCTTCTGTTTCAAGAGTCCACACCTGCTAGATCAAGCAGAAAAAGACTTCCTTACTGGGCATTCACAGAATCCCCAAGAGATAGTCAGGCTTGGAGACCATCCTTCCACATTGAGGAGCTTCTGTAGCGAAGGCCCCTTCTCTGCCTGATATTGGACTTGGGCCCACACATTCAGGTTGGACTTGAAAAGCCAGAATTACTGCCTGTGATGACCCTGAAAGCTTGATGTCTCTGCTGTCATCCTCAACAAAAAATGAAACAGGCAGAGTCTTACTTTCTATTTCCTGTCTTCCAAAGTGAAGCGAACCTGGTGGTTAACGTGGAGGTGTCACAGCCCATGCCTGAGAGAAACCATGCCTGAGAAGGCACCATTAACACATGCCTTCTTTGACCTTGGTGGCAACTGTGTGTCCTCTTTGAAATGCTCTGGTACCACACAAACACAGCGTGGGCCTTTGCCAGGGGAACAGGCATTTCTTCCTCAAGAGTAGCATTGTGAGAGAAGACAGGACTCAAATAGCAAAAGTCCTTCCTACCTCTCAGTGACAAGGGGCTCAGCAGGATGATATGCGTTGTCTAGATTGTGCTCATGTTACTTGTTTAGTATAGTTTATAGATTCATGTATAAGAGTGAATGAGATCCAATTAAAGGACCCAAATTAATTAGCTTTCATATGTGGGTATTCTTATTGGAGTATCCATTTCACACTGTGTATATTACTTCTTTAATTCTTTAAAGAGGTTTAATTTTTTTAGTGTTGAATTTTGACAACCCTTTAATATTTGCATTTAACAGTCCCCCATATAAGAAAATTTCATTTTATATATATGTACATACTTTTTAAAAAGTATTTTCTATGTTATACAAACAAGTTAAATGGAAAACTTAAACGATTTTAAACTAACCCATTGTGTAAATTTTTAATAACATATAGATAATTTTGAATACAGTGAAGACCTGTTTCATAGAGTCATGGATTATGGCATTAAATCAGTGTAACCTCTATAGGTTACGTCTATATCAAAATGTCATTCTGAATATTAAGACTAATCTGCTATGGCATACTTTGATATTCTGTACAAGATTTGGTGACATTCAGTGCGAAATGCTCAAAATAGGGCCCTTCTCTTAGTTAATTTGTATTGGTGTTCTATTGCAAGAAAATGTCATGGCTCCATCTTTTGCCATGGCTAGAAGAGGAGAGGTTGTTGGAAAACCCTACATAAGTCTCTCCCAAGAGGCACAGAAGGTACCAGGCAGAACATGGTGTCTTAAGCAGAAAACACACAGTTGAAAAATAAGTAAACAGTGAGAGTATGCAATTGGATTAAATCAGGGATATAAGCTGCTCATGGTTAGCTAGCAAAGAAGGCAGCCAAAATATTTTAGAGCATAGTGATACATCTATAGAACTCAATTTATTTCTGTATTCAAAGTAAGTTTAAACATTTGCAAATATAAAAATTAGTGACTTTGTACAGTGAGAGAAAGGTCAAAACAATATTTCAGTAGAAAAGATTGGGGTAACAATATTGTGGGATGTTGGATCCTAAAAAATCTAGAGGAGATAAACAGTTACTTGATAGACCAAACTGAATAAATGTTTTGCCAGTTTCTTATAAGGAGAAACTGTAAGTTTATCTTGGAAGCCAGAGCATAGTATTCTTTAATGCATTTATTTAATAGTAGTGACTAAGAACATCTTTGCAAGGTGAACAAAACAGATCACGTTCTTTCTGTCATGGAGCCCACATTCTAAGTAGGGGAGGACAACATTAAATATCACATTGGATAAAAATTTTGATAGATTAAATTAGCTAATATGTGTAGCATGAATGTGTACCAAAGACTGGGGAACATAGCTGGGTGGACAGGAATCTGATAAAGAGAAGCCTCTTGGTACCCCATTGCACTAATTTTTTCAGTGTTGTGAAAACAGCATTTCATACATTGAATCAGCTGCCTACTCTATACATACCTCAAGAAAGTTACAGCAAGCAGGTCTCGGAGAAGATTGTATGGTATGAAGTGTTTGCCATGCTCTTCATTCCTCTCCCTTTGCTCGTCTCTTGAGTGGCTTGTTGAATTAAGGATCGCTGGTGGCCCTGCTGTCCAGGAGAGAATAGAGATTAGTAGGAAAAATGCTTATTTTTTTCAGTGTTGACCCATGTGCTAAGGGGATATTCATAGTCCTTCCAACCGAGCTAATTACTTTTTATTCTCACTTTGTGCCCCCACTCCCATCTCAACACTTGAAGAAGCAGAGATGGGTGGAAAAGATAAGAACAAAGCCAAATGGAATTAAAGTCTCAGATGGTTGGTACTTATAGAAAGTGTAAGAAGTCTAACCAAGGACGAGTTTGATTTTTGTTTTTATTTTTATGTTTTAAGTATAAAATATACTTTGAATTTTAATTTAGGTTTTGAGATTTTCTTACATCTTTCATCTTTATATGATCTTACCTTATTTGTAATTTCTGTTCTAAATATCTGTAGAGGTATTGCGAGCAAACTTCTTGAATTTATAGCAACTTTAATAAAAAATAGAGTAGCTTACCTCTTTAAGTTCACTCATTCATTAAACATTCTAAGTGGCAAGCACTGTGCTAGACCCTTAGTGTACAAAGGTGAGTAAGACAAAGATGATTTTTGCCAATTCCTTTATGCCGAGTTCATTGAGCAAAACAAAATAATTAGGGTGAAGAGATAATGGACTTTAATGGGTATTACAGAGGCATAGAATATAGGATAGTTAACTCTTTTTGACAGATATTGACCAAGAAATACATTTACTAATTAGCCAGAGAAATGAGAGTGAGAGAAAACTGGGTTCAGAAAATTTTAGCATGGTATGCATGCCAGTCAGTGCTCAAAATCCATCCCTCCATTTCTCCTTGTAGGCTCTGTATTGCAGTGGGAGGACCTGGGAAGGCTGTTCCCTTGCCTCCTAGGTCTTCTGGTTTCAAGCTGGCTTTGGCCAGTGGGAAACCCTGGAGCAAGTTAGGGGAGAGTAAGGAAGAACTCTTTCCGTCACACTGTACCTTAGGTGATGTCTGTAGCAGCAGCTGCATCTCTTCTAGGCTCCATCTCCTACAAATCAGCCTCTTCATAGTCTCAGCTTCTTTTGGGCAAACTAGGGTGTGGTTCAAGCCCTTACTAGATGGCTTTCACTTCTGCATTCTTCCAATATCACCTCTCCTATTGTGTCTCCATCTGTAGGGGTGATAGTCTTTTTTGCA
Source organism: Eidolon dupreanum (assembly GCA_028627145.1). Classification (NCBI taxonomy): domain Eukaryota; kingdom Metazoa; phylum Chordata; class Mammalia; order Chiroptera; family Pteropodidae; genus Eidolon; species Eidolon dupreanum. The sequence goes on along the minus strand of CM053502.1, from coordinate 133,245,944 downwards.
GTTGCTATTCTTTAGGTTGCCTCTTTATCCCGTTTGGCTTCTTAACACTTCTTGCTGAATGACCACTTCCCTATATTGAATTTACACTGTCTGTTGAAATGCCTAAAGTAGTGACTAACAGAGTATCAAATGCTGTGTTCAAAGCACTGTGCCTTTTAAACGAGTACAAGACAATATTCTTGGTCTGAGAGAATGAACCTTCTAAAGTTGCTCTGCCTCTGGCGGAGCATTTGGAGCAATTTTTTTTCTGCATCTCTACAACAGTCTTCCTTACGTTTCCTAGTACATCTTCATCAACCCCTGCTGCCCTGTCCTTAAAGTGCATTTAGACAGTTACTTTCACTTACTTTTTCTGATATGACTTCCTGATTATATCCCCTACTGACACAGGCCCCATATTTACTTTACCTAGTTGGAACTTCGGTGATCTGCCTTCTTCCTTGATGGTATCTGTTCATGGTCATATTTCACCTTTGATATTCTCAGTGATAGTATTACTATTTGGCTGAAAACTTTCCTGCCTCTCTACAGATCACAAGTTTGACAATAAAAACAAATGACCACTTCGTGAACCCAGGAGTGACTCTGAAAATCTGCCAACCAGAGCTCCTTATAATACTGTCCATTTTGTGGCCATTCCAATGACTTTATCATAATGTTATAGCGGAAAAAACCCAGAGCAAGCTGTGGGGATGAGTTGTTTTTCTGGCTCTGTCCCTGTACTGGCACATGATGTTCACAGAAAGAGAAATAACTGTAATACCTCACTGAATTGTTCAAAAGGCCAAAATAATAATAATATATTAAAAGTAATAGCCACTTGATTCAAATATTCTGTTCAGTTCTTACAATGATTCTGTGAGGTGGTTGTATTCCAGAGAACTCAGGCTGAGAAAGGCCAAATGGCTTCTCTAAGGTTATGTATAGAATAAGTGAATATGGAATATCTAGGAATACTACTCTATTTGCTCGCCTTCAATTCCCATGTTCTTTCCACTCTACTTGGATGCCTTTGGATATGAAAATATTATTAATCAAAATATTTTAGGAAAAAAAATGTGTTATGTGCTATACAAATTCTGGAGCATAGCAGTAGACATTATCATCTTTCTTTGAATTAAGGCTGTCACATACCAGAGAAAATAACCGACAGATTAATTGTTCTCTCTAAACAGCTGACATGCTTAACAACCTTCTGAGTTATTTCCTTTCTGAGTGAAAGCATTTTATTTTTGAATAATCTATGCTTATATCACCATCTTTGACTATACATACAGCCTTTCTTCTGAGCTTCAGACCCTGGTAGGAGCAGAAGTCCATTTGATCTTTTGAGCTTGCACACAGATCCACAATGCTGTAAACAAAGAGAAAAGCGTGCAATAAACAGTGTGAAGTGACAGTTCTTTGCAAAGCAAGGTAATCTAGCTGTCAGCTATTTGCTTTAAGAGTTCAATGAAATGCATTGGCTTAAATTTTGCTTTTGTATTAGAAGAAAGACACTAAGAACTTTTCAAAGACACTAAAACAATCACTAAAATATTTTTTTTCATATTTTTACTACATTCTGAGTCTTCTGAAAACGTGTTGTTGCATTTTGCCACATTTTGACTGTCATTCTGCTTACTCTACATTGTTTACTGCTGTTTATTCAGATTACAGTCTCCAACTGAAGTGTACAACACTGATAGAGTGTATAGACACTAAAAATAGGAATATTTTTCTTCACTTGCTTTTTTACATTGTTGAAAAAAATTCTCATTTCATACAGCTTTTTTGAACATGCAGAGAAGTTAATAAAGATGACCGTTTAGTCCAAAATCATAAAAGATATTAAGAGTTTATCAATGATTGTGCACTTTCAGCTTAGGTTTGCAGGGAGAGAGAACAGCTGTACCTTCTAGGTCTCTGTAACAAAACACTGATTTCATGGAGACATTTATTAGCTACCAATGGCAAAATTGCAAGTCTCGAGACCACATATTTTGCCTTTTTTTTGTAATTAGATGAGAGGGGCGGAAACATAATTATCACTACTTTCCAGTCCTATTCATTTTTAGAAATTTCATTGAAGACTTTGCTATTATGTTTTTACGCAGTAAAGTTCTTCTGGAACAGTGTGAAATGGGCAGTGAGAGGGTGCTATGTGGAAATAGGCATCAACAGTCTATTTCCTGAACCTCTTTAATTGTCTTTTTAATTTCACTACTCCACCTAGGCGTACCTTGCATGTATTGATTTATGTTCACAATTAACCAAAGTAGTCATGAAAGATGCAGTGTCCATTGGCCAATCCTAGCTGACATAATGGCAGATCTTCTCTGGAACAGTGTATTTCTAGCTGCCATTGGAAATAGAGAAATGAAAAAAGGCAGTGGTAACCTAGAGAGGCTGGAGGAAACTAGCAAGGCACTGTGAGGCATTTCTAGGGTGATCAGAGAATAAAGAAGGCCTCCAATGAGAGCAGAGGCTAGTCTACCACAGAGGTCAGCAAACTATTTCTTTAAAGGGCCAGATAGTAAAAATTTTAGGCTTCGTAGGCCATTATGGTCTCTGCTGCAACTATTCATATTTATCATTATAGTGTGAATGCAGCCATAGACAATATAATACATAAATGAAATGAATGTATCTTTGGCAATTAGCAGACTTCAAGTTTATGATTTTTGTTAAACATTTTTTTTTTTTTTTTTTACAAATATGTTTAGACTATTTGTAAAGTGGCAGTAGTGGAGAGACTGGTGCCTGATTAATATAGTCCTTCTCAATATTTTAAGTAGAGAGTGGCAGTAATCATGCCACATCATAAAGTATGAATGATCTGGGTCTTTAGGATAATATAAAATTTATAAGCATTTATTTTTAGAGCATCCTATTTATAACATATTTATTGATATGCAATTACTTCTTAAATAATTTTCCTACTTTTAGTCACTTTGTCTTTCTGATCACTCAGATTTTATTTTCAGAGTTTGAAAACTGCTTCTGTTATATCACTACCCTGCTTTAACCTTTAATATCTCATCATTTACAGAATGAAATACAATTTCTTCAGCCTATCATTCAAAGACTTCTGTAATTTGAACCTAACCTGTTTCCCAGTATTATCTCTAGCTCTCCTGCATAACTTCAGTCCTTGCCATGAAGTGATTTTTGCCACTCCCCTGAGCATAGCCTTACCTCCCTACGTGTAGGCTGTTATCAAGCTGATTCCTCTGTGCCTTCTGCTTTATCTGTCTCTGAAGAGTCTACCTGTATCTCTTAGTCTTCAAAGAAGGTAATGATACCACAGTGCCACATGTAATTATAACTAATTACTAAAAAATATTAGGAAAGTTTTCTTTGCAAATATATAAAAATTTAGGCTTCTATTTAATAATAAAACTGGAGAGCTCCAAATTATAGCAATTTAAAGTGTCAAATTTGGCCCAATTGAGCTCAGAGGGTATAATAAAGATATCATACTGATTTTAGCAAATTGCATAGTTTTATCTAACACTTTCCCAGTGTGAATCCACCTTCTTGTGAGGACTGTTAGCTCTTCTCTGTAAGTTATTCAGACTTTAGAATGATGAAATGTTACTGGTTTTTATAGTTTAATAAGAATAATTATGTCTAAGATATAGCTTTATTGAGTAGCCATAACACAAAGAGCTAGAAACACACAGGCCTACAACCAAATAACACTATCTCTGCAAAATAAATCTGGGTTAATGATGGAATTATTATCCTCTCCCCATTATTAAATAGCTTAAACATACAAACAAAGCAATCCCAAAGAACAAAATGTTAGCGTTGAACTACAATGTCTTTTATAACATATAACATTCCTTCCTACTTAGCTAAAATAATTTTGAGGGCTTTTTTTTCAATCTGCATATCACTCAGTAAATTCACTACTGAAATCCTTATTATCCAGTGATGTATTACTTTGTAGGACATTCCTGCCCATTGAAACTAACATGTAGTTCATGAGACAGCTAACAGAAAGCAGAACTCATGTTATATTTCAGTTTCTTCCTCATTTTAGATGTTCCTGGGAAGAACACTATTTCACAATTGTTTTAAGTATTAAAGGAGTTAATTTATGCACAGGGATTGGAATAATATATGAATGCCATTAAGATATACTTGAGATAATGTATCTAAAAATATTTCAACTGAATGTAGTAGCTATAATAAAGCAGTAAGACAGTTCCTTCTCCTTCCACATTAATTCCAGTCAATACAACAGCTGCCATAAAGCTAAGTTTACTTTCACATTTTAAGACCAGAGCCATAGTCTCTGCATCTTGATTCCTAGAAGACCCCGTTAGCTTTGGTCAAAGGAAGCACATTACTTTGACCCTCAGGGTCTTAGAAATATTCTTTAAGTGAACTACCATTCCTGTGCTGCTAACAAGTACAGACGAAAGGCCAGGGAAGCTACAACTCTTTAAATCTCATAATTGAATATCATCAGCCTATATCACTTTATTGGTAGAACTTGATTTAGAGGCAAATAAATTTGTTTAAAAGAACATTTTTTTTTGTTCAGACAAATGAAAGAAGGCATATTATATAATCATATTTTCCAATCAGCCAAACAGGGAAAATCAAGGGTATCCTTTGGAAGGAGACAGCAAAACAAAGAATGGATTTACTGTTTGGCATAAATTAAGAAGCATCTGGTCGTTGGGGAGGAATGTTGAGAGAAGAAAGGCAAGAAAGGGTGAAGTAAAAAACAAGCTGGAATCTGAAATAGGTGGAGGCAAGTGGATGGTGGGATGCCCAGTGAAGTCGAAAAATCTGTTTATCTTACTATAGGCAGCTCTTTTCTGATTTTCTGAATAGCGGACTATCAGTGCCCAAAGCTATTTTTCCCATGACACAATGTAATTGGTCCAGCTTGCGTCTGTATTTGTTTCTGGCCAATCAACTACAGCTGTGATGGAGGATGAAGTATGTTAAAAAGATTGTTACAGACCCACTCATTGTGAGGTTAGCAACTTTGGAGAAAGGGAACCATTCTGATATGAGTATATGCTTCACAATATTTCTGCCACAATTCTGCACTTAGTCTGACTAGCACAAAGAAAGAATTATAAAATTCCTTTCTAGTTATATCCCTTCGTTTTGGAAAGGCATGTTATTAAAAGACTAGAATAAAACTAACAGTTACTATAACATTCTTTCTGTAGCTTTCAACTTAGCCTATTAAGTGCATACGTGCAGAGCAATCTTCAAGGGTCTCTGGGTTTAAAAGATAAGAAAGCTGTGTATACTTCTGTCAGGGAGTGGTATGAAACATTCAGAAATAACTACAAACAATGGATATAATGGCAAGCACTATAGGGAGGATGGATACATTATAGGAGATTAGCAGAGGAAAGAAATCACATCTATTTGGTTTTAATCAGAAAGCCTTCATGAATGTGGTGCTATTTGAACCATACCATGAAAGATGGTTTGGATGACAAAAAAATGAAAACAACAGAAACTGGGAGAGGAAAAGCATTATAGATGGAAAGAACTGCATGGGTAAGGATGTATGCATGCAAAGCTGTGGAGTAAGTGTATAATATAGTAAATGATACAGATTCACTAGGTCATTAAATATGTAAGAAAATGTTGGGAAAGGACATTGGTGCAGGGTTTAGTAACTAACTTGCCCAAAGTTTTGGATAGGAGGTTTTGAAATCTAAATATGATCTTCATTTTTATGTGTCTCCTTGCCTTTTTTTTTTTTAACCAGAAAATGATGAAAAGATGACATCTAATGGAGGGAAGAATTACAGAGTATTTCAGAGAGAATCTGCTCCTGCTAGACTTTTTGAGCCTCAGCTGGCTGCTAAGGCAATAAACAAGCACAGAAGGCAATCAATGTCAGTTTTACTTGACAGACACAACTTATGATATTATTGATAAACAGTAAGCATCGATACCAGATGACAGAGTCCTCCTGAAGTGTTATTGTCAAGAAACTTCCAATTAGCTTATTTCTACCTGTGCTTCCTGGAAGGAGATTTTGTCATGTTCTGTTGAAATGTAACTTCTATACCAATTAAATAGAATCTAGAAAACAAAGATTCATCAAGATTCTCTTTAAGAGAAATATAAAGGGAAAGTGGAACAAGCGTTTGAGACTTAGAACCTCAGTAGGTAAACTTTCCCAGAAGGAGCGGAAGGCTGCCCTTAATGGCTCAGAGAAAACCCGCTGAGGTTGATATTCCAGAGGGAAGAGAGAATCCTTCAATTCAAGTGTAGGAAAATAAACCTTGTTTGATGAAAAGGAATTTTTCCAGACGTCATAATAACACATAAGAACAACCTGTTATGATGTCTGGAAAGGGGCTATGTAAGTAGCTAATAGAGCAAGATTGTTCTGAGAGCCAGTTGTGATACTCGTAGAGAAATGTCATATGACTTGCCCAATGAATGTGGGCAATATGGGGACTTGTGATTTGAAATTGGGAATGTGAGGATAGTGTCTTATATTTTTAATTTGGAAATCATCAAAAAGCATAAAAGAAAACCAGAAATAGAAATGTAATCACTATCCCCTGTGTAACAGCTGAGACGCAGAGCTTTATACTTAGAGGAGGTGTTGCTTGAAATTGGGAATTCAAGTGAGGTAGAGTGGGGACCAAGGGAGAAAAGAGATGCACCACACACCTCAGAGCCCTAAGTCGCACACCTCGAGTTCAAAACCATCATCTTTTATCATAAGAACATCTAGAGAGAGGAATAGCTCCTTCCTATATAAAGCTCCTGGAAAAAATCTGATTGAGAAAAAAATAATTGCTTTAAAGTTTGACTATGAACCAAAGAGCAACTGGCACTATATCTAAACAATGATACCATAAAACAAATGAGCAAAGTAATAGGAAAACCAAATATCAAATAAAGCATGACAATAAGAATATCGTTGACATAAAAATAAATGATAATTGTTGATAATTGTGAGCAACCATATTGTAATAAAGTTTAAAAAGGAATTTTGAAACAATTTTCAATAAATAAGAATACAAAGAAGAGATAAAAGCCCAGGAAACACAGGGAAACAATAGAAGATGGAATATGAAGCTCTTAGGAACAAAATAAAAGGAAATGAATTATAGAAATGAAGTCAAAACTAAGTAATATAAAGAAAAAATACTGTTAAAACATTGATTTGCATGTAGGATAATATTTAAATGAGCAAGCACTAGAGAGAACTTTGGATGTGAATTTGAGGCAAAGGGAATGAACATAATGTGTAATGTCTCTAACAAGAGAATTGAAATAATGGAATAAGCTTACATTTAATCATATAATTATAGAATATCTTCCAGAGGTTAAAATTAAACATGAAGTACTGGTATATTATTTTAAAGTTATGAAGATAACAGAAATTTATGGGGGAAGATATATATGAGCTAAATCATATGTCATGGCAATAAAAATCATCTAAAATTGATAAACCAAGGACATAGTTTATGCTGATTATATAGAGCTCTGCTGTCCAAGACAGTAGCCATATTCATATGTGGTGATTTAAATTTAAATCAGTTAAAATAAATGTAAATTTAAATTTCAGATCTTAAGTTGCACTAGCCACATTTCAGATGTTTAATAGCCACATGGAACAAGTGCCTATCCTATTACACAATATATAATATTTATAATAGAATCACGAAATCATGCATACTACAGGATAGATGAATCTTGAGGACATTGTTAAGTGAAATAAGCCAGGCACAAAAAGACAAATAATATATGATTCCACTTATAGAGATGCTTAGAGTAGTCAAATTCATAGATGCAGAAAGTAGAATCTTTGGTTGCCCAGGTCTGGGCACAAGGGAATGGGGAGTCATTTAATGGTCAGTTTTACAAAATGACAAGAGTTCTAGAGAGTGATGGTAGTACAACAGTGTGAGTATATTTAATGCCACCAAATTCTACACTTAAAAATGGTTAAGTTGATACATTTAATTGCTTTGTGTATTTCAGTACAATTAAAAAAGTGAAATAAACATGTAAAAGTTAAAAAAAATAAAAACAAATTTAATCTAAAAATTAAAATTCCTTAGCATGTTCAGGAAAAATTGACACAGAATATCAATAAACTATAATAAAATATTTTTGTAAAGTTAGTGGGTTTCAAATAATTTTGGGGTATCTAGGCAAAAATAATAAGTTGCTTAATAAGGGAAATGTATCAGGCTAGCCTCAGACTTCTGTTCACTTTCGAATACAGTGTAGCAATGTCTACAAAGTGCTGAGAAAAAGGGATGTATGACCCTGGAATTTTAACAAGACAGAGTGGTAGTTCAAATGTAAAAATAGCAAACTTTTAAACTAAAAGAAGTTGGAGAATATTGTTCCAATTAGTCTTAAGATCCAGACGTATGAATGTATTCCCTTTCTGCTACCTCAATTCCCTAGTGGGTGGTGATCTGTCTTCTTCTCTTATATAGATTTTCTGCTAATTGCTCTATTAACTCTACTTCTAGTCCCTAGATCCTGTTGTCTACAAATTGACTCCACAAATATGTTTGCTGTGCTTTTAAAAATCAGTTTGCCACCTTTCTGAGTTTCTGCATTTTGCTTTTCATTTCATTAATGATATGGGCTTTTCTATAGGGCCTTACTCTAATAATGATTGTTTCCATGACTCTCTACTCTTATTAACTAAATATTCAGCCATGATACCTAACTTCATATTTTAATTCTTACCTGTCAATACCTAGAATATGTATCTTTCAGCCTTCTATCCTTTCCTCAACTTCAGCTATCTCTTGGCTTCCATGTATTAGTCTTTCCTAATATGGCCTGTGCTAGGTGAATTAATAGGTCCATGTGAAAAACTTTGTTTCATCTGGTTCCCAACACAGTATCACATAGTAACATTATAAATATGGATAAAGATGATCGTGATTACTGTGTTGACTTAATCTCCATCTTCATAAGTATGTTGTTTACATTGTTTTACAAGGAAAACATTAGCCTTAGCATTATAGCCAGGTCCATGCCCAAATAATAGAGACAATTTCCAATAGATGAGCAGTGTCACATTAAATCATTGCATGCAAGTCTAAGCATCAGTAAAGAAGAATTTATGTGAGTCTGTGAATATACATTTTTTAATGTTTAAAGTTTTATGGGTCTGTTTTAAAGGTTATTGAACCTACAAATTTATCTGTCAGGAAGGGGGCCATCGCATTGATTGATGTTCTTGCTTTATGGGACATGATTGGAATGTAAATGGTAATATGACATAGGACATGAAGTTGACACTAAATGAAGGCTAAGGACATAACCAAAAGCAGTGAATACAGATGAGGGTGAGGAAGCACTAGTCTTTTAAGAGTATAGGTGAAACATATGAACAAATGTATATTAAAAGACATGCAAGACCGGATTATAATATATTATTAAAGTAATAATAAATGAGGAAATAATATTTAGCATACCAATGTTAAGGTGAAGTTCCTGAAAGAGACTTTGGGTGTACTACAGTGAAAATAAAAGGTCAAAAGTGATAATTTAATGGACAAAGTTTTTTAAAAGGAAAAAAACACATTTTTTCTTCTTTATGAAAAAAATTAGATTAATATTGATCTTGATCAAGAAAAGAAGACATTTAGGAGGGGATAGGTATAAATACTGTCGTAAATGTCTATAAAATGTATTCTTAAAAATCTATCAATAACCGATGTATAGAATAAAATTTTAAAATTAGTTTTAGATAATGGGTCTGATTGACTATAAATGAGAGAAGGGAGAGAGATATTTCCGAGGCTTATTAACAAAACAATTTTTGTCTTTAGAAATAATGCAGGCTTGGTATTCTGGCTTTATTCCCACTTTTATTAGGACAGACTTTTAAGAATCACAGTAGTTCTGAAGTTGCGAAGTCAGCTAAAGTGCTGACAAGACCATATAAATACCATACCCCTTTCCCAGTGTTTGATCATGACTGGGTTCAACCACCTTTCAGGATTTGGGATAAATGCAGTCAGGAGTCAGACCTCAAGGCAATGTTATAATAAGTACTGTTTTTAAATTGAGTTGTAATTCTAATAACAAAGTTTCCATATTGTTCCTAGTATCTGTTCTGATAACTGGAGTCCCGTAATGTTCCCCTTGCTCTTTTTTTTTTTTTTTTTTTTTTTAGCAATTGACCACTATTTTCATCTTATGTGGGAGTTTTTAATAACTAGGTTATATAGCTAAACTTTAGATTCAGAAACTTAGATCCAGGTGAATGTATTAGAGCTGAAGAAAGACAGCAGATGAGCAATGCAAAATCCAAGAGCACTTTCTGCACTGGTCATGCTCTGTCAGTGTCACATGTGCTGATGCAGGTATTACTGAGGACTCTGAGCTTGCCTGGTGTTTCCTGGGCACAGTTCCTTGGGCTTGGACCTCTGCAAGGTTAAACCTTGCATGTCTGATCATGTAAGGTTTAACAATACCAGAAGCTGTTTATTGTCCACTCTCACAGTTTGGGTTCCCTTGAAAGCAAAGCCTGAAACAAAGACTTGGTTACATATAATTTGGCAGATGACCTCAGGTAGCAGGAATAAGCTAGTAGATAGAGCATGACAGGGAAGATTGGTGCATTATGGATATATCTTCTGTAGGCTAGATGGGCTCTATTTCACCAGAACCTCTTCAAAACAAAGAATGTCTCCAATAAATGTCTGTGAAAAACGGGAGTCTGAATACTTACCTGCAGCTTCCAGCTCATCAGTCAAAACACTCCCATTCCCCACACAGTCTTCTCTGCATTTCCAGGCTGCCCTTGTTACTTTGGAATGGTTTGCTTTCTGTCCGTTATTTTGGTTCATGAATCTTCTCAGGCTCCACGCTTTTTTTTAAATTAAGTTTATTGGGGTAACATTGGTTAATACAATTATATAATTTTCAGGTGTACATTATAATTTGACATCTATATATTCTATTGTGTGTTTACCACCCAAAGCCCAGTTTCCTTTAGCTACCACATATTTGATCCCTTTACCCACTTCACCCTCCCCCTAACTTATGTTGAACCCCCTTTACCCCATCTACCTCTTCCCTCCTCCTCCACCCCCTACCCTCTGGTAACCACTAGTCCATTGTCCATGTCCATGGGTCTCTGTTTGTTTGTTCTGTTCATTTGCTGCTTTGAGGTTTATATCCCACATATGAGTGATACCATGTGAGTTTCTACTTTTTCAATCTAGCTTATTTCACTTAGCATGATTATCTCGAGGTCCATTCATGTTGTTGCAAATGGCAGTATTTCATCTCTTCTTATGGCTGAGTAACATTCCATTGTATATATGTACCACAGCTTCTTTAGCCAATCATCTATCGTAGGACACTTTGGTTGCTTCCATGTGAATAATGCTGATATGAACATCGGTGTGTAGATATCTTTTCGGATATGGGTTTTCAAGTCTTTAGGGTAAATACCCAGTAGAGGGATTGCCAGATCATATGGTAGATCAATTCTTAGTTTTTTGAGGAACCTCCATACTGTTTTCCATAGTAGCTGTACCAATTTGCAGTCCCACCAGCAGTGTATAAGGGTTCCTTTTTCTCCACATCCTCTCCAACAATTGTTATTACTTGTCCTGCTGATTATAACTATTCTAACAGGTGTGAAATGGTATCTCATTGTGGTTTCGATTTGCATTTCCCTAGTAGTTAGCGACATTGAGCATCTTTTCATATATTTGTTGGCCATTTGTATGTCCTCTAGGGAGAAGTGTCTGTTCAGGTCCTCTGCCCATTTTTGATTGGATCATTTTTTGTTGTTTTTATTGAGTTGTATGAGTTCTTTGTATATTTCAGATAGTAGGCCCTTATCAGAGGCATTGTTTGCCAATATATTTTCCCATTTGGATGGTTGTCTCTTTACCTTGTTGACATTATCTTTTGCTGAGCAGACATTTTTTAGTTTGATGTAGTCCCATTCATTTATTTTTGCTTTTACTTCTCTTCCCTTTGAGGTCAAATTCATAAAATCCTCTTTAAGTCCAAGGTCCTTGAGTTTTGTTCCTATGTTTTCTCCTATGCATTTTATTGTTTCAGGTTTTATATTCATGTCCTTAATCTATTTTGAGTTAATTTTGGTGTGTGGTGATAGACAACAATCTAATTTCATTCTTTTGCATGTGGCTTTCCAATTTTCCCAGCACCATTTATTGAAGAGGCTTTCCTTTTCAATCAATTTTGTTGAAAATTATTTGCCCGCATGAATATGGGTTTACTTCTGGACTCTTGATTCTGTTCCACTAGTTAGTGTGTCTGTTTTGCTGTCAATACCATGTCAGACCCCACACTTCGAGTCACAAGGGAGTTCATTCAGCAGATCAGTGGCCATATTCTAAGTGCCAATATCTGATGATATCTTCTAGTTTTTACATTCACTCTCATCTCTTTGTCCCTCCTTCCCCAACCCTGGGTTATTTAGATGAATAGAAGACAGAGATAATAGAGTCTTTTAAGTCTTTTCATCCTTGTAGGTCTCTCTCTAAAACTTCCAAGGCAACAAAAGCCAAGTCAGCTCCACAATTCTTATTAGTACACTGTTGCCCCACATTGTTCCAGTGTTAGAGCTACTATCCAGTCAAATGCTTCTTCCTCCACTGTGATCAGATACTTGGTTACTGAGATGCAACAGCCCAGCTATGGTTAATTCCACTAGCATTGCATAGATGTTATTATTTGTCTGGTGAATGATCTAGGTCCAGAATTCCATCCCAAGGCTCTGCTCTCTCTGGGCGTTACAGAAACCAACTGCCTTGGTTTGAGTTTCCCGGAAAGTAGGACCTGAAATAAGGACTTTTGTGCAGGTAGTTATTTTGGGAGGAGTCACTCTAGGAAACAGTGATTGAGTAGAGAAAATAAGAAATATTAACATAAACTGTGTTATTGAGGACTCTGCTATAGGCAACAAAGGCTCAATTCTGCTGGTGCCTTGAGACCATATAATGCCTACAAGTCATTGATGTTGGCTGCTTGCTGCTAAGTTGTATGGAAACCCTGGATGATAATGAGATAAGAATGAGAGACTGAGAACTAACAAGTGGGTAAACATTAGGACCAGGGAATTTCCAAGGTAGTCTATCAAGGTGAATTTATCACATGTAGGGCTCCCAGAACTCAAACACTTGAATGCTCAGAAGAGGCAGGTCTCATAGAGTGCCAGGACCCTATTGGGAAAAATCTGGGAATCTAGTTGTGGGAGGAGACATTTGTATGGGTATCTCTGAGGGTATTTACGATGCAGCATCTTTAGGATTCTCTAGGCATGCAGAAGTGGCCCAGCAGGCACTTCATCTGAGCTGATAGGTGCTGCTAATCCTGATCCTGCCTTACACTGTGTAAAAGTCTAGGATTCTTTTCCCCAACTTTCTCCTTCACTGGGGTCAAATTTGCATAGCAGGCTGATGGCTCTCCCAATCTTACCCAGCTCCCACCCTTTCTCTTTCCCTAATAGTCTTTGCAAATTTAATCCTGTCTTGGAGTCTGCTTCTTGGAGGATCTGGACCACTACACAAAACACGTAAGAGAGAGAACTGAGAAAGAACAAAATCTTGTAAAACAAAACCAAAACCAAAAACTAAAAAATCTAGGTAAACAAGACTAAATTGTTTTACTTACCATCCATCCACCAGCAGAAGAAGAAAGTTAAAAATGGAGAAAGGAATGATTGAAAGACAGCAGTCAAAAAGCAACAAGTTAAGCAACAATGAAGAAAAACAGAAAAAAAAAAACACACACAGAGAAATCTTAAAGCTGATTCTTCTAAAATAAAATTCTATTTGTTTTAGAAGAAATAGGGAATAGTGATTTAGTAGAAAACATGGATCTGAGTGAGTGATTGGAATTATATACTTTTAAAAAAAGTATATAATTCCCCTACAGAAATGGAATGATATACTTTTAAAAAAAAGTTCATCTGAGTAAATGTGATGATCCAATTGGTTTTATTAAGTATTCATGAATCGGCTAGCATTCCACCTAGGAACCAGAAGGGTACTTCCAGGGGGTGTACAAAATGGAAGCTTTTTATAGGAAGAAGAGTGGGGGCAAGGGAGCTATTAACAAAAGAAAAAGTTTATTTTTAGACTGGGATATCATCTTGAGGGGAAGAGAATGGAAAGGGTTTTTATCATGCAAATTGTCTCTTTCTCTCTGGGACTAAGAAATCCCATGTGACAGATGACTTCATTGGTGTTGACCAGAAAATTTCAAACTGATTAAGATTATGTTTCTGAGAGAGGGTGAAACAGCAACTAGGTCAGGTATTATATCCAGGGTTGGTATCATGGGCTTTAGCACAATCGATGCTATTTTGGGCCTGTGGTTTTCTCTTTAACAGTATCTGATCAGCTTAGTCCTTTGTGTGATTTCCCAAATGCTGTATTGGTTTATCTCAAACCTGGGAGGATAGAGATCTGAGCTACATATGGTCATAAAGCATCTGAAATCGATATTATTTACACAGATAACTGCTTTGTTATGATGGAATCTGAATCAAGGGTTTTATTTTTCTGGAGATGCTTCAGAATTGTGAAAAGCCACATGTATCTATAGTAGGCCTGCATCGTTCTCATTAATTGTATCTCTTTAATAAATTCATTTACATATTCTTAGAATATGATTCATTGTAGTAATAAAGCAATATAAGGAATGTGCTGGTTAAATGTTCATAGTGGCAGGGATATCCTGAATGTTATTAAAATCCTAAATATATGATGAATGTCTTGTTTATTGACTTGAGAAACTAACATTCTTATAGTTAAAACTAGAGGTGGACTTTAGAAAAAATAATCCTTTAAGCTGTGTGACTAAATTTCCTGTAGCTTTTGTATAGCTTTAAAAAGTTTAAGTATACACTAATGGTTTTGATTTTGATGACTTACTAGGCATTAATTAAAGAAACAGAAAAGTTCCAATAAAATGGTCTCTGGCAGTAAATAGCATATTTTCAATACTGTTCATTTTTTAAAATAACATATTAAAGTCCTATGATTATGTATTATTCTCTATCAACAATAGCAATGACAGCTATCTGTCCATCCAGGCTTCATCTTTAAAATAAAGATATAAAGGCCTGAATTTAAAATTTGGACTTGTCTTAATTTGCTTTTAGAAAGTACCGAAAACAAAAGGATAACACACTTTAAATTGACCTTTGCTTGTTTTAAAATAAGGTAAATTTTGACAGTGCAGTTTTTAGTTGAGTTAGAGTTGTATCCAATCAATTTGTGTTAATGACAAAAAAAAAAAAAAAACATTTGGAATACTCTTTTATGTGTTGACTGCAAATAACTACTTTTTTCTTCCTGCTGTATATTCATTTGTGGCAGGAGAGTCTGGGAGGTGCTTACATCTAGAACATCCTACAACTGTTTCAAAGTAGACTACTACAGGGCACAAAGAGCATACCATTAAACTCATCAGGAGTTGCATTCCTAGGATCCTTTTTATCCTATGTCACCTTTCCCATCTCTCTCTCTTATGGGCCAGAGCCCAGATCTCCACTCTTAAAAGTAAATCTTGCTTCCAAGTAACATAATTCTAATGCTCTTAGAAAGCATCTCTTTACCAAGTGGCATTAGTTCAGGGATGTGTGATAATGTGATTTATAAGAAATATATATTTTTTGGTAATTCAGATGATCAAAATGTGTTTCTCTTATATATTTGGTCTCTGTTCACAATCCCTGGCTCACAGATCGCAGAACTCCTGGAATTTTTTATGCGTTGAGAGAAAAGGTGTCTTTTGTATGTTAATAAGGTGGCTTTTGGAAAGCCCCTAAAAATGGGGTTGGGCTGGTTGCCAATAGAACCTACTATGTAATAACAGGTTGGAACTTTCAGTTCCATCCCCTTCCTGCCCACCTCCAGAAGTGAGAGGGGCTAGAGGTTGAATCAATCACTAGTAACCAGTGATTTAATCAATCGTGACTATGTAATAAGGCCTCTATAAAAGCCCAAGAATATGGGATTCTGAGAACTTCTGGGTTGGAGACGTGAGGAGAGTGGCACTCCTGGAACCCAACTTAGTTGATGACAGTGAAGTAGAATTTGCTAGAATGGCCCTGGCTCACAGAAACCTGATTTGGGGAGAAAAAGGATGAGAGATGAGGAATCTTTGTTTCCTGGGTGGCCATGTGGCCACCTATGGTATGGAGCATCAATCATTTACCAAAGGTGAAAGTTACCGATGAAATGTCAATGTACATTTAGCTCCTGGGGAGTTGGTCCACTTTATGCATAAGAAAATGCAAAAAATAAGAAAAAGGCAAAATACCCAATCCCTTGATTTTGAATTATCTGTAATAGTTAAGCTGTAATTATCTGTTATTTATCTGTAATAGCTGAACTGAAAGTAAAAGAGTGCTGGGTTTGACCTTCATGCTGGACCGAGCTCCGACTTGTACGAGTTTTGAGCAATTACCACAAAGCTTCCGCCGAAGGAAAAAGTTAAGCAGGGACAACAGAAAGTATCTCTAAGACCTCTAGTCACCAAGAAAGTGGTCAATGTGGGAGAAGGGCAGAACCAAGAAATTATTGCCACCAGAAGGTATAGTGTGAAGAAGATGCCTTTTTTGGCAGAAGAGCATCATCATCTTCCTGAGGAACTTTTACTAAAATGGATGGTGAGGAAACCAATGTGGAAGCTGTGTCTTCAGTTTTGAATGCTCAAAATAGAAGAGCATGTTTGGATTGATGCAGGACCCAGAGCACACCACTGAACAATCCCAGATAGTTGTATGTGATCCAGACACACAGGAGGTTATTTCTGAGGAAGAGCCAGCCCGATGCACTGGATAAAAGCTACAGTAAAGGTCTGTTTGCCTCAAGAAGGAGGACTGCCCAACTTGCCCTTTGAATGCTGAGTGGAGCACCCGAGATGAAGCAGCTGATATACTTCATATGCAAGCATGCTGGATTGACTTTATGATGACTGGATATTCACCCAGTGAGCATGCCTGTTACCCCAGTCATGGTAAATGCTGTGGTAAAGGGGTATCCAGATAAACTTGTTATTGCAAAACTGAAAAATAATCTGGGAGCCTTATGGGATTTGTTGTGTCAGCTTCCCTTTCTGGGTCTTAAGATGCTAATAAAAACATTATGTTAAATAATAAGAGAATGGGGAGAGAGTAAGGGGAAAGTCAAGGGACTCTTCTCAACAGGGGGAAATTTTTAAGTGGTTATTGAGAAAAATTTAAAAACTTATAAAAAAAGGTTTTAATACAACACTACTTAAGGTTGGGTGGGCCAACAGGATCCCCTGCTGGTCCCCCAACATTAAAGAGCCCCAAACAGTTCAATTTATTTAAGCTAGTTTGGAGAAATTTAAGAGACATTGATTGCTATA
Source organism: Eidolon dupreanum (assembly GCA_028627145.1). Lineage (NCBI taxonomy): Eukaryota > Metazoa > Chordata > Mammalia > Chiroptera > Pteropodidae > Eidolon > Eidolon dupreanum. The sequence goes on along the minus strand of CM053502.1, from coordinate 133,228,592 downwards.
TCTTGGGGGTAGCAGTTAGGCTGATTAAAATAAAAACTGATGAAAGGACCAGAGTCCCTTGGCTCAGCCCCTTGCTGGGAACCCAAAGTCCTTACACAGAGTGGACAAAATGGTCAGGGGGGTGGAAAAGGGGACTGCTTCACATGTGATTCTCACAAACTATGAAACAAAAACCGAATAGAGGCTACAATTAGAAACATAAGAGTTGATGGAATTAAGATTCAAGTTTGTAGGAGAATTGGTATATTTCAAACGAGCATTATTTGAAATGGTTGCATCTGTTTTAGCTGATTGTATTAGGGAATAGAAATCTTACCTGATTGGGGAACATTTTCCCCACTTTGTATTGTAAAACAGAAGGCATGTAAATCCGCCCTTCAAGCAATATTAATTGGACATGCTAAAAGGGAACCAGTAAGAGAGCCTGAGCCCACATTGTGTGGTATAGAGGCTGGAGTACTGGTGGGGACATTCTCTGTACAGTAGCCCTTTGTGAGACATAGACTGAAGCCATGGCAAGAGCCTGTGAATCGCTCCCAGTAATGGCCACTGGGATTATGGACTAGAGAACTGAAACATCTATTGGGGATGGCAGTGCAAGAAGAGTTCCATAAGAAAATGGAAGATGCAGCGAGAGATGGAGAGGCAGGGATCCTCTTCTCCCAGGAATGACTTGAACTTGTGTGAGGAGATGCTAGATTCTACTGTCACCAGGACAGTACACTGTAAGCAGCTCTTGACTGACTGTCACAGTCATTTGACTTGTGGATGCAGTTCCAAGGTAAACAGACAACATCCTGTTTGTAAAGCTCCTGTATTAAGACCAGCAGATGAAAAGACTAATTGAAGAAGGTAAAAATGAATCAGCTCCTTTGGGTTGAATTGCATGCTGTTTTCCTAGCAGTGATGGAAGAACTAAACAGTGGTAAAAGCCTCTCTCTGTTTGGGTGTATATTGACTCATGGTTACTGACCAATGGCCTGGCTGTGTGCAATGGAATGTTGGCCTCCAAAAGAGGTGACCATATGGGGCACAGCCCTCTGAAAACTTGAGAGGCGTGTGAAAGTAGGACACGCCCATGTCCATCAGCAGAACTCCCTTTCAGATATGGGAGGTGGTTGGAATCGACAAGTAGCTGTCCTCTGCTCCCTTGAGACGGCCACCGTGGTCCATGAAATGAGTCGACATGGGAGTCAGCAGCAATGCAAATATAAACTGAAACTGAACACATTTCTCCTGCACCCTCTGGGGTACAGAATGCCAACAAGAACTGTTCTTTCTGCCAGCAAAGAGAGACTGGCTATATGGCAGATTCCCTGGGAAGAAGGCCCTGAGCTTAGCTGGCAAGCTGACTAATGCCAGTAGCCTTGGGGGGCTACACAGGGGTTTTGACAGGAGTAGACACCACCTCTGGACTGGGCTTTGCTTACTGATGGTGTATGCAAATGCTGAGAGTATTCTGAAAGAAACTGAACAAAGGTATTGCACCAATTTGCCTAGATGAGCATCAGGAACACACTTTACAGCTCATAATGTCCCACAATGGGCAGAAAGATATCTTCCTCAGTACTAATGTGAGAGAATTGGATGGGCAATTAAAACATTGGTTGTCTCAAATGGGAGATAAAGGCATGAAGGGCTGGCTTACATGCCTTCGTAAGTGTGTGCTCACACTCAACATGAACATGCATAGAGCTAAAGGAATGTTCCCACTAGGTAGATGTCTGTTTTTTTCTGGGGGATCTGGGGAAATGAGGGTGGGGGAAGGTGCCGGTATTCTTTTTCACATTGCCTCAAATGTTTTTTCCCTACTTGATATATGGTTACAGGGTCAGGGTTTCAACTACAAGGGCTGTAAACTGCAGTAATTTCTAAGCAAGAAATTATGACTAGTTCTTTTACTTTCTCAGAATTCTCAAAGAGCCTAATGGGCAGGGTGTGCATCAACCCATCTGGCAAAATTAAACAGTCGATGCAGCTGTATTGCCTAGTGGTAAAGATAGTCCATCAGTTCTGCTCTATGTAACTTTACCCTATCTGAATCGAAGTGGACTGCGGGGGAGGCACTTGCTAGACTAGTATTGCTGCCAGCAATCTAGACCAGCACAGTCGCCGAACCTAATGTCCCTTCTAGTGGTGGAAAAGTTTGGGTATAATTGGAGAGATGGAAAAATCATAGCTGAGGGTAAGAGGATGAAGAAGTGGGCCATGTGATAAGAAAAATCCAATGTTACATTAACATTTTGAAAGTGGTACAGAGCAAGAGAATGATAGTGTCTCTTAGCGGGATTGTACCAGATGCCTGGAAGGTAGAAGGCATGTATTGCTGAGACCACTTGTGCTTTGGAACATGACAAGATGAAATGGAAGTCTGTAATCCTGAGTGGCCTCACCCTAGGGACGTTTTTATATGATGTGATGATGGTGTGACTATTGAATGAGATTCTAGCAATCTTACAGAACCTTTTTACTTTTATGTTTATTTTGGTGTAAGGGATCTGTGTTTGAAGATTGAGGGTGGACTATGATATTGTGATTTATAATAAATGTATTTTGGTCATTCAGATGACTAAAATATATTTCTTATATTTATTTGGTCTTTGTCTAGAATTCCCGGGTCACAGCTTCTATCACTCTTGGAATTTTTTAAATGTTGAGCATGAAAAAGCTGTTTTTGTTAATGAGATCATTTTTTGCAAAGCACCAAAGAACAGGGGCTGGTTGCCAATGAAGCCAACTGTGTGATTAGAGACGGTTGGAACTTTGAGTCTCCCACCCTAACCTCCCCTACCATGTCTAGGTAGGGGAGGGGAACTGGAATTTGAATCAGTGAATCTATCTCAATGGCCAATGAGTTTATCAATTATGACTATGTATCTAAGCCTTTAAAAAAAACCAAGAGGATGGAGTTCAGAGAGCTTTTGGGTTGTTGAACACGAGGACATTCATGGAGAGTGGTACATCTGGAGGGGGCATGGAAGCTCTGTGCTCTTTCTCCACACCATGCTCTATGCATCCATTCCATCTGGCTATTCCCCAGTTACATCCTTTTTACTAGGATCTAGTAGGTCACCTGTTTCTCTGAGTTCTGTGAGCCATTCTAGCAAATTAATGAAACCAAAGGAGGAGATGTGGGAACCTCTGATTGTATAGCCATTTAGTCAGAAGTACAGGTGACAACCTGAACTTATGATTGGCATTTTGAGTTGAAAGTAGTCATTGGAACCTCCAATCTGTGGCCAATTGGTCAGAAACACAGGTAACTGTGCTTGCTTCTGGTGTTTGAAGTGTGTGTCTGTGGAGGGGCCGTCTTGTAGGACTGAACTCTTAACCTATAGAATCTGATACTACCTCTGGATATATATATAGTATCAGAAATGAGTTGAATTCTAGGACACTTGCTGGTGTCTTGAAAATTGTTTGTTGGTTTTGGGGGAACCCCACATGTTGGAATTTGGTCTGGGAACCCAATTTTGAGTGGAAGAAAAAGATGAAGGATATCTGGGCCTAGAATGGAATTGTTCTGAGATTATTTAAAAAGCAAAATACTTTTTAAATTTGCTCTTTATAGGAGGCAAAATCATTATGAAATCAATTGTAAATAAAGGATGCAGTAAATACTTATCCTGTGTAGTAAATTTGACTACAGGTGCAGTTAAGATCCAAATTGTTGGAACAATAATAAAGATTCCTATTCCACCTGCAGCAGCAATACATTCATTCCGGCCCAGTCATTCTTGTGTCAGCAAAGGAAGTGGGTGGAATTACATGTTGTTTTGTGACAACATATAAGCTAGTGACAATTTTTGAGAGAAAATAATTCAGGTCTTTATTTTTTTTTCACGTATGATTTAACAAATATGCAAATGAGACACTAGACATGTCGGAAGGAATTCAAAAGGCAAAACAATATCAATCATTTTTCCATTCTGTGAGGAAAATGTGCCTGAAAATCCTGGAATCACTCATCCATTTACTCTATAATCCACAGAATCTTTAAAAGGTCAGACATTTGGTGCAGTCAAATAAACAATTAACTGAGAATCAGAGATAAAAAACATAAGTTAGGCAAAGTTGTACAGGTATTCTTAAAAATGAAACTCAGAAATGAAGCAAGTTCTGAGATGTTCGTGTATTGAAGAACAGGCACAGAGAAGCCTTTACATTAGGCATTAGGATTCACCCTTACTGCCCCGCCCAACCAAGGTGTGGAAACATAATATATTAAAACAGAAAGTAATGGTAAAATGTGCCATATTTGAGATGATGTGCCAAGAAATCATCAAAATTGGAGTGGAGTAGCACATAGCAACATCCCTGACCTGAGAAAAAAGGTTATTCCAAAATATTGCCAATGGATTTGTTTCTTTGATATCTATGGCTTTGCTCATGAAACCCATGAGGTTAATGTGTCCATCAGACTTATTGTATAGAAACTCCGTGGTGTCTGAGCACTCCTGTGTGTGCGACTGTGGATCTCAGTCTCACTGCTGCATACAACTGTTGATACAACTGTATACAGCCGTGGATCTCAGGCTCACTGCTGCACCCTTTCTGAGAACAACTTGGAGCTCAACTCCATCAGTTTCTCTGCTCACAGCCTCACCCTGACTCTGAATTAGCCCACTCTCAAAGGATAGACTTGTTGCTCTGAGAATGAGCTGCTGGCTCTGAAAGTAAATTTCATAGGAGTCCCCAAAAAATTTTTGAGCAGTTGCAGGATGTCATTAGAATAAGTTTATTTTCTCGCAGAGTGGCTATTTTGAAGGAGATGATACTCATTTAAGGGGATAGCTTTTGATGTATTTGCTGAAAGAAAACCCTCAAATCTTATGCAAATTCACTCATAAAAATGAAATGAATATACAAATTACTCAGACTTAAATATGGTTTGAGTGAAATGGATCTGCCTTTACTTAACTTCTGCATTTCTAACTTTTATAAAGTATCTGTTGTGTTGCCTGTTACATTTTTTCATCTGAATTCCCTGGTCAGGTGCCAGTCGTCATTTGAACGACGAATGTAGCAGTCATGTAATGATTTTTTAAAGGCTGTTATTATGTTGTCTTTGAACTACTGCCACATATGTCTTTCCTGTGATTATTTCTTTTTCTGTAGAATTTGGAAATTCTTCACATGAGCTTTTTTACTAAGAGCAGTTTTTTTTATTCAGCTCTGATTCTATCTGAACTCTGCAATGTCAAGAGCTTATCCCAAATTCTTCTTTCTCTTTCATTCCTCGCATTAGCAATTCTGCTGTGTCTACTTCCCAACCATCTCTCTCAAATTTACTGCTCCTCACCTCCATCTTCACCACCTTTGTTCACACCACTATCATACCACCTGGCTCGGATACTTGCAACAGCCTCCTTGGTGCTCTTGCTGCTTCTACCCTTGCCACCTACAAACCTGTCTCCACATGAGCAACCTGCTTTGTGATGCTCTTAACATCTGGATTGGGTCATAATAATCTCCTGCATAAAACCCTCCAATGTCTTCTCATTGGCACTTGAAAATTTCCAGCTCAGATTCTTGCTTTCTGCCTCTCCCTCCAACCTCATCTCAAGCCATTCTTCACTGAGTTGCTCACAGTAACTCCAGCTACATTCTTCTGTCTTGGTCTTGGCCTGATTGGCTCTGGCTGGAATACTCTTCCCACTGAACTTCTCATGGCTGTCTATTTCTTATAGTTCAAATGTCATCTCTTCAGAGAGCTTATTTCAGGATCTTATTAATCTAAATCAGCTACCTAATCATTCTCCATCATATCACCAGACTTGAATTCCATGTAACACTTATTACTTTCTGATATTTTTCATCTGCATGTATGAATTTCTTGTTTATTGCATATCTACCTCCACTAAAATATAAAGTCTGTGGGGCACAGAAATATGATACTTCTGACTCTCCACTGACTAGAATGGTGCTGACATATGGTAAACATTCAATAAATATTTGTAAAATAAATGAGTGGATATCAAACATGAACTCTTTTTTGAAAATCTTTCAGTCTTTCAATATCTGATCTCCTTGACCATTTACTCTGTTCATCTTATTCCAGTACTATTCTGTATTGTTGGCCTCTCTAAACTTCAGCTCTGAAACTCTTGCTGTCTTTATATGATCCACCCTTTTGGAATGGTTAAGAGACTGCCATTGAGTTGAAAATAGTATATCTACCCCTCTGTGTGACCTTGAGAAAGCAAATTATATTTTTAAGTTTCATTTTCCAGTAAATAGAATGGGCTACTAATAGTGCGTATTTCCATTGTTAAATGATGTAATAATTGCAAAATGTTTAGAATTGCACCTGGCATATAGTAAGAAGAAGGAACATGCTACCTATAAAATTTTTTATTAAGACTTCATTTTTTAGAGCAATTTTAAATTCACAGCAAAATCGAGGGGATTCATATACTTACTGGAGGACATTTTGGGTTGCTTCCAAGTTTTGGCAATTATGAGTAAAGTTGCTGTTAATACCCATATGCAGGTTTTTGTGTGGACATAAATTTTCATCTCTTTTGGGTAAATACCAAGGCATGAACTGTGTATTTTTTATCTACAGTATTTCTGTGATAGTAATTCTTTGTGATCTGGTTCTCCAATATATGCTTTAGATTCTACTATATTTGTCATTGATAACACCACCAACAACTGGAAGTGTAGCAGATTTGGCAATGTGGAGACTTGAATTCACATTAATTAGGAGATTCCAGGGAAATTATCTTTCTGGGATTAAGTTTTTTAGTCTGTAAAGTTAATGGGGTCAAATCACACTTGTTATAAAACAATAAAAACCTTTGTAAAATAATTTTAGCAGGAAAACCATTTTCAAAACTTATAACTCCAATTTTAATAACACACTAGACTAGAGATTCTCTAGTTGAATTAGTTCAGTCACAGGCCAAGGTTTGCCTATTTTTCCACTTTTCATTCTTCCTCTTCACATCATAGCAGCCCCCAAGCAAAACCCCTGAGTTGTGCTTTTCTCTTCATTTTGTGAACATTTTCAATGGATGTTACTTTAGAATTTTATTTTTAATCACTAGCCACAGATGATTTAATTTTAAATTCATTTTTGTTGTTTCTAAATTGCTACTTTGTCTCCTACAGTTCATAACTGTAGGCTTCATAGCTGGAATAAATCTCTATTCTGTACATGTGTGAAGTTGATTTATAATCATGCATCACTCACTTTACTTTGGTTGACTTTGCTTTGTTTTTATTGGTTAGAATATCGAATGATAATGGCTGTTCCCAAGAGTGTAGTTTCCAGTAATTGCTCTTAGAGAAATTGGAGAAATCTTTTGCATATTCTACATAGTACATATTTATTAAAATAAATGAGAATACTTTGTCATGTTCTGTGAGTCTCTATAATATCTGTCCTGCAAAAAAAATTGAGAAGATGCATTTCTATGTATACTGTCCTTACATGAGACAAATATGTGTGAATGATCCTGGAATGTGTCCCTGTTTGGTGCCTCTCCAAATGCGCATATGAAATGTCTCACACTAAGAAGGATTCCCTTTTTGTCTAGAAAAGTCCTTGGCTTGGCAAGTTCTTATACGTTTGGGATAGACACCCACTGAAAATTCTGTTTAAGCTAATCATAAAGTAACTCTTTTAGAGCAATAAATGTTTTGATTTTAATATAAAAATATCACTTCCTAAGTTATCTGTTTTGTTGGATTTAGTTTTATTAAAGCAAGGCATACATGAATATTAAGTATTATCTCCTTTTGCTTCTAACCTTAATTCTTTTCTTATGATTGGTAGGAACTGTGACTAATGTGTTGCCATCATTGTACTATTATTTTTAACGTACTTTTGAATTCTAATTATATTTTCCTTTGAAATTTTTTTGCCCTCCAGTTCTACATAGTTTTTAGCTTTCTTTCATGTGGAAGGTAAACATTTCAGGTAAAGATTTAGCACTCTGTTTTTCTTCACTTTTCCTGATTGTAACTCTGTGTTCCATATAAACACCGATTCTCCCTCTACCCCTCCACCGCTTGTTAAAGATATAAACATTCTTATGGAATATTGTATTCTGGGATGAGCCAAATAGAGAGATGAATCCTGAAATCTCTGGGTATTCCTGCAACAGCTCTACTCTTCTAGCCCACTCGTGACACTGCTGGTCTTTCAACTACCCCAGTACCTTACACCATGAAGATGATCCCCTTTATCCCTTTTCCCCTTTATAAAGTGGTAGCCTATGTGTCACTTGGACTCTGTGCTAGGTATGGTTCCATCAAAATCAGTTATATTCTTACCTACTGCTCTCTCCTATAAGGCCTTTCTCTCCCTTTTTTTGATATTTTTTTTCATTGCATACACTTACTCTCTGAGATAGTAGATGTTTTACTTACATATCTCATCTGTCCCCTTCCCTTCATGAGAATGGAAGCTCCATGCAGATGGGTATATTGTATGTTTTGTTCACTTTTCTTGTTCCTAGAATAATAACACACACATGGTGAGAACTTAGTATTTGTTGAAAGAATGAGTTAATGAAAAACTCAATCTCCTGCGGTCTGCAGCACTGCTTTGTAAGTGTTTCTCTCCTCTTAATCCCTCTAGATAATGTTTATAATAGATTGTGCATTAGTTAAGATAACGTTACCTGCTGTGACAGATAAGCCCCCTATTCTCAGTAACTTGGCACAGTAATTTATTTCTATAGGACTCCCTATAAGAAGTCTTAATGAGTGTTCATGGTCATCTGGCAGCTCTCCTCCTAGCAATGACTTGGAAATCCAGGCCCCTCCTGCCATTTGGCTCTGCCTTTCTTTATATGGACTTCCGAAGTGATTGTGCTTATCTGCAGTAAGCCAGCAGAGGAAGACACCATGAATCATGGCATGTGACACACATTGTCGCAGCTACATTCCATTGGCCAGAACCTGGTGATAGTTCTTCTCTGCAGGAAGGCTGAAAAGTGTAGACTTGCCAGCTCCAGAAGAGAAAAGAGGTTCGATAATTAGCTAGTCTCTATTGCAAATGGGCACATCCCATTTATGGAGCATTGTGAATTAAGTAAAACTTGCCCTGTCTCAGTGTTATTCCAGTGAGATTCTACTCCAAACAAATCAGTAGAAATGATGCCAAGATGCCAGCCTCATTGGTGAACCTGAACAAACTCCTGTTTATGAAAGTGTCTTCAGCAATACTTTAGTAGTTTTTCTTCCTCTCCTCCTCTCTTGTTTTTAGGAATATTTTAAAACAGTTTTTAATTCCAGGATGTCACAATCTCAGAATGCAGACTGCAAAATTTTCTTGCCTTCCTTATGTCCAGTGCCCAGAATCATTTTCAGTTTTTTTGATTTCACTCAATGTATGGCTAAGCAATGCTAAGCACTTAATTATGAATTTCAGGAGGCAAGACTATGCTGTACTAAATTAAACTCCTGGGTTCCCATCAGTAATTCTGCTCAGTAACAAAAGCAACCAGGTTTGGGAATAGAGGCCAGGGTTTTAATATGTCACCCAATCTCATACCAAAACAGAGTCAAGTAATTACTATTTATTTCAAATACTAAGGGGGTAGGCCAGTTGTTTGCACACAGGGTTAAGTATTTTTAAATGACAGCTTTTTAATGACTATTAAGCTATGTGGGAGTTAAATGTTATACTATTCAAACAAATAGTAAAAAAACATTTTTAGGCATATTAACCACAGGAAAAGAGAGGAAAGACTTCCAGTGAAAAAAGTCACTAATCATGTATTCGATAAACATTCAGAGAGTTAAAACTTGCAATCACTTTAAATGGCATGGGGCAAGCACAAAAAGATCAGGCTTTTCTGAAGGAGATTTGATAATTCATACAGATACCTCACTGAATTTTAATTCTACATGAAAAGGATAACAATGCTAATTTTGTCTTTTCATTCAGGATACATGTAGTGCCAGAATCTGAGATGCTCGAGTGTAGATGATGTTGCAACCTGTTGTTGTGCTCCTTCATGCATCCTTGAAGATTCAAATATCATGTACCTCACGGCTTTGGTCACATGGTGACTAGAGTGAAGCATTCCTTATGATTTGCCCCTCACGTGCTTCATTCAACACTTACAGACCCTGAGCATCCAGAGATGAATAAGAGAAGGCATCCCCTGTAGAAGCTTGTAGCCTAATATGAGAGAAGCATATGCAATGAGCAGTTGTAATATAAAACAGAGGTATAGACAAGTGTTAGACTCTTAGAAGAGATGCCACTGGGATGAGGTCTCAGGAAGCATGTTCTTCCTGGACTATTTCCTGTCTTCCAAGAGACTATTTTTGTCATTGTATCCTAGTGCCTTGGAGGGCATGATAGGACAGAGAGGGGTTGCTTGCTCTCAGGGGTTGACGAAATGCTTTCATTTCTTCTGATAGTTTCAAGTAAAAGGGACTACTGAAAAGGGGTGGCAGTAATGAGAGTAATGAAAGTAGAAGCTATCGTTCCCAGGTTTGCTGGCATTGTTTAGAATCCTCAGGCTAAATCAGGATTTCTTAACCACAGAACTATTGACACTTTGGGCTGGAAAATATTGATATGTGAGGCCCTTCTGTGCATTATACAGTGATCACCAAACTTTTTGGCACCAGGGAGCAGTGCTCCTATAAGAATCTAACACCTGATGATCTGAGGTGGAGCTGAGGCAGTGATGCTAGCACTGGGGAGCGGCTGCAAATACAGATGAAGTTTGCTCACTTGCCTGCTGCTTACCTCCTGTGTGGCCTGGTTCATAACAGGACCCTGCATTATAGGATGATTAGCAGCATCCATAATCTCTACCCACTAGTTTCCAGAAGTGGCTCCCTCACCCCTTGTGAAGAAAAGAGTCTACAGATGTTGCCAAATGTCCTTGGGGAACAAAGTCACCCTTGTTTGAGAACCTTTCGACTAGAAGATATGTCCTCTCTAGGCTCCGCCTCCCACTTTGTACATATTGAATATATTTACTTGCTTTAGGACACTTTCATTTTACCTTCATCTTAAAAATTAGTTTTCTCATGTTAAATATAATAAAACCAGAGAGGGTGTCTGCTTTGAAAAATGTGGTTTTATTTAACTACTGCCCTCACATGCCTCATAACTTCTGTGGGGGTCGCAATACAATATGGTAATGAATGAATGTAGTGGTTGCAAAAATGGTTGCACGTTCTTCCCCTCCCTGCATCTATACCCTTACAATACAACTTTGCATTTCTCCCATAAAGAGGTGGTTTATTTTTCCACCCTTTGAACCTTGCCTGACCTTATGACTTGCTTTGACTTATAGGATATAAGAAAAGGATTTGAGATGTTCCCTCACATTGAGAATTAATCTTTTATTTCTTGGAACTCCTGGGGCCAGCATGTTGGAGGGTGAGAGACAAAGTGGAGGGAGATTCCATCATTCTCAAATGTCCCAGCCAAGGCCACTAGAGACTAGCCAGGCCCAAGTGACTACAAGTTGACCTTTGATGGATCAATTGGTCTAGCCAAAACCATCTGAGCCCAGATTAGATTTGTTTAGTTAAGGCCAGCTCAGTTTGCCAACCTACAGAATTATGAGTTAAAGGAATGGTGATTACTTTAAGCCACTATCTCTTTTTTATCTTAGATATCAAAGCTAATTAATGAGTGTTTCTTCACATCTTCATTCACTGGGGCTCAGGACTTTTTTGTGGAGAGTGGATAAAAAGTGGTATATTAGTTTGCCAGGGCTGTGGTAACAAGGCATCACAAACTGGGTGGCTTAAATCAAAGAATTTTCTCTCACAGTTCTTGAGGCTAGAAGTCTGAAATCAAGGTGCTGGTAGGGTTGGTTTCTTCTGAGAGCTGTGAATGAGGGATCTGATCTAGGCCTCTCTCCTTGCTTGACTTAGGACCATATTCATCTTCATGTGGCATTCTCCATGTATGTGTTTCTGTGTCGAAATTCCTCTTTTTTATCAGAACACCAGTCATATTGGATTAGAGCTCACTGTGATGACCTCATTTTAACTAATTATAGATGCAACAGTCTTATTTCCAAATTCGGTCACATGATGAGGTACTAGAAGTTAGAACTTAAACATGAATTTTGGGAGGACACAATGCAGCCCACAACAAGTAGGGAGAAATTTAACAGAAATGATCCAAAAACGTTGCCAAAATGATGTTCTTTGCTAGACTCTCATGTTTTTCTAATGAATTTTATTGATGTTTATGCTGAAAATAGAGGGCCCTCACAAATATTTAAATTATAGAAGTGTTATTTATGATCCTATATCACAATTTTATCTTGAAGAAAATAGAAAAGTGAGGATTGTAGTGGTAAGTGGTCCAGTAAGGACACCAATTTCCCTACAGTATACGTGGTCCAGTTAGAAGGCCTGTTTCTCTACGGTAAAGACCTGGGCTCACACTGTGGAAACAGAAGAAGCAGATGTTTCTGGGGCATCATTGCTGTAGATATGTTGTGGCTGTCAGTGGGCATCTGTAAGTTTTATTCAGTTCTGGACATCACCCTTTAACGGGGTGATAGACAAGGTGGGGCACACAGGCGAGCGTGATCAGGAGGGAAAGAGTCTTGATAACATGCCATGTGGCTTAAGCTTGAGAGTAGGAAAATGTGAGACTGATCACTGCTTTCAGCTCTTTGAAGGGTTGTCCTGTGGGAGAGGAATTAATTAAACTCGGTCTTGTGTTGCCCAACAGAACTAGGACCACTGAGTTAAAACATCTGGCAGACAGCTTTCAGCTATAATATATGGGTTGAAATTCTTTAGTCGGAGCAATCAAGAGAGAACAGCCAGGAAGATTTCTTTTGGTCCTAACATTTCAAGTTCTACAGTTAGCCAGAAGGAACTACTTTGTGTCAAGGCCTTGCAGGATCTGTGATATTATACGGCATTCAT
>CM053502.1:133094007-133215213 GCA_028627145.1 Eidolon dupreanum | reverse complement strand
CATTCTTAAAAAGTTCTAGGGAATCCTGTCTGTCAGCATGTTTCAGTGAATCATGATAGGTTAGCCATCAGTAGAGGAGGGCATGTTCCATGTGCCATTCTGTACTAGACATGAGTGTAGGAAATGAAGAATAAAAAGGTACACAAATGGAACTTTGTATCATGGGGTTTGGGTGGTTGCTGACCATGAAACAGACCTTTCCCGTAATTAACTGTGTTTCTATTATTACACACTTCTCAGAAAAGCAGATGGGGAAAGATTTATGTGTAAGGCAGATAGTTTAGGTAAAGTAAAAAAATGAAAATACCTTTGGGGGACTGGTTCAATACCAGAAAAAGAACTGTTTTCCACTGTTACCGCTATCATTATTTCTGCCTGTCTTCCTCCCTCACCCTACCACTCCCTGCACCTTGCCCCTCTGAAGTCTTTATGCATCTTCCTTTCTCTCCCTTGCTTATATTCTTCCAGCCAAGTTGCAACTTGATATTCTTGAAATTCACCAGGAATATTCTTTATACTAGTTTCTCTGCCTGGAATGCTCTTCACTATCATATGCCATTAGTGATTGCCCTCACCTTTCTGAGGTTTTCACTCAGTTATCATTTTCTCAGTGAGGCCTTTCTTAAGAACCCTATTCAAAATTACATTTGTCCTTGCCGCACATACATATACTCCCTACTCTGCTCCTGGCTTAATTATTTTTTTTAGTACTTATCACAGTCTAACATGCTGTGTACTATACTCATTTATCATGTTAAATATCTCTTTCTTCCCTCTAGAATGTAGGCTCCACCAGAGCAGAGATTTCTGTCTACCGGGCATCTCCCTCCTAATGTTTATAATCCATTCCAGAAAATCGCATGTTCTATGTGAAAATGTTAACTGAGAACCTATTTCCAATTATTACAAATGTGTGTGGGGGAGAAATGTGATGCATTAGATGTCAACCCAAGACCCATAACTAATTTCCCCACATGTAACTAAAACATTTTTATAGAAGTAAAAAACGATAATGTAAAAATGTAAAATGTGTGGAAAAAATCCTTTTCTGTGCTCAAAACAGATAATCTAGTTGTTATCAGTTGCTCCTTATGCAGGAGCATGTCACTTCTTAGAGCAGGAGATACCTGAGACCCACATCCTCTGTGCTGACACCATGATTTTTGAAATATTGACACGTGATTTTGATTTTTACAAATGCGTTCATGGTATAACTTGAGACTTTTCATGCATAATGTTTAGTTAAAAAACTGTACTCAAGTTTTAGAAAAATGTATTTTTTTCTAAATACTTCTGTTTCCTAAATATTGAGTCTAAAAATATTTTATTGAAAGATAGATATTTTCTATAAGTTTGGGTATTAAAAATCCAGAGGCGTTCTACCCAGAGAACATTAACCAGGGAAACATTATACAAAGTATGTCAGGATTTTGTTCCCTGCTCACTCCGCAGCTCTTAGAATCATGTTTGGCACATGGTTAAGTGCACAAAAATTGTTTAATGAATAAAGTAAGAAAACTTAGTGTTTACTATGCTCTGGTCTCTAAAACTGTGGCTCTGCACCAGTCTGCTCTGCAAAACCCTGAGAGAGAAAATCGTGCTAGGCAGGAAGTGGACACTAAAGACTTGGGGGTCTGCTAACCACAGCTTCATTGATGAGATGTGATCCATGGCAAATAATAGCCTTCTGGAATCCAGTTTCTCTCTCTCTGTAAAAGAACAGAGTAGGACTTCAAAATCCTTAAGGTTCATTGCAAATTGAACATGTTACCATTCACAAAATAGAAACCAAGATATTACTTTCTCTGTAGGATTTTTAGTGAATTAAACGAAGACTGCATTTAAATTACATAGCACAGTACATGACACGTGGTTAGTGCTCAATAAGTGGTAGCTATCATCATTATTATTTTCATTGTCTTTAATTGGTGCATAATGATGCATCTGTTCATTTAATTTCCAGTTTTAGCTACTGTTAAATTCAGAATGCAGTAGAATGATAACTTTATAAATAGTTTGAGATTTCTGCCAATTGTTTACAAATAGAATGAATGTATAGGCATGCATTTTGTTGTGGTGAGATAATAAAATTATTTCAAAGAAGTCCTTAACCATCAGACTTTGGAAACTTCCATTGGATCTTCAATAGAATTATACATGGTTTTGGTTTATTTGTTTTTGTGTCTCCCGACCTTCATTAGTATGAATAATTAAGCATGAACCATACAAAATTTCAAACAAGGAAATTCTTTATCTTGGGGCACTTCTTGTTTCAATCCTATTTTCTTTTATTTTTCAGCTTTTTTGCAGAGGTTATATTTTCCTGTCCTACCTCTGACTTTCCAAATTTAGGTTTTAATTATTTTCTAATGTTGAAAAAAGGACATTTCTATGTAGAGCTGATGATACATGTGCTAGAATGTTTTCATACAGTGAGAAACATGACAGGAGCAAGGAATAACTACCTAGAGCAAAATTCCAAAGCTTCTTTAAAACATTGTTTTGAAAGTATCCAAAAGGGTATGAGAATGGAGAGAAGAGGCTTGAATTGATAAATACCAATAGGCATGTGCTACTGTAATACACAGGAAGAGTTTTAAAATGTAGAAAAACAGTATGAAACAATAAACAAAAAAACTTATTTATGGAGAAACATAAGGAAAATTTCCAAGGTTCAGTTAAGAGTTGTTTTGGAGTTGTCCTCTCCGCCTAACCTTTGTCCATTGGCATGAGCATTGGATTTGACCAGCTCATCAACTCATTTCATATTAAGATGATTTCCTTTGAATGCTGGGCTTGGCTTCAGAGAGCACCAACTACAGATGAGTATGTATAAAGGGAAAATTCTCCTTTATTTCATGAGAATACGACTGTGTCTATGATAATATGTATTTATATCATGATATCATTATTGAAACTTATTCCAGAGAGAGCGAGAGGGGGAAGGATAACAATAAATCATAGAAAAACTTGAGTTGGAAAGAGTAACCTGGAAGATGATTTTATACATAAGTGTTTGCGTAAATATTGACACTGCCATTCTGTACGTGACTGTATAGAATTTTGAAATGAAGGTCAAAGAATCATGAGAAAGTGGTGTGGACATTACTTTTATTACAGTGCACCTCCCATTAATGAAAATGTGAGGGAGGAATATATGTACATTGAGAAGGGCTTTAAGTGTCAAGGGTGTAGCCATTTATTCAGCTGAGGAGTTGTCTCTGCTCCTCGTTCTGCAAATGATGGGGAGCTAGAGAGGTCCTTTGCACAGGAAACTATAAAGCAGTATGTCATCTGATTGCAAAGGTTGGCATCCTATGAGCTACAGGCCAAATCTGACTGCTGCCTGTTTTGCTATGGCTTGTAAGCTGAGGATGGTTTTCAAAGGATTTGGGGGGAAAAAAAAACTCACAAAAAGAATAGTATCCTATAATATTAAAGCTATATAAATTTCAACATCCATAAAGTTTTACTGGGATATGGCAGTGCTCAATTTTTCATGTATTATCCGCTTTAGTACTACAATGGCATAGTTGGGTAGTTGCCACAAGGACTGGATTGTATGGCCCTCAAACCCTAACATATTTGGCACTTCACGGACAAACTATTTAGTATTTGATGCCTAGTTAAAGACATACACAGCTTTGAAATAGAGTCTAGGAGCCTAGGGCTTTGCTTTGCCTGAATCTTTCCATGTAGAATTCCGCAAGCACTGGAATTAGGTCTGTCTTTGTCAGGAAGACTTTAAGGATCTTACTTAGCAAAAAATCAACCTTGCTGTTGCTGTTACAAATCTACCATGATTATAGTAAAAGGGCTCCTACCTGCCTTGGTTTTTGTGACTAAGTCTTCATCTTTTAGTTTACATTTGTGGGATTCTGATTTATGCTGTGGGCTTTAGACCTTGTCATAGGTCTCTGTTTTCATCCCATACTTCCCTAAGGTCAAGGTCACGTCTCACTCTTAATAGTTCTTCTTAAAACCTTAATATATCCCCTGTATTTTCATTCTGATGATTGGTTTCATGACACCTGCTTTCAGACTGCCTTAATATAGCCTGTTTGCATTCTTGAGTTTTGGACGACTGGCCTGAGGCCAATTTCCTTTGACATTAACTTCCTGACTTTATCCCTACTCTAAGGACTTTCTCAGATGACTATTCCTACTTCTGTGAAAGTGGTTCATTTCTGTGAATGTAGTTCTTTAACATAGATATCCAAGACTCATTTATGATGATTTTTGGCCTTTAGAACTGATAACTTGCTGTGAGCCTTTTGGGAAAGATGGTCCTTGTTGACCTTATCATCAAGGCCATGTGGGCTGTGAGTGAGTCTAACTCCCTGTGCCAATTCTCTAAGCAGCAGATGCAGAAGAGAAGACATAAGGTCTGCATTCAGTGAAAAGACTGAGACATTGAGATCCTTCCAAACTTGGCTGTGGGCCAGTCAAAATCTTTCTGAAATTAGAAATTTGAATAGTTTTTATAAGCCTCCGTTTGCCAGAATTCACACAGATGGAATTAACCATCAAAAAGGAATCAGGGCAGGTTGTGCTTTATTTACCAAGTCAATTTGTAGTTTTAATTAACTTTATGAGAAAAAATATGGTCTCTGTAAGCCTGACCTCTTGACCATATCTATAACTTTACATGTGTGGCCTTACCCTACAGTGACAGAGGAAGAAGAGTTACATAGACTCAAGTTTGTGTTCTACTCTGCCAGTGTGAGCTTGAGAAATTTACTTTCACTCTCCAGTCCTCAGTTTTCTCATCTATAAAATAGGATAGTATCTGTGTCACTGTGAACATTTATGGAATATCATACATAAAGTGACTAACACATAATAAGCACTGAATAATTGTTCATTCTTAATAGTAAAAATATAACTTTGTTCTTCCGTAAAACCAAGAGGAAAATGGATTTTTTTTTCCATTTTGGTCAGAATAATAGGGCAGCAAGCAACCTTTCCTTAGTGGCTTTGTATTGGTATGGTCATGAGAAATTTACATCATAGCCCTGAGAAGAGAATCAGGGACTGTTGATTCAGCTGGAGTTTCTATTCAGATTATCTATGAACCTCCTAAATAATGGTGCCTAATTAAGTAAAAAAAAAAAAAAAAAAAAAAAGATTAAAAATGAAAGGAGTAGTATCAGAGGAGGAGATACCCACAATGAAAATGAATTCTGACTTTAAAATGACCTTAAATATCTAGCCAATGATCAGATTTGGTTGGTTAATGGATGGGTTGAATACACTTAGGTCGTGAAGACACCTAGGTGGGGTCACAGAAGTACAACTACCAAAATCAGGCAATGAGCCATAAAAGGCTATTGTCTTTTTCAGGGTTTAAATTGAACTATAGGTCTTAAGTGGCAATATCAACCCCACCTGAATGGCATGACCTTTAAGTTGCTGTTTGTCATATGGACTCTAAAGGGCTCACTATGTTCATTTGAAATGGAAGATGATTGCACTGGACAAATAGAGTCCTAAAGTGCACCTTCTTGGTTACAAATCTCTGGCTAATAAGACTGTGCATTGTGGTCACAAATTTTCCCTCCACTATCGTCAGATGGCTTGAGAAGGTAACCTGGTTCACCTGGAATAAACGTGCTTTCCTTAGTAAGGGTCTTTCAAAACTAGAGAGAAGATTTAGAAAAGATTTGAAAAAAGTAAATCTAGTCTGTGCTATTTATACTTTTGTTAGGTTTAGGAGTAAATTTCACTCTCACTGGTACAATCTGTTGGAACTTAATATTACAATTTAAGACTTTCAGTTACTTTTAAAGAACTGATGTTGATTTGGAAGTTTTAAGAGATGTTTAAAATAACTCAGCTCTTTGTATGTGTATAATATTAATTATAGGTGCTTAAAAATAGGAAAAATATGTAAGTATATATTAATAAATATTAAATATGTAAAGACATTTATTTAAATAAATTTATGAATGGCACTCATTGTCAAAATGGAATTTAAACTGTTGATTCATCCTCTCAGCAAATTATTTAATGCATATTCACTATGAATTGGGCTATCTTCCAAGATTTAGAAATTCAGAAAGGAATAAAACAAGCTATTGTTTTAAAAGAGCTTAATTTTTAGTAGGTGGAGATAGAGCTGGCAACAAATATGTTAATGAATGTGTAATAGGTCAGACAGACCTAAGTGCTTTTTGAAGGCAAAAGGCCAGGTAAGTATGAAGCACAAATGAGGATAGTATGTGGGGAAGGGTGTGGACTATTTTGTATAGGTGATCAGGGGAGGTTTCAGTGGTAAAATGGTTGATCAGAGACCTGAAAAAAAAAAAAAAGAGCATTGAACATTTCTAGGCAAGAGTGTTCCAGAGAAGGGATAGCAAACAAAAAGGAATGTGTTTAAGAAGCAGCAAGGAGGCTAGTGCTCTGGAGAAGAATGAGTGAAGGTGGACAATGTTAGGGTATCAGGGGTTATAGATCACTGAAACCCTTGTAGCTGATTGAAAGGAATTTGGATTTTTCTTCTGAGAAAAATGGGGAGCCATTAGAGGACTTGAATGATAGAATGATATGATTTGACTTATGTTTTAGAAAGATTTTTCTGGCTTCAGTGTCTTCACATTGCAGGGGAACAAAACTAGGAGGAAGATCAATTAGGCTATGTCAGGAATCCAGGTGAGAGAGGTTGGTGACATCAGACAGTGTAGTGGTCATGGAGGTGTTCATATCAGCAAGATTTTTGAACGATTAAATGTGAGGTCTGAGGAAAAAGGGGAAGTTACAGATGATCCAAGTTCTATATTCATGTATGTCAGGATAAAACCTCACCAGATTATCTGATTACATAAAACTATACAAGCTGAAATTCATGCAAATAGGAATTCTCTGAAGCTCCTGGAGAGTGAAAAAAAGTAGATAGAACTCAGTGAGTGCATGTTGTTTTCGAGGAGGGGAGATAATCAGTACGACATTATGTTTCCTCTGTGAGGCTTGTAGTCTGGGGATAATTTCCCTCTGAGTGACACAGAAAACACTTATAGTGACACTTATAGTCTACCATGTATAGTGGCAGCAGGCACTCAGGTAGAAAAATCCCCTTTCTGACCTGGGGAACCACAGAAGTGAAACTGGAATACAATGAATGCTAAAGAGTGTGGAGAATCCTAGAAGGTAAAGAGCTAAAGACAGAATCCCTAAATTTGGTCTACTACCTCTCTGATTTTCCCCTGAATGACGAGCTTGCAGAACAGACTGAGCAGCTCAGATAAAGAACGAAAGATCAAAATGATACTGGAGCTGTTACTCAAGGCATGGGGTGGGAAGTTCAACACAAGCTATAAAAATTACCTGCTAAAATAAAGGAAACAACACTCACTGGAGAAAAATAGAATTCAGATTCTTTACAGATTAACATTTATAATGTTAAAGATAGGATCCAAAGGTACTCAACATACAAATTACCAAGGAAATGGAACACAATCTCAAAAGAAAAAATCCACTGAGATCAACTCTAAGATAAACCAGCTTTGGAACTGACAGATTTTAGAGTGACTAAGATACCTCTTCTCTATAAAGTAAAATAAAACATGTTTTCAATTGAATAAAAACTCAGCAGAGAAATAGACACAATAAGAAAATAATGGAAATTCTAGAACTTAATACAGTTTCTAAAATAAAAGTATTAACTGGGTGGACTTATGACTGAATGAACATGACAGAGGAGAGTAAGTGAACTTGAACATTGATCAATAGAAGTTATCCAAGGTGAAGAACATAGAGAAAAAAGAAAAAAAAAATGACAGAACCTTAGTGAGCAGTGAGACAATATCAAACAGTTCAACATATAAGAAATTGAAATCCAGAAAGAGAAAAGAGATTGGGGCAAAAAAAATTATTATATACCAAAATTTTCCCAAGTTTTATGAAACAAATTTTGTAGATATGAGATGTTAAACACCAAACAGAATGAAGACAAATATGCCTGTGTTGAGACATTATAATCAAGCTGTGGGAAGGCCCAGATAAAGAAGAGAAAATATTGAAATAAGAGAAAAAATGACATATTACATACTGGGGAACAAAAATCTAATGAACAGCTGCCTTCTCATAAGAAACCACAGAGGCCAGGAAAAAATAAAACAGTTTTAAAGTACTGAAAAGAAAAAAGACAAAACTATCAATTCAGAAGTCTATTTCACTGAAAATATCCTTTAAGAATAAAAATAAAATAAAGACATTTTAAAGATAAATTTGTCACCAGCAGATCAGCATTACAAGATATGCTAAAGGACTTCGTTAAATTTTATTCATTATATTTTATTTTAATATAAGAGTACTTAAGATCTCAACAAATTTTTAAAGACATAATACAGTACTGTTGTTGACTGTAGTTCATCTTGCTTAGCTGAAATTTATGCCTGTTGATTAGTATATTCTTTAAATGTTCTTGAGTGAAAAAAAATGAAATTCTATTCTCAGGAAAGAATGAAGAAGTGGTAAATATCTGGATAAATACAAATGAAAGTTGTTTTGTCTTTTTTCCTTATATCTACATAAACTGTATAAGCATTTGAAGCACAGAGTATAACATTATATTGAAGGCTTTATAATATACATGGATGTAATACAGATACAACCACCAAAACATAATGGGTGGAGGATGTGAACCTATAAATGTTGTAAGACTTCCATATTTTATATGAAATAGTAGTACTATGTAGATGTGAAATGTCAAGGTTATATACTGTAGACCATAGGTCAGCTTGTTAAAAACAATGTAAAGAAGGATAGCTGAAATACCAATAGAAGAATTAAAATGCAATTGTAAAAATATTCAATTAGTGCCTCCACAAAAGGCAGAAAAGGAGGAATAGAGGATCAAAAAGTCAATAGAAAACAAAAAATAAAATGATAGACTCCTACTCAGTCTTACCAATAATTAAATAATGGACTTAACATTCCAAATAAAGATCGATATTGTTAGATGCAAACAAAAAACAAATTAATAGCCAACTCTATGCCATAAAATATTGATGTATGTTGAATATAAATATACCAATTCAAACAAATGGATTGAAAAGGATATAATACCATTCAAACAATAAGTATATTGTTTATATGCAAGCTGAGTTTGCCATATTAATCAGATACAATATATAAAAACAATGTATTACCATAGATAAAGAGGGACAATTCATAATGATAAAAAACTCAATTCTTTAGGAAGTCATAACATTCATAAATGTGCATGGTCCCAATAACATATTCAAAATACATGAGGCAAAAGTTGACGGAATTAAAGCAAAAAATAGTCCAGTAGACAATCATAGTTATAGATTTTAACAGCCCTTTTCAGGAACTGGTAGAACATTTAGACAAAAAAAAAAAAAAAAAATCAGACGATAAGAATAATACTATTAACTCACTTTGACCTAATTGATATTCATAGGACAGTAGAACCAAAAATGAAAGAAAGCCCATTCTTTTGTAGTGCTCATGGTACTTTACCAGAGGAGACCAAATTCTGGCAATAAAACAAGTCTCAATAAATTTAGAAATACTGACATTGTATGACTTGCTGACAACAATGGAATTAAGAAATCAACATCATTAAGATAACTCGAAACCCCCAAACAAATGGAAATTAAGATGTCTAAATGGTAATTGGATCCAAGAAGAAATCACAAAAGAAATTAGAATCTAAACAGAATGATAATAAGCATGCAACATATCGCAATTTATGGGATGTGGCTAGTAGTTCAAGTGGTCTTACAGGTCTCCAAGAGTGTTGAATAATAGATTATAGATGAGGTGGGAGGAGATTTGCTCTCATGGGCAGTCCATCTTCATACTCCACTGCACTACGTATCTTGGTCTTCTCCACAAAAGATTTTCCTTTTGCCTTTGGATTCTGTTCTTGAGTTACCATTCTGCCTTTTTTTTCTTATCTCAATCCATATTAACCTAATTCTCACAGGGAAAATACTAGCTAGCAAGAGGCCTCAGTGGAGGGAATTAATGCTTTGCAATTAGGTTAGCAATTCCTTTGAATCTTTTTTTGAACTTTTGTGTGGGCTAGGGTAAGGAAAATGGCCCCTGGGGTAAAAGAGAAAGTGAGAAGTGGTGTGGCAGGAAATTAATGGAGCCAAATCTTGAAGTAAAGGGAGGAGCTGAGAATAAGCACAACTAGAGGGATTCACCATTTAAACAGGAGGGAGTGAGTGATAGAAATTTATCTTCCTTATACTTTGGAGGGAATGATAAAGTTAGGAGAAATCTTCAGTTCAATAGGAAGTTGCAAAGGATTCTGTCTGGTCTCTCTGACAGATAGAGGGGCTATGTCTTCAGTTTGCAGCATGGCTCTAGGGGTCTAAGCTCCCGTCATTTCAGAGCTTTCTATGAGTTCCAGCCAACTGAATTGGGGTTGTACATACAGTGTCCTTCAGATGGCTGGTGGTGATGGTAGTGTTGAGATGTTGAGTGAAGTCTAGGAGCACAGAGGGTATCAAGTGGATGACTTGCTGTCTTGGCTATTGAAAGGTCTTTACTGAGTGGCTGAAGAGGGAAGAGTATGGGCTTACTTCTGTGATACTCACAACCTTCTATCTAACTTGCTGTTGTTTCTATTGTCTCTTCAAACTGTAAAGTCTTCTTTCCTCACTTGAAACTCTATAAGAATGCACTTGATTCTAATTCTTGTATCACATTGAGTATTTTTACTCCCATAGTGTCCCATCCCTGAAAACCATGGGAAAGTTAATCATTTCTAACTGAAAGTATCTGAACTTGAATCTAGGCTAAGTACAGGTAAAGAGACTGAACATGACAACCTCTTTAGGGGGTGGGAAAACATATCATCTAATATTTTAAAATATCACCTGTTATAAGAACAAAAACTAAAGATACAGAGAAATCGAGATAAAGAAAAAGGAAATTTTGGGTATTTAGGTAAGGTGATTATTTAAACTGGTGATAAACTATTCTAGGTCATAAGTTGAGAGGGGAAAGAGTAAAGGAGTTAAAATTTTTTTTGCAATGTTATGTATATGGAATCTCAAAAATATCCTATTTTTGTGAGGATATCTAGTGAATGAATTAAATACACACTTTCTTTCCAATAAATGCTAACATCTGCAAAATAAAAAACACTTTTGAAGAATTACAATTGAAAAATGGGGAGAATGAACTAACTTACCTTCAGTTCACTACTATTCTGAGTCGTAAAAGTACTTTTTTGAATCAGAATCCTTAAAAGAAAAAAAATATCTTGGAGTCAAGCAATTTAATTTGAACTCAGATTTTATGTAATTATGTATGTATGTATGTATGTATGTATATGTATATGTATGATATCTGGCCATCAGACTATTTAAAGACACTGAAGTTGTTTCTCATGCTGTGACCAATAATACCTCCTCCTTCCTTTTCTCAATTATATCATGCTGCTCCATTTTTGCCTTTAAGATGCCAGGATTCTGCAGCAAGGTATTAACGTTAGAAGAAAAATTATCTGGCTCAATAGCTTAAAAAAGACCATGAAAAGAATTTTCCTGTAGGGGAGTAAGTTTTATAAGCAAAGAATGACCACAGGGAATAAATAGTTATTACATACAACATTTGAAGAACTTTAACAAGGTAAGCTTTTATACTGTAGAATATGCCTCCTTCCTAAAACTTGCCAAAAAAATCACAATCTTTGATTGCTACAGACATCAAAGTTAGAGAATATCCTCAGTCAACAACCCAACTATCCTTGGGGGGCGATTCTGTTTTCCACACTCTGTAATTCTGCAGGGTAGGCGAGAGGCTTCGGGAAAAACAGATTTCAAGAGAAGGGAAAACATTCTTTCCTTTTCAGATTCTTCTCTGAATTTACTTTTAATACAGAATATTTTACCTGATACATGGATTATTTGATTAAAAGCTCTTACATTCTGGATACATTTTTAGCTGCGGAAAATACATTTCTTTACTCAGCCATTTCAAAAGATACGTATAACATGGAAAGATCTCCAAGATTCCTTTCAAGTCTAAGATATTTGATTTGGGACACCCACCAAACAAGTTTATTTTTATGTACCTACTTCCCAGATTGCAGAAAGAGGGTAGACAGGCAGTAGAATTGTTTTAAGTTGTTTATTGCTTGTTCTAAGTAGAATTGTTCTATAGTTGCTTGTTGCTGAGGTACTAAGAGATATAGATGACTGAGAAAACATTGATTAAGTTAGTTTCCTGTTTTATCTCACTGAATTGACTACCAGGAAAAGTGGCCATTTTCACTTACAGCCACCGCCATATGCTGGAGCCACTGAACACTACAGATAATTTAGATATAATTCAATTAGTCATTAAGAAGTTTACAAATAATTGACTGTTTCCTGTCATGCAGATAAAACAGTAACTAAAATGTTTAGTTCCACAAGCATGTTGGACATCTTGGATATGTAATCATAGCCAGGGTCAACGATCTTTGCAATGGCAAAAAAGGAACCCTTTTGTTCTTATCTAACATCTTTTATTTCTTACCTAAAACTTATTTTTGCTTTAGATTTTGTGTAAATAAAGCTATGGTGCTTTTTTTACCCTCAGTTTTCCCTACTTTTGGTGATTATGCATTCTGCAGGCTCTGATGCTTGAGTAGTATAGACTTTAAAATATAACTTTAAATGAAATATATAATCTATTATCTAAAAAAGTGATATTTATCTTGAAAAATTAATAGTATATAATTTAATATTTAGTTCCAAGCTTTATTAACGCTTGGGTAATATAACCATATTTAAAATATAATTTAATATTTTATATATATTATCCAAGTCATCTACATTAAGTATAAATCAGTTATTCTTCCTCAAATATTATAGAGGAAAATACTCATGATAATGTACTTTTTAAGAGAATATTACATTTTCTTTAAAACAAAGATTGTAATTAATATTTCAGAAAAATACTCTTATTCATATAAAATGTGTATTATATTTCATTCTACTGTAAAACACTACTAAATTCTATTGTGGAGCACTAATGCTTTAAAATATCTAATTGCAAATTGATATGTGATGTGCTTTGCTATAAAACATTGGTTTGGAGAAAACTTAAGACTTCAAAGGCTTTTTCAAAATAAAAATGTTAAAATTCTCATTTGAGAATCTCCCTAGATTTTTCAGATTAGAAAGAATACTTTTTTTGAATTAACTATATATATTTTAAAAACTGTTTAAGAAGCTATTTAAGAAACTATTTAAGAAGATAGTATTTAGAAAACAATTATTCTTTATATGTTATCTTTTGGGAGGAATAAAAACCTCAGCAACTTTTATTGACTATCTTTCATAATTTAAGTCTAGGCAAGGGACAGAAAATTCCATGATTACATCACTATTTCATGAAAATTTCATTAGAACTTTAATTCTAAATCATAATTCATTTGCATATCCATTGTGAACTCTATATCAGTTAAAGGCAAATTGTCCCCTTATGGGAAAATTTGAGAAAAGACTAACTTTTAAGACGAAAGGGGCTAGTCTCAGTATTTTTCTTGAAATGGGAATACTACTGCTTTGGCTAACACTGAGACTACTTTTTAAGAATTATACTTATTTTTCAGAATTACTTAACAGGATAACATTTCCTTTAAACCTATAACTCTTGTGTTATGTGAATGCTTTTAGAGGAAAAAGCAATGTCAAAGGCTACTAGTCTTTGTCCAAGTTTTCCTCTGTGGCTCTCTGGACACCATTTCTAGAGAATAAACAGTAAATAATTTAGATAAACTGATATCATATGATTCTCTGCCAAAGGTATTAATTGAGATGATTCTTAAAGTTATATCATCACTATTTACTTATGAGACAAATATTCTTCAGATTTTTAAAAATATTTTTTATTGTTTGGCTTCTTTAAATAAGCTTAGATCTTTGATCATAAGGTGGTGGTGTTTTTTTTTGTTTTTTTTTTTTTTCATTTTTATTTTCCTTTAGAGCAACTAGCATGGAATAAGCTCCTTAAATGTTGTTGAATGAACACACATATATATAATTCTATATATGATGATAGATGTGGTTCATGGTTTTCTGAGGTATGTCCAATGGCAATCAAATTATACTAAACACACTTCAAGACTGATAGATTTCTGACTCTTTGATACTTTGATGTCTGGGGGAAAAAAGTACTCTACAAGTGACAAGAGGTAAAGTGGATAATACTTCAAAGTTAGTCAATATTACTTTAGTGAAATGTAATAGATCTGTTAACCTGTGAATAAAATGAAATCCAACGGGATTTTTAAATGACTCAAAAGACAAGAGGAAAAGTTATAGTTTTGTAGTGACAGCTGGCAAACTTGCCTTAAATGCTTTTAAGGACAAAATTGATAACATCCATGATTGGCTGCAGTTCAGGGTACCCAATTCCAATGTGCTGTCAACCATATATATTTACTATTGATTAACACTCTAGCTACATTCTTTTCAGACGTTTTGATGTGGAAAAGTTATTGTAGGGGCAGCTCCCATATAGTTTTTTTTTTCTCCCAGACCTGTGGTAAAATATACAAAAACAGAATCAATATATTGCCATTAGTAAAGTTAATGTTCCCATTAATCATATTTTACAAATCCAAGGAAACAGTGTTGGAGTTAGAAACAACAACAAACAACAACAATTGGAGTAAAAATAGGAAACCATTTGAAAAGGATGTGCACACTTGGACTAAGTACTGATTGAATATACATTATTATTATGTGGTTTTCCAAGTATGTCCACATACTTGGGTCACTTGCACAGAATCCGATAAATTTAGTATAAACGTTGATGTCTATTCCAGAGAACCACCTGAAGCTGTTCATCAGAACATAATTTTGAACATTAAGTACTCCTCAAATTTTATACAGACACAAAAACTAAACAAATAAAACAATCTAGTTCTTCAGTGTTCATAGAAATTTGCCTCATAATTGGGGATCAGTTTTTTCACTTGACAAGTATTTGTTTGATTGCTGATAACCAATACCTTATATTGACGTAGGGATACAATAGAATATGAAACAGACCAAACATCCTGTTTTCATGAACTTACATTCTGTGGAGGGTGTAAAAGCAAATAATAAGAAAATATTGTTATATCATAATAAATACTTTGGAAAAAAATAAAGCAGTAAAGGGAGACAGGAAGGGTAAGTAATAGAGTGGCCAAGGAAAGCCTTGCTGAGAACGTATCTAACAACCTAAAGAAAGTGAGGTAGTGAGGTATAGGGGTCAAGAAAAAGCATTTTGGCACAGGGAACATCTTCCAGATATTATAACCTGATGAGAAATTTTGAGAGCCAATGAAGGTGCTAGTGTGGTTGGACAAAGTAAGGGAGCTTTGTAGGATAGGATGTCAGAGGGGTAATGGGGTTTAAAGGCAAATTGTTAAGAGCCTTGTAGGTTACAGTCAAGATAGTGGACTTTTACTGTGTTTGAGACTGGTGAGCCCCTGGCACGTTTTGAGCAGAAGAGTGATTTTCTGATTTGGTTTGTTTTAAAAAGAATCACTCTGTGTGCTGTGCTGTGATCAGGTTGTAGGAGTCAGGAATAGAAGCAGGGAGACAATTAGTTAGATAATGGAGTGGTGTTCAAAGTAAAATATGTAACCTCCAGGGCTACCTGAAAACTTTGCAGCAACATAGGGCTTTAAAGGAATAAATTTCAAGATCAACTAACTGCCTGAAATTTAGCTGCCTGATAATGAATCTGAGGTCACGGCATTGTGCTTGCTCACCATTTTCATCTCCCATTTGGCATCTCCTTTCACTTTTAAAAGAAAGGCTTATTTCTCATTCATTCCAGATTTTACTGTGGTGCATTTCCTCAGTGTGTAAAAATGAAGGGACAATTCCAGATATTCTGATTTGACATTCTCACCCCTTGAACCCTTCTTCTATTACTGGAAAAGCCACCATTCCTGTGGGGTATCCCTTTGAGAGCAAAAACAAAGTGAGGTTGAGGAAGTACCTTATTTGATCATGTCACAGAATTATAACAAGTCTCTGTTTTGTCCATTCATTTATCCATCTATTCTTCTCTATAGAATTTGTATGCAGAAAAGATCGTTTCTACATGGGTTTTTATTAAAAGTTATATAAATTGAAAAATCTAGCCAGACTTTTCTGTTGAAAAATGTTTAATTGTGGGACTGGTTGATAATGAGAACTGATTTTCCTAACTCCATGTATATTTTCCTTAAAATGAATTAACTAAATCTGCAGCTCTAGGGTTTTAGCAAAAAGATATTTATATATAGCCCATGATAAGAAGTATTTTATCTAAAAAATTGTTTTGCCAAAGTCATTTAGAAAATGTATTCTGATTTTTTCTTGTACTTTTTAATGTATCTGATGGAATAAAGAGCCTTTAAGTGAAAGAATAATAAGTATATTGAGCAGTTATTTGATGGTTATTGGTAATGCTTTTTTGGTGGTAAATTAGATATGTAATGATTCCGAAGACTAAACGATAGCAACAACAAAATTTGGAGGT
Organism: Eidolon dupreanum; assembly: GCA_028627145.1. Taxonomy (NCBI): domain Eukaryota; kingdom Metazoa; phylum Chordata; class Mammalia; order Chiroptera; family Pteropodidae; genus Eidolon; species Eidolon dupreanum. Next base: position 133,198,719 of record CM053502.1, on the reverse strand, counting down.
TAAGTCTCTAGTGTTCAACAAAATTAAGTATTTATGTTATAGATTGTTAGATGATTAATATTTTTTAGAGTACTGTAGATTTTTCTCATAAAACTTGGACGAAGTTCAAATAATTTAGTAACGTTAAAAAACTTTTCGTTCCAACCTATATATGTGATTGAAGTGTCTCAGTACTTTACGAAAATAAAAAGTATTAAATGATTGTTCAACTTTGTCATTTTATAATAAATAATTTTTCATCTATGATATACCGACTAATTGGGGAAAAAAGCCCTATCTATCACATTAGGATATGCAGTTCAAATAAAATTTTATATTTTTATTCCTTAGTTATGAAATATTTCAAAATATTTTTTTCAGTTATATACCACTATATTTGGTTAGATAACAATTAAGAATATCTTAATTATAGACCCAGGAAATGAAAATAAGTTATACACATTTTTATTGCGGAGGTTAGGCAATTAATAGAAGATTCTAAACCAGTACTATCCAATAGAAATGTAATTCTAATAGAGTTACACATGTGAACCACATATATAATTTTACATTTATATTAAAAATAAAAATGATTTTAATATATTTTAGTCCAATATATGTGTTTTTATTAAACAGGATAGCATTGGTTAATAAAGTTATATAGGTTTCAAGTGTGTAAGTCTATACATCATCTGTATATTGCATTGTGTGTTCACCACCCAAAGTCAAATATCCTTTGGTCACTGTATATTTGATCCTCCTTTACCCTTTTCTACCCCTCCCCGCTTTCCCTCTGGTAACCACTGAATTGTCTGCATCTGAGTTTTTGTTCATCTCTTATTCGTTGCTTTCAGTTTTATATCCCAGATATGAGTGAAATCATATGGTTCTCAACTTGTTCTGTCAGTTTTATATCCCACATATAAGTGAAATCATATGGTTCTCAACTTGTTCTGTCTGATTTATTTCACTTATCGTGATAATCTCAAGATTCATTAATGTTGCAAAATGGCAGTATTTTATCTTTTCTTATGGCTGAGTAGTATTCCACTGTATATATGTACACCTTTTTATTCAGTCATCTATCGAAGGAGAGTTTTGTTGTTTCCATGTCTTGGCCACAGTGAATAATGCTGCAATGAACATCAGGGTGCATTTATCTTTATGGATAAATATTTTTGAATTTATGGGTAGATACCTAGAAAAAAGATTGCTGGGTCATATGATAATTCTATTCTTAATGTTCTGAGGAAATTTCATACTGTTTCCATAGTGACTGTACTAATTTACATTCTCAGTGTATGAGGGTTCCTTTTTTCCCCCACAACCTCTCCAACACTTGTTATTACTTGTCCTGTTGATTAATAAAATCATTGTGGTTTTGATTTACATTTCCTTAGTAACTAGTGAGGTTGAGCATCCTCTCATGTCAGTTGGCCATTTGTATGTTTTCTCAGGAGAAGTGTCTGTGCAGTCCTCTGCCCACTTTTTAATTGGATTGTTTTTTTTTTTTTTTTTTGATATTGAGTCGTGTGAGTTCTTTATGATATTATTACTCCTTATCAGAGGCATTGTTTGCAATATCTTCTCCTGTTTGGTTGGTTTCCTCTTTGTCTTGTTGATATTTTCTTTGTTGTGCAGAAGCTTTTTAATTTGATATAGTCTCATTCATTTATTTTTGCTTTTACTTCCCTTGCCTTTGAGGTCAAATTCATAAATTCTTCTCTAAGACCAAGGTCCATAAGTTTAGTACCTATGTTTTCTTCTATGCAATTTAATGTTTCAGGTATTATATTTAGGTCTTTGATCCATTTAGAGTTGATTTTGGTATAATGTGACAGATAGCAATCTAGTTTTATTCTTTCGCATGTGACTTTCCAATTTTCCCAGCACCATTTTTTGAATAGCCAAGATTGCTTGGCTATTCAGGGTTTTTTGTGATTCCATACAAACCTAATATTTATTTGTTCTATTTCTTTAAAAAATGCCATTGAAATTTTGATGGGGATTACATTAAATCTCTGTGTTACATTGAGTAATATGGCCATTTTAACTATTTTGATACTTTCAATCCATGAACCCAAAATATCTTATGGAAATAGATTCTTTGTGTCTTCTTCAATTTCTTTTAATAATGTCTTGTAGTTTTCAGTGTCTAGGTTCTTCACATTCTTTGTTAATTTTATTCCTAGGTATTCTTTTTGTTGCAATTGCAAAAGGAATTGTTTTCACTTTTTTTTTCTGAAATTGTATTTTTAGTATATAAGAACGCAATGGATTTTTGTACTTTGCTTTTGTATCCTGCAACTTTACTGTATTTGCTTATTGTTTCTAATAGTTTTTTGCTGGAATTTTTAGAGTTTTCTTTATTAAGAATCATGTCTGGAAAAAGTGATAATTTAACTTCTTCATCCCCAATTTGGATGCCTTTTGTTTGTTTGTTTTTGCCTGATTACTCTAGGTAGGACTTCTAACACTATATTGAATAAGAGTGCTGAGAGGGGGCATCCTTGTCTTATTCCTGATCTTAAATGAAAAGCTTTGTTTTTCACCATTAATTATTATGTTAACTGAGGGTTTGTTGTATATGGTCTTCATTATGTTGAGTTACTTTCCTTCTATACCCATTTTATTAAGTATTTTAATAAACTGATGCTTTATCTTGTCAAATGCTTTTCTGGTATTTATTGATATAATCACATGATTTTTATCCTTTTATTTTGTTTATCTGGTATATCATATTGATTGATTTAGTATGTTGAACCATTCTTGTGCCCTGGAATGAACCTCACTTGATTGTGATGTATAATCCTTTTTAATGGATTGTTGTATACAATTTGCTATCACTTCGTTTAGGATTTTTGCATATGTATTCATCAGAGATATTGGTCTATATTCTTTTTTTTTTATATTACCTTTACTAGGTTTTGGTATTATGGTAATGTTGGCTTCATAAAATAAGTTAGGAATTATTGCGTCTTCAGTTTTTTGGAACAGTTTGAGGACAGGTATTAAATTATCTTTGAATGTTTGCTAGAATTTGCTAGCTTGTAGAGTTTCTTCTGAAAAATTCGATTATAATCTAATGGGATTTCCTTTATAAGTTACCATCTTCTTTTTCCTGGCTGCCTTGAGAATTCTTCCTTGTCATTAATTTTTGACAGTTTTAGTATATTGTGCCTTGGAGAAAGCATTTTTGGATTGAGATAATTGGTGTTCTATTTGCTTCTTGGATTCAAGTATCCAGTTCTTTCCATAGGTTTGAGGAGTTCTTGTCGACTATTTGAATAAGCTCTCTGTTCCTTCCTCTCTCTCTCCTCCTTCTGGTATACCCATTGTTTTTATGTTGCTTTTTCTGATGACGTCAGATGGTTCTTGTAGAGTTCTTCCATTTTTTTCTTTGTAGCTCAAGTATCTCTCTTCTTCCATCTGCATCATTTCCAGATTTCTATTTTCGGTATCACTAACTCCTTCCTCCCTCTGGTCAGCCTTATTTCTCATGCTTGCTATTTTATTCATTTTTTTTTTAATTGAATTCTTCAGCTCCAGCATTTCTACTTAGTTCTTTTTTAAAATTTCAGTCTCTTTAGTAAAGTATTCCTTTTGGTCATTGATTTTATTTCTGAGTTTATTAAACTGCCTGAGTTTTCTTGCAGTTCATTGAGTTTTTTCAGAACTGTAATCTAGAATTCTCATTATATCACATATTTTCATGTCTTTAATTTTATTTTCTGGAGATTTTTATATATTTTTTTGAGCTGCTTTGTTACCTTAGTTGTTCATGGTATTCAATAGATTATTTCTCTGCCTAAGCATTTATGGGAATGAATTTTATTTTTAAGTAAGGGTGATGGCTCTTTAGCTAGTTGATAAGGTTTTCTTTTGTTTTCCAGTAGGTGATGCTGAAATGCAAGTGTTTTATTTTCTCTTGCATTGCTCAGACTTCTTGGATCTCTAGGCAGCGGCAGATGCCTTGTCTTCCTTCCCTGGGGAGATGGGTCTGTCTTCTGTGATCAGGTCACCTCAGTCAACCCATGGGAGAATGTGGTGGGTGATGGGGTTCTGAGATTTCCGAAATCCTGGTGCTACCCCAGCAGCCAGTCGCAGGTGCACCCCCTAGGATCAGCCTCATAGGTAGGGGTGGGTGGGTTTGGAGAGGCAGCTGGTATGTTTGTTGCTTTGTTCCCTTCCTAGTAATGGCAACTATCAGATCTTAGCTGCTTTGGCTTGGTACCTCCACCTCTGTCACTGAGATTAGCAGCTGTATGCATCTGCTCTTAAGGCTGTAGATATCCTGCTGTGTAACCTGACACTGCTACAGCTTCTTCTGGGGCCCCTGCTAGCTCTAGGAGGATGGAGGGTGACAAGCTCTGAGAGGATGGGGGGAGGTGAGCTCTGGGAGGATAGTGGGGGAGGGAGTGACCAGGCTCTGTGGCTTTGTTTTCTGCCTGGCAATGGTAACTGCTAGAACACAGCTGTTGCACTTCTGTGTTGGGTCTCTGCCCCATAGCTGGGTTCAGCCATATCACATGCTGATCACTCATGCAGGAATGCGTGGGGCTACAGAGAGTGTACTTGCATCCTGATTCCTCCCCTCTTCTGAGAGCTGCAGCTCTAGGCTGTATCCTCGAACCCACCTCTGCTCTTCTCCCTTCCCTTCTACCCTATTTGCTGCTGTTTGTCCACCTTTAGATGTTTCCATGTGTAGATTTATCAGTAGCATTTGTGTGCTGGGCAGGGAATCCTTTGTTGGATTATGACTGTTCAACTTATTGTAATTTCAAAGGGAGAGATCAAAGGGATCCCTCATGTCACCATGCTTCTGACATCACCCAGTATATTATTTTGACATCATGTCATCAGTAGAAAAATTAATAATGAAGTAGTTTATACTCTATTTTTATATTGGCTTTGAAATATAGTATGCATTTTACCTTATGGCACATCTCAGTTTGGACTAGCTATATTTCAAGTGTGCAATAGCCGCATGTGGCTAATGGCTGTTGATTAATACGTAGTATAGCACAGCTCTAACTTTTAAATATATACATAATTGTGTGTATATTATATAAAATTTCATGTGAGTAATAGAATGAAAACACATGTTTAATTAGAAAAAGAAAATATTAATATTTTTACCTTTTGGTACTTATTAGTATGTGTTTTTAATTGGAAGATGGAATTAAAACAGTATGATCTTTAAATTCCATGAGATATATAAAATAAAAAATCATCCTTTGCAGCAATTTAAACTCATAATGCATTTTGCAGTTGTTGACTTAAAAATCTTTAAAGGACTATGTGAGCAAACAAACATGTTTGAAGACGACTAGGCTATTTCAGTATTACTGGTAAGAGATGAAGTCAACTTGAATCAGATTTTGAAACAGTAGAATTTTGGATTTATTTTTAAGCTTTGGATCACTATCCAATTTTTCAAGACAAAAAAAAAAAATTACTTCTAAACCTTGAAAATATTGCTAGTGAAGGGATCCTTTGGGTTCTTATTAGGAACATAAAAATGTTTAGAGCCATCAGAACATTATAAATATTACTTTTAAAAAATATAACCTTATGGTGCTGTGTTACCCTTGGCAGACATTCCTAATTTGTTAATATCTCAGTGCCATTGGGACCTCTAATTGTATTTGAGACGTGATGGCAAGTTGTCTGAGATGGTTTGGCAGAGTGCAATCTATAATTGTAAGCATTTTCTCAAACATTTTTAGGATAGCCTTCATTTTATTTGGGACTCTCTAAGTTACAATTTGGTGCTCAGCCTGTGTGATATATATTTTTTAAACACTCAGTTCCTACCACAGTAAACTGGAGCTGATACACATATAAGATAGTTCTCTATCCTATTCAGCTTTGGCTTTCTATGGATAGATGGCAGTTTAAGTGATTTGAAATTGGGTTGCCATCCAATTTTTTTCAGGTTGAGTGCTTGTAAGTCTGAGCTCCTTCTCACTGAAGCCTCAAAGGAAAGATTAGAACAATTTCTTTCTCATGATATCTGCCGATCTTATATCTCCCTCTGGAATTTTTAGTTTTGGAAGAAAGATATCTCTAGGAGGTAAAACTCTTATTTATCTTGGTGTAACTAAACACTTAAATTTTTTCCCATTGCCCTAATGTGACATTTCCTTTGAAGGAGTATCAAATTTTGGTGTGTCCATGACTCTATTCTCTTGCTTCAGGATTTTAGAGTCTTATGTTGTGTTAAAGGAAGTCTTTAGACTTTTTTTTTTTGTCATAAATTATAGCCTTTGCTAAATTTCCCTTAATCATATTTCTATCAGGGCAGGCCTTTTGCTTTGGGCAAACAGAAATTCTTGGAACAGATTTCCTTATATTCATGTTTGTTTGCTGGAAGCAGTTTGTCAGGTATGACAGTCATTCCATTCCCTGCCCTGTGCAAAAAAGCCTGGGATGAGACACAGAGCTTTTACTAGAGATTTTTGGGCCCTAACTTTTTACATATTATGAAATTTCCATAAGATCTTATTATGTGTTTTTTCTCAGTGTCCAACATTTTCAGTAAAAGCAAAATCTACTGTTGTTTTTTTGTTTTCAGTAACACATTCTTAGTTGTTTAAATTTCAGTTCTGGGGACATTTTCTCTCCACTTATTTCCCTTTTAACTGTCTCTATACAACTTCTTGTTTTTACCATACACACATACACACATCTCCTCTGAGTATATAAATTATATACATATTATTCATTACACATTTCTGCATGTAAAATGACATATCCTCTATAAACCTACAAAGTAACAGACAAATTTAAATTAATGGAGAATTTCTTGAAAATATATTAGCTGCAATTCTTGAAGATTCAAGTACACCTCATGAAAAATTATTACACTGTATAAGAACCCAGAATGCAGTGTGTGTGTGTGTGTGTGTGTTTGGTGGGGTGGATGGTAGGAGTGAAATATCTGGGCAGGGTATCTATTCTTAGGTTAATATCATAGTTTATCTGTATGAGGGATAAAATAAATATTTGAATATGTTGTTTTTAATCTTTCATGTTTTAAAGAATAGTTCACTAGAGTGATTTCTAGACAAGTTTTGTTATTCATCGCCTTTTGGTTATTTTTTTTGGCAGTTATGGCATTTCCCATGGAAATTACACAGGTACAGAATTTTAGATCAAACTAGTATAGAAGTTTAGTTATATTCATGCATGATGTAGTCCACTATATTATATCAGTTCTGTCAGATTACTCATTTTATTCACTCATTCACCTATTTCACATTTATTGAGTTACCAACTCTGTGCTTGTAACTTTCTTAGGAACCAGAAATATAAATTTAAGTTATAATTCCTAACAAACTCAATCTATAGGAAAATACTATCAGATAAACCAATTGCTCTGTTTACTATCATATTACTTACATAATACAAGGTAGAAGGAGTAAATCATGTCTTGGTATGCATAATACTAGTTCTTTAGAACAAAATTACTAGTGGCGGCCTTTGGAGACTATGTTTATTCCAATATTACCATTGTTTTTTGAACTTGGTAATGACCTTGAAATTGATTTGTAAGCATTATAAAAAATCAGTATTTTTATAATCGCATTTTTTCCCATGGCCTGATTTCGTTCAAAAATATCTTCATGATTATATATGTAATTCACCAGATTGGAATCTGAATGGCTCTTGCTATTTTAAAAATCAAATTTACCCAGAGAGGGAAAAATGATTTGCTTCATTTAAGATGATTAAGAGGTAACTTAGAAAAGAATCTTCAAAAATATTTTAAGCAATGTGACAAATAAAATCTCAATACCATTTCTAAAATTGCAATCTAAGATAAAAGTCTCCAGATACCCATATATATATATGTATATGTATGTGTGTGTGTTCACATTGTCTGCAATTACAGTCCACCATCATCTGAATCCCAACAGAATGGCCAAATCTTCACATCATAAAGGTAGAGGTGCTTTTCTAGGAGTGCTTTCAATGGAACATGCATTGCAAAGGAAGTTTCACTTACACAGTCATTTTAGAAAGACCAAGAAGCGTGCTTGAATCTCTACTTATCTGCCTAATTATAATTTGTTATATAAACCAACATGTGACTCTGCAAGAACATATTTCCACCTAAGAGGATGTTGATTCATTTTATCAGCTGACGTAAAAATATCTTTGATCTCAGATGAGGTTGGAGGCTGAGAGCTGCCCTAGCCCAGTGATTATATTGTTTATTCTTCTGTGTTTTATGTAAAACCAGCTTTTCAAAGGTTATATATGCTTTCCTTCAGTTTATTCACTGATTTACAATTGATTCAATTACCTTTTACTACATAGTCATAATCAAATGTTGTACTTTGCAATTAAAATAGTTATATTTTAAGATTTTATTTGTAAATAACATTAACAGCCAATCACTGTTAAATTTGTTACTATAAATATAAAATTTCAGTAAATACTTTAGAATTCATAGATTGAACAACTACAGACTACTCAAGTCAACATATTTTGCGAGAATGTCACTTATTTGGAGTTCTATGTTTTGTTTACAAAGTATTCTGTCCTAGGTGTGGCTAGTAACACACCTAAAGTGTGGCTATTTTTCATAGTCCTCAATAACGGGATACTTTCAAAAGCATACACTGAGATAATTGTAAGCCAGATTTGAATAATTATGACACAAAAAGTCAAGTGGAATTTAATGAAATGCATATAGTAGTGAAGTCAAAGTCACAGGTCATCAATTTCTTCCTCTCTGAACACTTTTATGACGGTTCTTTTGATATACTTTGGTTTCTTGTGTTCTGTGCACTTAAACATCTCAGTGAAATTATTGGTTTGTATGTCAGCTCCACTGGCCATGTATTAAGGGAGCAGGGCTATATCTTTTTCATCATTGTATTCCTAGCACTTAGCACCTCTACACAGCCTAGAGTATAGCAGATATTTCATAAATATTTAAGTGAATGAATGGGTAGCTGAATGCATTTCAAGTCCTTTTACTTAACTCTGCCATTGCCAAAAGTTGAAAATGCACATTCAGAACAACAACTGAAAATGCCTAGAGTAGATCAAGAACAATTAGGGATCTCCTCAACTGCTATTCAAATTTTCAGATGGAATGTATTGTGAATATAGTATCTGACTGAAATTACAGATATCGGTTTTCCTCTTCTGAGGATACTTGTACACAAATCAATGACAAAAATCAGAGATAAATTCCTAGAAACGGCAAAAAATAGTTGCTGATATTTGCAAGCTAGAGGAACAGTCCAGGTGAGTATATCAGTCCACTTCTTCACTCTTTGTATGGATCTTAGATGTTTTCTCAGTCTTACAGAAAAATACATGCTTCCAGATAAACTTTTTAATCCCTCCTCTATACAGAAATTTTAGAATCATCGCTGAAAGGAAATAAGGACAATGATTCTTTTACCCAATATATTGAAGGAAAACCTTTGTTACCTCTCTAGGATGTTTCTATTTCCTCTTGAAAAGGTGGTTTGTCTAAGGTAATCATTGTGATGCATCATTGCTCTGAATTAACAAGTGTCAGAATTTTCGAATATATACTCTGAAATTGTGCTTCTCAAACTTTATTATGCTTTTAGATCACCAGGTGACTTGTTAAGATGCAGAATCTGATTCAGTAGTCTGCAATGTGGCCTGAGATTCTGCATTTCTAATATGCTCCCAAGTGACCCATTTTGAGTAGATGCTAAAACTACCCAAGGTATTTGTGGAGCAGAGACATGTAGAGAATGATATTCATTTATCTAGTTTGCTAAGATCCCAGGATAATTCCCTGGCAAGATGATTTGCTGCTTCAGTTCTGATGCCTTTCTACCATTTTCTCATTGCTGTCAGCTCATGGAAACATTTTTAGTAGCAGAATTCATACTCTTTAATTCAACCTACTCTATTGATTATAGAGAATCCATAAGCAACATGATATCAGGTCAGAACTTCAGACCTCTATGATGTTTAGAATCTAACAGCCAATAACTATGTTTTACAAATAACTACAAATAAACTAGCTCTTTTGATTTTAAAGTGCATGTGTCCATTTTGACATGGAAATAGTTTACTTGGGTGCTTAAGTCATGGGAAGTTGTTGAATTCCATTTTTTGGAATACATGGACCAAGCTTATTTCACTTGCTATTTGAAAATACAACTTTAAATGACTAACTTTAAACAGTATTATAAGACTTTGGTCTGAATTATAACCACAGTCTTGTCTTGGAGTTTCTCTCTCATTAAAAACATGTTTGCATTCTAGAATTCAGCTGAAATAAAAGCAATATGAAAACGTGTCTTGGGCCAAGAATTTTAAAGGTGTCAGATGGTAGGGTAAAATTATTGTAACTCAGTTGACATAAATATGCGTTAGGTTAGTTTTCTCCTTTGCTTTCAGGGGATAACTTCTTTCTGAGTTAATTTGGGGTTAGAGTTGTTTTATTTAGCTATAAAAAGATGTGATTTGTGGAAACGATGTGTTGCAAGGTGGAGGATAGGAGTTAGTCGTTGTGCAGAATGGTGCAGATATACACATAATATGAAGTAGGTTAATAAAGATTGAGAAAAATATCTTTCTCCTAGTGAGGGCTTATATTTTCAAGACTGTACTTATGCCCAGACAGGCGTGTGCATGAGGCTTGTGACTAACACATATTTTATCAAGTACAACTCATTTCTGATATAAATTAGCAAAGAATAAGAGGTGAGATTTTAATGATAAGTTTGGGACTTTTAAAAAATTTTTTTGGTCTTCTTGAGAATTCTCTTGCTGTTAATATGAATCCCTTTCAAATCTGAGAATGTTTGCATTCTTTCCTCTGGTCCCTAGGGGTTGGACACCATACTAGTAGTGATAGTATTTAAGTCTTTTCTGGAGTATCCTTCTAGAAGATACCTGATAAGTATTCATGAATCAAAAAGACAAGTGGATGAATGCTCTCTAATTCATGTTTATCAAGAAAAATAATTACTATATTTTGCATATCCATTTTGGGATAATGTATGCATGCATAAAAATAAACACAGTTCCAGTTCAATGAATTCTTATCAGAAGAATGATTTTGAGACAGTAAGCCAAGGTTCTGCCTATTATTAACCAAAACTACTTCATTAGGTAACAGGGAAGAAAGAATTGAAAGCACATTTTGTAAAGAGACATTACAACAAACATTATTTTCACAGTTGTTCAACCAGATGGAGAAAGAGCTTTGCATTAACCTTGCAAATGTCTGCTTAGAAAAGTATAGAAAAAGCTTACATTTGCTAAAGTTTCTGTTAAGAAGACTTTTTTTTTTTAAATGATTGACTCTTGTTTATATTTATGTGTGTGGCATTGTGAGCATCATTTCCTTTTTGGTAAAGTGATAAACTTTGAGAGAGTTAGCTTTTCTTTTATGATCTTTAAGCTGAGATCACATCTCTAACTTGAACTTCACATGCAGATCAACTTCCTCTTTCAAACAGTTAACCAAAACTTTTCCCTACTCTTGGGGAATGACTAATGCAAGTAGACTCTCCTCTCCCAAATTTGCTACAGTGTTTTTAAATGGTGGAATAGCAAATTTGTAGTAAGAGGGAATAAAAGAGGTAGCCTACATTTTTACTAATGATTTATTATTTTCTTTTGTCATTTACATTGGAGAACACATTCTATTACAGTAGTAAACCTTATTTGCCCTTACCTAAAATGATGTATTGCTATTTGTAATGACGTGATTGTTTTAACACCCCCTTCCATGCATACTTGTATACATAGAACTCTCCAAGTCAGACAGTATTTTTTCAAATTTGTTTTGTTCGATGTTTTCTTTTTATTTTTAAATATATTCAGTATATCTAAATGACTCGATTATATTTCTTTTTAAATCCTTTGGGGTTATAAATCGTTAGCTAATTTACATTACAGCTCTAATTTATGTAACAGTACACCTTTATTTTCATAATCTATATGATACCCTCAGACAAGCTCATAAATAAAAAAATTGGTGATTTGCCATTGGCATGTCTGCGTTTTCAGCTAACTTCTTCTGCTTAGTCTATTTCAGTGGTGTCTGACCCATTTCCCATCCCTGTTCCTGTTCCAAATTTTGTATGGATGTGGGCATGTTGCAGAAGATGAAATAGCAGGTTGGGCAGGTTGCCAGTACAGATGTAAATGGAGATGACCAAAGTGAAGGAGGGCTGGAGGTGGGTGAGGGGTGATCAAACAGAACTGTATTAATCCTGTAGCATAGAGAAGAGGCAGTGAAGCATGTATCAGAAATGCACAGATCACTTTAGTAGGCTTTATATGGCCTAAAAACTAGTTTGTTAGAAAATGATGACTAGTTCTGGCACATAACAGCGCTTTTCAAGTGTGAGCTCTACAAAACCTTTCATCAGGCCTGGTAGAGTCCCATGAATGAAAGGAGGGGCAGAAAATGACAGACCATAAAGGCTGGCCTGAAAAACCTTTTGAAATACTTGCTGCTTGTGGTTGCAAAAGCAGGTGATGGCAAGGAATTAGTAGTTGAAATCAGAGAAATTTAGTGCAAGGGTGATTGGGTGTGTGGTGTAAACTTACAGGAGGGTTTGAAATACATACAGCTTGGCACAAGGTAGGTGTACTGGGAAGGATGGAGCTGAGTTGAGTAGTAAAGGGAAGCACGAGAAAGATACTAATGGGAATTAGAATTTTAGTTTAAGGAATGCAGTAAAATTTCACATCGAGTTTTTATGAGAGCATGGCAAATTCAAACCAGTTCCAGACTGAAGTAGATGTCCATGGCTGCTGGCCATATCTGGGAGAAGGGGTTACTGGGTAAAGTATAGAAGTATAGGGAAGAAATAATGGAAGCATCAAGCTCATTGAGGCATTCTGGAAAAGTGAGGTGGAGAATCATAAAAGGTCTGGCCCCTGTGAAACAAGGTTAGTGAGAATGAAGTGGGGGAAATGGGCCCTAATCAGCAGACAGAATGCAGGGCATTATTAACTTGAGTAATTTCTCTGTGCCTAAGAAGGTAAGGCTCAAGAAGTCGTATAGCCTGGTCCTTTTATGGTTCTTGGAATCTCTGAAGCACTTGGTATTTCACCTCTAGTGTCTGGACCTGCCAAGAAACTTTCCAAGACGTAGCCCAACAGGGATATTACTCATCAGTTTCAGGGTAAAATGTCTAGTGTTCCAGGCAAGTAATTGGGATGGACATGGCTTGGATTGAGAAACTGTGTTCTGCACAGGCAAAGTTATAGTTTATAAGTGAATAGGTAAGAATAGTTCAGTAAGTATTCTCAAGTTGAAAATTTTAGAGTAGATCCTGCTGGTTTCCTTCTATAACCCTAATTTGTTGCCAGTATTTTTAAATCCTAAAATATAAAACTAAAATAGATGATGAGAAGATCTAGTACAATGTGATAATTTGTCATTAAGCATTTCATCTTTAATTGAGCCAGTGCTATTCAAGGACTCTCTATGACCAGGCAAGTATTCAGATCAGTGACATCATAGTTTTGTTTTATCTTAGGCACCTGAGACACTAAGACTGATGATGGGTGGTAAATATTTATTATAAGGAAACAATAAACTAAAATGACACAAAGCTTTTATGATTAAGACAATTAAAAAGGCTGTTAAATACTATGGATAAACAAAACTCTCTAAATTCTAGTTCTGTTGGTATATGTAAATATTTAAATGGGTAAAAATGGAGAATAGCAGTAAGAGAATTACCCTTTCTCAAATTTCCATACACCTGTGAATGGAGTTGTCATTAATGTCAAAGAAAAACATGATTCTCGGCTGATGGTAAGCCAATGCAAGGAAAATTCCTTTTAAAAATCATTAAGGCAGAGCTTTGCTTTTTCCCAAGGGTGTTTGTTCATTCTTCCTAGATGCCCCCGAGTTAACTTTGAAGTTCAACTGGTACTTTTGCCTTAAATGTCTCAGAATCACTGCATTGTTCTCTTTTCCCAAGAGAAGATGTTGACTCTCATCTTTTCTTTTCTAGACAATGAAACTCCTTTCCACTGCATGCGATTTATAGCCAAAAAACAGTCTCACTACTGGCACGGTGGGTCACTAGGCACTCTATCTGGAAGAATCTGGTAGGAGCTGTTAATCAGAGTGGAACAGACACTTCCCACTGAAACAAATCACCAGACCCTAACATGCTAAAGAAAGTAAGAAATTCTAGATAGGCCCTCCTAATGGATCCACCTTGGCCAAGACCATGTTTTTTTTACCTTTTGTTTGCATTTGATATTCTAGGTGCAACCTGTTTTCTCTCAGCTTTGTTCTTAATCTGCAGTAAATACATTCTTTGCATATTGCTTTTGTTAAGCCCTCAAATTCTTACACACTTAACTGTCAGGAGCTTTACTTTCATGTCTCTCTTCCACTGTGTAGCAGTCATTTCCCACATGTCTAACATTTTTAATCAGCAAAATATTAAATCTCTCAGAATTTTGGAGATTTATCTGACAAAGATATTTAAAGTATGCCATGTAAACATTTCTAGCAATATTATTGGGATTGTATACAATGTGTAGGATTCAGAAAAGGAAATAGCTATATATTTTTAATGTAAGGGAAAGGTTTTGCAAAATAATCATTTGTGAACCAAAGAAGGGCAGAGTATAATTTTTAAAATATTTTTTTTTATTTTTTCAATTACTGTTGAGATACAAAATTATTAATTTCAGATGTACAACATAGTGATTAGACATTTCTAGAACTTATGAAGTGATCACCCAATAAATCTAGTACCTATCTGACACTATACATAGTTATTATAGTATTATTGATTATGCTCCCTTTGCTTACTTTATATCCCCATGACTGTTTTTATAATTGGCAATTTGTACATCTTAATCTCTTCCCCTTTTTCACTCTCCCCCTCTACCCTATTCAGATATTTTCCGTATCTCAGTTTAATTCAATTTTCTTTATTTATTTTGTTTTAGAGTCTATATAAGTGAAATCATATGATATCTGTCTTCCTCCATTTGACTTATTTCACTTAGCATAATTCCCCATCCATATTGTTGCAAATGGCAAGATTTCATCCTTTTTTTGTGGCTGAGTAGTACTGTATATATGTACCACCTTTTCTTTATCTAATTGTCTATCAATGGGCACTTAGGTTGCTTACACATTTTGGCTGTTGTAAATAATGCTACAGAACATAGGGGTGCATGACTTCTTGAATTAGTGTTTTGGGTTTCTTTGGATAAATACTCAGAAGTGGAATTGTTGGATCATATAGTAGTTCCATTTTTATTTTTTTGAGGAATCTCCATGCTATTTTCCATAGTGGCTGCACTACTTACAATCCAACCACCAGTGCATGAGGGGTCCCTTTTCTCTACATCCTCACTAACACTTGTTTGTTGATTTATTGATGATAGCCATTCTGACAGGTGTGAGGTGATAGCTCATAGTGGTTTTGATTTGCATTTCCCTAACGGTTAGTAATGCTGCATCTTTTTGTATGTCTATTGGCCATCTGTATGTCCTCTTTGGAGAAATGTCTATTCAGATCCTCAAGCAGAGTATAATTTAATGGTAGAAACTTATATAAAATCACTCCTAAGTCAGAGGAATTGTGTAGGCTGATTTCAGTGGACTATATGTACATGTTCATTGATGTTGAAAGATTACTGGAGTCTGTGCTTTAGATTTTGCAAAGATTCCACAAGTTCAGTTGTTTTTGAAAGGACTCACTAAGCCAAACAGAGCACACTCACATGAGGTGTTTATTTAAAGGCAAATAATGCAGTGCAGTAAGAAAAAGTACAGGCAAGCATTGGGGATCTGAAAGACATCCAAATGCAAACTTTGCTGGGCCCTTATTCACCCAAGGACACACTTTGTCTCTAAATTAAACCACTAAAGTCTATGTGAGAAATCTTGGCTTTGGGAGCCTTCAAGGCAGAAGTTCCTAGTTGGGATATTTATGTCTCTCTGGTCATGTGGTCAAACTAGGCTGGCTAAGATATAGCAGGTAAAAACCATCATTAAACAAATGCTGTGGGAGGTTTGGGGAGAGTTTGGGACTTTAAACTGCAAGTTATAAATCCCATTGCATTTATCTTGGCCAAAGGTCAAAGCCCACATCTGGAATCCCAGAAATAAGGATAAACCTTTTCCAGTTCGGTTGTAAATTATACAGATTAAATTATGTCCTATAATAATGTAAATTATGTCCTATACAAATACTCATTTGTATTTTCCAGGAAGACACATTTGAATATATATTTAAACAATTAGAACTAAATTCTCCCAGAGAGAAAAAGTGAATGTCCAAAAAATTCTAGAGCTGGAAAATGAGCCAAAACTAGAACTTAAGTCAGCTGTATTTGATGTCATTGTTTTCCCCATCTAATCTCTACTTGAACTCCTCATAGTTTAGAATAAATCTGCTTTCCTTTTAAGCATAAAACAGGTTGTATTATATCAGATAGACCCCTTTTAACCTAGGAAGAAATTTTCACCACTTCTATACTCAAAAGGTATAAAAAGTTATTTACAGAGCAAGACACACATCACTTTTAAAAATTATTATTAAGGTAATTCAAATGAAAATTTGAGAAGTAATCATTGTTTAAGAAAGACTTCTACAGTTACAAACAAGACAAATATGTAAAACAACTAAAGTTTGTTTTCAGTCTTCTCAAAACCCCTTCCATCCCTAACCTGCTTTCCCTCCTCAAAGCCACAGGTCAGGAATACTCTGAGTCTATTTTGAGGAGAAAATTAATCTGATAGCACTGTTTATATATAGGTGTGAGACACTTGATTTGTTACTCTTCCAGAGGTATTTGTGTTTTAAAATTAGAGACACAGAGGAAAATGTACAATAAAGCCATGAATTACCAACATGTGGGATTTCTGGCAGAAACAATGTGGGCAGTATGCGATAGAATGAATCTCTGGACAGAGTCTTTCCTGGTGCCCCTAACTTAGAGCATTACCTCTTCCAATTACTTCTATGATGAATGAGGATGTGAAAATCTTGAAATAAAACTGTAGACTCCTAAGGCCCAGTCAACTTGACCCTAGCTCAAAGGCTTCATCTTTATCTCCAAATGAATTGATCTCCTACTCAAACAAAACAAAAAACACTGATGCTGACATTTTTTTCTCCTGAAATAATAATCAAAATGTATCTTTGATTTCATTTTCTAAAACTTTATTCTTAGCCCTATCAAAATTATGAAAAAGGTACATATTTTAAAAGAAACTTAATAGAATGAGATAATAGCATTTTAAAATTACTAATAATGTATATCCTAATTCAAGAACAGAAGATACTTGCTTTATTACAAATTGTGGTACAAAATATAATTTTAAAATGCTGTTTTCTCCAGCACTTCTGAAGAAAACTGTTAGAGATTTTATGCTGAGAAGTAATGGCCTCACAGAAAACTGAGACATACTCAGTTAATTTCTGAAAGACAAATGGTTTATTTTTAGTAAGGAGAGGTCTGTCATTGGGTTATAACCTTGAAAACAAGGAGGGAGAGCAAAATAAACTGCCTAGAATAGTTACCATCAACATGTGCATTTGGGATAATGACATGAGCATTTTTACTTCTGATTATGTTGCTTTTCTATCTCCAACTCAGCTTTTTCTGGACAAATATATGGTCCATTTAGAATCACATCACATTCAAAATGAATGAGATTGTGAGATCATACTTTGACCAACAGTCCAGTTTAGAAAATTTAAACTTCCAATAGGAACCCACTGAAAAGATAATAAACATTTCTACAAAGGCCTGTTTTTCATGAATTGATCTGGATGGCAAATCAATAACAGAAAAAAAGCAAATGGTAAGAGAAGGGGACAAAATGATTGTTTTAAATCTATAATTAAAACTCCTGACAACTTCAAAATGGGTGAGCACATTCTCACAATACTTATGAGGCCAGATCTTTAGCCAATTGGTTATTTTGAAACTGTTCATCCTGGGAGTGATGGTGGGTTTGATGAATGAGAAGAGGTCAGCTCTTCTGCTGAGGGCCTAGCTACTTGTACATTTGTGTCTCATACTAAAAATATATAGACATTTTCATTTGGCATCTGTGTCAAAGGCTGCCATTCTTGGGGATAAAATAACACTTTGGTCCTGTTGCCAACTAATCTAATGATTTCAACTTTGATGCTTTTGGCTGTTCATGAATTTTTCTAATTGTGTTACCTGAAAACAAATCACTGCTATGCAAGAGCTAAGATTATTTTGTCTGATGATCCCGGATCTTTGTAGTACTTTTATATTGAGATTTGGTGTATATTCCTTTTTTTGTTGAAGGATTAGGATATGAATTCAATACATAGATTCATTATTTTTTTGTCAGACATGGCAGATTCCGAACTAGTGGACCATTGAATGTGTTTTGTTGGGCCACTTTAAAAACTTTTAATTAGTTGCCAAGGTTTAAATGTAGAAAGACCTTACTTAAAATATGCTTTTCTAACTTAAAAATTCAAAGTCCTGGCAGCACTGGGCTTCACTTTCTGCATGGTCACAATCAGCCATCGATGGACAGGTGCTCTCTTCTGGTCTATACTCCATGTTGCCTCTGATCCTTCCAGACTCACTTCCCTGTGCATGGCATATTCCTGACTCTCTGTGCATCTAGTATCGATGATTACAAGTAGCTCAGTTATTATCTATTTCTCTGCATACAGATCATTTCTTTTTTATTTTTGGAGGTATTTGGGATCAGGACATTTGCACTGTTGATATTCTTTACATTCTCAATGGCTAAGGTCTGTCCTAGATGCTATAGAATCTCCCTAATGTATGAGTCCATGTATCAGAATATCTTCCTTCCTTCCCAACTTAGACATTTGTTTTCTGAGACTGTAAAATAAGAATGTGCTACAAATTTCCTACTCCCTCATTTGTGTATAATGAGCATGTCAGGTTACTTGAGACTCCCCTCAAGTTTGGTGACTGGCAAGGGAGACTCATGGGACTCAGAATATAATCATACTTATGGCTAAGATTCATTACAGCAAAAGGGTATAAGGCAAAATTAACAATGGGAAAAGGCACATAGGACAAAGCGTAGAGGAAACTATGTACAAGCTTCAGAATCCTCTCCCATTGGAATCACGCAAAATGTGCTTAATTCCTCCAGCATCAGAGTGTGACAACACATGTAAAATGTCTGTCAGGAAAGCTCAGTAGAGACTTAAGGCCTGGGGTGTTAACTGGGGATTGTTTATAGACATCCTCTGCTTAGCCTGTATCAAAATTTCAGACTTCCCAAAGGAAAGCAAGCATTTAGCATAAACCACTTTGTTTGTAGTCTAGAGACAACAATCACCAGTACCAGATAGGGAACAGTGTGAACACTCCTGAAATCCGAGTTCCCAGATATTAAGCAAGGGCCAACCTTATAAGTAAGCCCTTCTAAAGATAGCTATGTAAATCCTTTTGTGCAAGTGAGACAGACTGTTATTCTTATACGCATATACCTAATTGTTGGCTAAGTCATTTGTTACTGCACTATAGAAACTACAGTACCCACTTAGGAATTCTGGTGTTTGCTTCAGTAAGTAGTTAGCTGTGGACAGAGCATTTGAGGTAAATCCTATCATATATCTCTGAGTGCTCTACTAAACATTAAATAGAGAAACACATATCAGATTGAGCTGTTTGATCAATTCATTCACTTCATTCAGCTCATTCATTCACATGTCCTTGGGATACAAGATCCCTGCTTTCATGGAAATGAAAAGCTTACACGGAGTAGAGAGACTTTGAGCAAAAGGCATAACAAGTAAAATATATAGTATGTTAGAAGATAATAGTGCTATAGGAAAAAAAGTAGGCAATATAAGCAACATCAGGACAGCTGGGGCTTGTGCTAGTGTTGAGGGTAGAAGTGTACAGGGTGGGTCTTACTGAGAGAGTGAGATATGAGCAAAGATTTGAAGGAAGTTAGGGAGATAGATAAATAAATGGGCCGAACATTTCAGGAATACCAAACAGATACAACTAAAACTCTTAGATGGGAGAGGAACTGACATTAAAAGGAACAAGGAGGCCAGTAGGGGCAGTAGGGGGAGCAGAGTGAGCAAAGAGCATAGTAAGAGATGAGCTGAGCTGAGAAAGTTAATGGAGGGCAGAGGATGTAGGGCATGAATCCATTGTAGGGATTTGGGGTTTACTATGAAAAAAAGGGGGAACCATTATAGGATTTCGAGTAAAGAAGTGATATAATCCTTTTTTTGATTTATAACACATACAGAGCATGCATAAGCCTTAAGTGCACAAATCACTGAATTTTCACAAAGTAAACTCACTAATGTAATCAACATTCAGATCAAGAAACAGTATTACCAGTACTTATCCTTAGTAGTACTAGTACTAATCCTTATCTTCTTCCACCTCCCAGTCACTACTTTCCACCAAGGAAAATTGCTAACCTGATTGTTAACACCAAAGGTTAGCTTTATGGTAAAATCATAAATTATGTACTCTTGTATATATGACATATTTTGTTTAGTATTTGTGAATTGTAGTTGTGGTTCCTACATTTTTATTACTGACTAGTATTGTATGATTATGTCACACATCATTCTCCTATTGATAAATATTTAATTTGTTGCCACTTTTTGACTACTATAAATAGTGCTTCTATGAACATTCCATTGCATGTATTAAGCATTTTTTATTTAACATACACTTAGAAGTGGAATTACTGGGTCACAAAGTATGCCTATGTTCAAATTTAGTAGATACTGCTTAAGGTTGCCAAAGTGATTATATTAATTTACATGTCTATCAACAAGATTTTAATTCTAATTATTCCATAACCTCGCCAATACTTGGAACTGTCTTTATTTCATATTTTAGTCATTCAGATGCATATGGAGTGGAATTGCATTGTGATTTTAACTGTCATTTCTTTGTTGGCCAGGATTTAAGGAACTTTCATAAGTTTAATAGCCATTTTAGATGTCCTCTTTTGTGAAGTACCTGTTCAAGTCCTTTTGTCCATTTTTTTCCAATTGATTTCTTTCCCATATTGATTTGTAGAAATTACTTTTATATTCTATTTATGAATCTGTGGTAGGCAGGTTAATGGCCTCCAAAAATGTCTCCATTTGAATCCCTGGTACCTGTGAATATGTTATCTCCCATGACAAAAGAGACTTTGTAGATGTGATTAAAGTTAAGGGCCTTGAGATGGAGAGATTAATTTGGACCCAGCAGGATAATCCAGGATAATCATGAATATTTCAAAGTGGAAGAGGAAGGCGGAAGGAAGGGTCAGAGAGATATGACATGAGAGAGATTTGATCCACTTTTGCGACTTTGAAGATAGGAGGGCATTAGCCAAGCCATAAGCTGGGAATGGCTCTCAGCTGACAGCCAGCTAGGAAATGGAGACTTTGATCTTACAACTATAAGCAACTGGATTTTGCCGACAACCCAAGAAAGTGAATCCTCCCTTAGAGTCTCCAAAGAGAAACACAGTCTTGCTGTTACCTGAGTTTTAGCCTAGTAAGGAGCTCTATATGTGACCTACAGAACCATAAGATAGTTTGTGTTGCTTAAGCTACTAGCTTTTTGTTAATTTGTTATAGTAGCAATAGATTACTAATGAGTCCATTGTTCTATATATTTATTATAAACATCCCCTAGTCTGTGACTTATTTTTTAACTGTTTTAATGCTGTGATTTTAACACAAATTCTTAATTTTTTTTATCAAGTGCCTTCTGAATGCCAGATTCTGCCAGATTTTTTCTTCCAGCTTTATTGATATAAAATTGACATATAACATGGTATAAGTTTAAGATATACAGCATGATTATTTGGTATATGTATGTATTATGAAATGATTACCACAATAAAGTTAGTTAACACATCTACCACCTTATATAGTTATCACTTTTTTGTGTTGGAGAACATTTAAGACCTACTTTCTTATCAACTTTCAAGTATTGTGAACTATATAGTATTGTTAAGTATAGCTACCATGCTGTACGTTAGACCTCCAGAATTTATTCGTCTTATAACTGGAAGTTTATACCCTTTGACTGCCTTCACCACTCCCCACAACAACTCTACCAATCTACTCTCTCTTCAATAGATTGACATCTACCAATCTACTTGCTGTTTCTATGAGTTTGATTTTTCAATTTCATATTTGAGATCATATAGTATTGGTCTTTCTCTGACTTATTTCACTTAGCGTATTGACCTCCGGGTTTGTCTATGTTGGCACAAAGCAGAATTTTCTTCTTTTTTATGGATGAATAATATTCTAATGTATATAGATACAATATTTTCTTCATCCATTTATCCATCAGTGGACACTTATGTTGTTTCCATGTCTTGGCTATTTTACATAAGCTGTGATGAAAAAATTCTTTACTGTCAATTATAATTAGTGCTTTTTTATGCCTCGCTTAAGAAATTTTTTGTCTATTAAGAAATTTTTAGGTCATAAAAATATTGTCCTATGTTTTATTCTTATCTCTGCATAGTTTTAACTATCACATTTGTTTTAAATATAGTTTTAAATAGTACATTATAAGACAAATTTTATAGTTAGCCTGTAAATTTCCACAGAAAAATTTTTTTGCATTTTGATTGAAATTGCATTGAACCTAAAAACTTATATGGGAAAAATTGGTTTCTTTACAATATTGAGTGATGCGATCATGAACATGGTATAGGCCTGCATTTATTTAGGTCATTTTTCTCAAAATTTTGTAATTTTTAATGTATAGAACTTACATATTTTTTACTAAAAATTTTTTCCTTGATAGTCAACATTTTTGATACTATTATAAATAGAATATAAATATCTCATTTTTTTTGGTATATAGGAACACTTTTTTTATTGACCTTTTTATCAAGTATCTGCAAAATTTATTTTTACTAGTTTTTTTTAAATAAACACAGTCATGTTGTCTGTGAATTATGGTGTGTTCATCTTTGCCTTTCCACTTTTCATAACTTTTTCTTGACTAATAGCATTGGCTAGAACAGTCATACAAAACTGAAAGAAAACAGTGAGTAGGTTAAATTTGCTAAAATTTTAGTTTGGACTTTTAATTTATGTTCATGAGAGAGATTTGTTTATTTCCTTTTTTGTACGTCTTTAAGATTTGGGCTTCAGAGTTATGCTAGCCTCAAAAAGTGGGAAATGTTAGTACTTTCTCTCCTATTGTAACAGTATATATAGGATTGATGTCTTAACTAATGAATACTTACAGTTGAGTTAGAAAACGACTGTACTGGAAGATTTCTCTGTGGAAAGATTTTTGCTAAGTTTTTCATTAACTCTTGTTAGTGTTGGTAAGGTGTGTTTTTCAAGGAATTTGTCCATTTTATTTAATTGTCTAATATTATCTTATTTAATGTCTGAAGGATCCGTACCAATTCACCCTGATGTTGGTAATTTAGGTTTTCTCTATTGACTAGTCTTCCTCAGGTTTTAATAACTTTATCATTCTTTTCAAAATTAGTTTAGTCCGTCATTTTATTTTCTGTTGCTTGCTTGTTTTCTGGCTTTATTTTGATAATAGAACAAAATAATACAAAGATACCTCTCTGATAGATTGGCTGTGGAGTGTGGGGGCCAAGGATGAGTCTAAGGCTTTTGGCCTCTGCCAGCCTTGATGGTTTGTATTACCTTAGACTGAGATGAGGGCTGGACAAAGCAGGTTTGGAGGGACAAGTGGAAGTTGAGTTTGGGATGTTATACTTGAGATGCCAGTTAGATTTTTAGGAGGATGTGTTGAGTAGGCAATTGGACATATAATTCTGAAATTTGGAGATATAGCTGGGCAAGAGATGTAAACATGGGAGTCATCCTCATAGAAAAAGTATTTAAGACCCACAGAATAAATAACAACTCTAGTGTAGTGAGTACCAATAGAAAAAAGGAACAGAACCTGGGTCCTGCAGCCTTCCAAAACTACGAGAATTATGGGGATGAAGCAAAAAGACTGAAAAAGAAGTATTAGAGAAATGTTTTTGAATCGAAGGTAACAAAGTATAAACAAAGTAGGAGAGATTAAATTTGACAAATTCTGATGCTGTGCTGAGTAAAATGAGGACCAGGACTGAGTATTGGAGTTAGCAACATGGAGATCATTGGACAACTTTACAAGGAACAGTTTTAGTGGGGAGGTAGAGGACAAACGCCAGATTAAAGAATGGGAGAATGAAGCAAAAGGAATCAAAGAAATTGGGTATAGTCAATTTTTGCAGCATTTTACACCAAAGAGAGACTACGAAATGGGAGAGTGGTGATGGAAAGAGTGGGATTAAAAAAATATTTTTTATAATGGGAGAAATAACAGAATGTATGTGCAAGGGAATGGCCAAGTAGAAAGGAAAAAAAATGATACGATAAAAAAGAGGAAACTTACTGGGTATGTTCTTGTGTTGGTAAGGCAGCAAGGGATCTAGTTATTCTCTTTCTGTCCTACATTTTTCATAGTATGCAGTGAAATTACTTATAACTGTATCTATAACAGCTTTGCTTTCACAATACCATTATAAAATGATTAATGATGGTGACTGTTGGAGATCCTGTAATACACATTTTCCAGAGGAGACTAAAGAACACTCTAAAATCTCACTCCTTTTGGCCAGTAACATCAGAATTTAGAATATGAAATAAAGCAAGAAATAAATGAAAGGAATACTTGAGCAGCAAATGATGATCTCTAAGCTCAGGTTATGTTAACTCAGAGGAACTTAATGTCATTATCCAGGTTATTATATAAACCAAGGAAGCAGATTTACAAGCAAAACACAGTGACAGCAGGGAAGTGACAGAAATCAAGGAAGGAACTAGAAAAAACAAGGTTTAGAAAATCAGACAAATTCTTCCAAGACTTAGCATACTTACAGTTTAGCTAATAGATTTTGTCACATTAATTTGGTGTCAGACAGTATAGAGGCAAATAGCTCAACTGAAAATTTGTAACCTCAAAAATATATTTGTGCCTAAAGATATTAAGAGTAGTAACTTGAAAATGTTGCTTGATAGCTTAGTTGACAAACTTTGTTTCCTGTCATTTCTGCTAAATGAAGCACTAATGCTTGCACGCAGATAAATTTATCAAGATCTGGCCATCTAACATAACCTGACAAGCATATCCCAGGATGTGTCTTTTAAAAACATTGAAAGACAAATGTATTGATCTTAGAATGGTAGAATATAGAATCAGAAATGACCTGGAGTTTATCTGATCAATGTTGTATCTGCTCGAATGTGCAAAGCTCAATATATGAAAAAGGACATGTATTTCTTCCTATGCTTCTAAATCTCCATCTATATTTCTCATTGCTTATTCAGAACTATTTTTTACCTATATATTTATATTTATGATGCATAATAGACAACCAATTATCTATAGTCACCAAGGAATTGAGCTCTGAAGTATTTTCCTGTAATTATGGTTATTTTATAACAATTGGAAAGAGAAACTCAAATAGCCTAAGCTAAGTATGAAACATAATGTCTTAAAAACAGAGTCTGTGTAAATTGGCATCTATTTCAGTGACTCTGAATTGGAATTTTTTTGGGGGATATATATTTCAGAAGACAAAAGAAAGAAAACAACGTATTTTACAGACAGGTGAACTCAAGTTTAACTGGAGCCCCAAACAAAAAATGGGTAAAAATAAGCTGTTCTTATGTGGTTAAGGACTAAGGTAAACGTAAACCATTTTACAAAAAATTATGGAAGACAGGTCACTTTTAGAGAAGGAAATGATTGTACAACTACTCAAAGTTGTTGACAGAAGTAAATGGGTGCTGTATCATTGTTTATAAGGCAAAAAAAGTGATCAATAAGAAGGGAAATTTAAATACATTATAGTTCAGCTATAAAATTGATGATATAGAAATATGTACAGTGTACAAGTGATAAATATAGGGTTGTATACAGGTATATGTGTGCGGTACAATTTTATAAGAAATATACATGCAATGTATATGCAAAGCCTTATATTTGGAAGTTTATACATTAAAATATTAGTAGTGATTCTTTGTGAATGGTGGGAATATTAGTTATTTTATTCTTATGAATTTCTGTATTGTCTGTAGTTTTTGCTATGAGCATTTACTTTCATTTTTAATTTTTAAAAACTTAAAAATTTTCAATTTAGTATAATAGACTAATGCATTTTCATTGTAAAAGCTTCTATTCCATTCATGAGATAAATGTTCTTACTATTTTGAGGTGTATTCTTTCCTTTATCTGTGTATTCACATATGTGTATAGGCATGCACACAAATGTCTTCTTTAATCACAAATAAATCATCTTACACGTGATGCTGTTTATTCATTTTAATTATTCATTCGAGTATCATAGAATTTTTCATCTTGTTACATTAGATCCAAGTCAATTTTAACAACTACTTGATATTTTATTACTATTACGATTTTTTAAAGTAAAAAAAAAAATTAGTATTTGATTCACTTTCAACCTTCTACTACCTTTTCACAGGTCATGCCTAGGCACCTGCTGTGACACCCCTTTCTTTACTTTCCAAAGCTCTAATCTCCCATCTTCAAGTTCATCTCAAAGGACAATTTCTCTTTAAAATGTTATCTCAAATTGGTTTCATTGCCTTATTAATATACCCTAAGAACAGAAAATTTTGTTACTGCATCAGTTTTTCCTCTTAGACATTTAATCAGAACTTAATTCTTTACATTTCTGTCTATTTCCCTAGACTCTTAGCGGCTCAAGGACAAGGAAACTATGTCTCATTAACCTTTGTAACGCTAATGCTCATTGCATGATAGATTCTTAATACATGTTTATAGAGAGAATGGGGGGGAGGAAGATGATTATTATTTAAAATGCCAGCACTGAGTCACTGTCAGATGTCAATCACCTTTACTTTATTAAAGAACTCCCGGTACTCCAGCTAGCAATCTGAAGCATCATCACCATAGATATCTGAAAAGAGGGAAATTGAGTGTCATTGAAATAGAGTTTGAAGAGAGAACTTGCTTTCCTATTAGTTCAACTCAATGTATTACTATTTTAACATTTTTAAAATAGACTGTAACAGGTCAAACATAATTTGATGTTTAGGAGAAAGCAAATGTTTTGTCCTATTGTGCTAGGATGTTTCCTAGTAAAGCAGCACTTGACCATGACAAGCCAGAATGCCAAGCTGTGAAGCTATGACTTGATAGAGATGCCAAAGGGCTGGGCCTCTGCAACTTGTTTGAGCTAAAGATGGAAATCCTGTCTCTTTTGAGAGCTAAGGAGCACAAGTTAACTGCAGTGCCTCTGCTAACAGGCAGCACTTCCAGAGAGATGACTTTCTAATCTGGCTGTCCACGCTATGCTGAAAACTTACTTGAACGGTTTGTGTTTCAACAGTAAGTTGGTATAGGGTGGGGTAAAGTAGTTTCTGAAAGAGTTTTACATATTGTATACACTTCAGAGGAGGGTCACGTCTATGACTGTCTCCCTGTGGAGTGAAACACAGGCAGGCATTCTTTTCTTGACACTTGAAAGCTGCTTGAAACATAGCATTACTCTTCATTTTGTTATCTTTTGGGTATGTTTTGAAATTTTTAACCACATGAGAATTTTTTTATCTCTACTTTTGGAAGGAAGCTTGAAGAGGCTTGTGGGACCAGGAAGCAATAATTACAACAGAGCCTAAGAAAATACAGAGGAAGGAGAGGATTTCAAGGACTGACAAAACAGAAAAATAACTTGAAACTTGCTGAACAAGCCCTGAGAAAATGTCTGCATTTTTGTATTCACAAAACCATATAGATTTTCCATTTAAAAAAATTACTTCATCTTAGAGATAGACATGAATATGAAGAATTTTTTCTAAACTTTAATTTTTTTTAATGCTATGACCACTTAAAATAGAAGAGGCAGCTTAAAATGCACAGAAAAATCTCGAGAAAAAAAAGATTTAAAATAAATGAGGATTCATAGGCCAAATAACATGTATAAAAAAAGTTAAGGTGAATCAAGGTAGAAGGATGATATATAAAAGATATTTAAAAGTATACTTAGCACTTCTGAATTTCCAGTAGCAAATGTATAGAGAGCAACATGATTTGTCACACATACCCCAGGACTCATAAAACTAAAACATACTTTTTCTCAATCCTGAGATGTTGATTTGTTTCTTGCATGCCTTCATGAGCTAGTAAACAAGGTCCTCAGTATCCTCACAGTGTATGCCTTGATGGTGGGCCCTAACGTGTTGCCCTCCATTTCCCACTCTTCCACACATTTGGTTGCTTTCTCTTCTCCATGATTCACATAAGAGTCCACAAGGCAATTTTGCAAAAACAGCCCTGACCTCTTGGCTGGATCAGGGGTAGGAGACTGATCTGAGATGATCCAATCTCATCTTTACTCTAGATCCAATTCCTTGCCCATAATTTATCAGTTCAGTATGAGTCAGACTATCTCTTGAGCAATCATATGTAGTCCCTTCTCCCGGTATTAGATGCATGTGTGCGCACGCATACACACACGCACACACACACACCAAACACACAGAGTGAGCGAGCATGTACCTCTTTTCTGGGTGCTGATCCTGAACTCATGGTTAGTCATGATTAGTCAGCCTTAAGAACCCAAGTAGCAGAAGTTGGTCTGTAGATAGAAGGAGCCAGGAATAAAGTATACAGAGAATAGCATGCCTGAGACAAAAGTTTGAATCCCTTTCTGAGGCTGGATTATATTCCTGTTCTTGGCTTCCATGGAGAATGTGTTTCTAATAAGAAATAGAAGGAGAGTTCTGTCATTTAAATGAGTTTACACTAATGCAAATTCCCTCGTGCATTTATTTTTTCTCTTACCAAGTTTTACTTGATTTTGCTGCAGTGAACCGTGGTTATATCCCTCTACAGGTGCCTGGAGAGCAGCTGTTCTGTGTCAGTGAATCAGTGCCAAGAAGTACACTCTAATGACTAGCTAAGTTGAGGAAAGCACTGACAGTCTTTTATGAAAATTGAGGTCTCTAACAAGGACATGCTCAAATAGGATGCAGCCTCATATTTGTCCTAAATATACAGAATTTATTTGGAATGTTGTTTTGTTTAATTTGGAATTATAGTGTAATATTCCTGCTGGAGAGTTTCAAGATCAGAAGATGAAAGACTCCTGGGTGAAGTTCAAATAGTCCGTTGACTTTAGTGAAAAGCTGGCTTAACTTTCTCCTCTGCCCATTTTTGTGTGACTATTTGTGGAAGTGTATCCTTTAGGTTATGATCTTGAAAGCTAAGACCATGTGTTATTTCTCTTTGCATCTCCATAGGTATTTGTAGAATGTCTTTCATGAAAGGGATACTCAGTAAGAATCCCCAAGTGTGCCTTTTCCAAGAACTTTCTAGAGGCCTTGAACTGACAACAGTTGCTTTATGGGGAGAAACAAAGAGACTTTGATCCTTCTCATGTAAAATCATCAAATATCTTCCTTGACTGAAATAGCTCAGAAGTTTCCCATTTAATCCAACCCACTATTACATGGGCAACGGTAGTACATTTTATGCTTTTCTGCTGGGAGTGGAGTAGAGCAAACTATTCTCCAGAACACAGGACCAGGGACACTACAGCGAATCTCTGTATCAGAGAGGCTCAAAGAGAGGCAAGAGGGGAGAGCATATGCAATGACCTGCTTTTAGCAGAGGCTACTCTTTTATACATTTCTGGAGAAAAGCTGAGCTTCTTCCAAAGTGAGTAGGGTTGGTATTCTTCACCCTGAGTTCATCTATTAACTGATGGTCAGGGGATGACTACCTCTTTTCCCATGAACCTGTTTATTAGGTATACTTTAGACAGAATGAATACTTGTTCACCCAAAAGAACATATCTTAGCCTGAAAAGGAGCCTATTTCTATGAGTGTGTAAAGTTGTATAAAATCAATGCAGGGAATTGTCTGCTGAAATCTGTACTCTTCTGTGCTTACATAGATGGAGTGTCAGCAGCCTTTGTTAGATTCTTCAAAATTAGGTCTGCCTCTCAGGCTCCTGGGCTCTGGGCAGATTGCCCATTATTTGCCTGTCTGAAGTCTGCTCAGCCAAAAGCAGTACATCCTCTTGACCAACTCTGCAGCTCAGAATGAGTGAAGATTATTTAATGACAATATTTTCCACAACATAACATACCCAAAGAATTTCTAATCTCCAGTGGCGTTTTTATGTAAAACTCTGACTTTAATCTGAAATGCCAATGACAGATTTAGACAAGTTTCCCCTGCTATGAAGCAAAACTCATTATGATGCAATCACTTTAATAGAGAGTACATATGGGTTATTAAGTATCAAACTGTGTGTGTTTATTGCTCATTACTATATTTAGAGGTTTAAATAGCTGTACTGCTTTGAGAGGTAGTTTAAGCTTTCAAATATTTAAAATCCAGACGGCTAACCTGTTTATTCCAAGTTCGTGATTTTGTTTAGACAGGAGGAGCAGCATGTTTTTCATGTGTAACTTTCCATCAATGAAGTGAATTGTAGAAACAGAATAGAAGACATTTCCTAAATTGCAGTGTCACTGGGTAGAGAGACAATGTGAAGTTATAATGTTGAAGCCCTAATCTGAACCATTCAGGCTGAAACTGCTTTCGAAGGTGAAATTGAATTTACCATGAAGGGTCATCATTATGGTTGTGACTGTGTGGTACCAGAAATCTGGAACTATCAAAATATCTGAGGCTGCTTTCTGTTTCAGATACCAGCATCCAGTAACATAAGGGGACACACACACACACACACACACACAATCAATTTCTCTTTGTTCAGAGTAAACCTGAGATTTAAAGGATTTAAAACATGAGCATGATAGACTTCCAAAATTGGTTATAATTGAACTTAAAGCCTTTGGGAAGTAGATCAAACCATGATAAATGTCCCATATCAAGCTAAAACTATGGCTGGGAACCCTTCCCTATTTAAGAAAAAAAAAAAAAGTGTAGTTTGACAAGTTTTTTTTTTTTTTTTTTGGGCAACAAAACAATATAATTAATTGCAAGGTAGACACTCATTTGAAGATATTTAAAGTTATAATTTTGAAGATTCTAAGAAAAGTTTCTATCATACATGGAAAATAATAATCGGTACCTTTCCTTTTGGAGATGACAATTCTGGTCATCATAGCTATTTATAGATACTCTTTCACCTTATCATTGTGATTATGGAATGAGTCTCAGACAGTCTTTTTCTTTTTTTAAATGAAAATGCTGATGTGTAATTCTGTAATTAACCTTTAATGAGGTTTCTTCCAGTCCACTTTTCTAAGGCTTTAAAGGGCTTAGGCATTCATAATAATTATGATCTGTGCCCTAAGGAAAAAGCTCAGCCCTTGGGGATTTTAGGTTCAGAACCCACCCAAGAAAGAACTGTTGTTCCCACAGTCTTTTCACTGTGGTAGCTCTGCAGTGAATAGGCTGTGTTGAACAAGAATCCTGCCTTAGCTGGTGCTTCTGAACATTAAATCTTAATCAGTTCTTACTAAGGGCAGGTCACTCAACATAGACTTCTAAAAGACAATAACTTGCCTGCTTTAACAATCACCTTAAGCGCTGGTAAGAACAAAATCATTTTAAAATGTCACTAGTTGAACGTTTTCCTTTTTTAATATTGTGAAATATTGGTGAGGTTTATTAAATTTTCTATGTGTAACTCCTTTTTATACTGAGACTACACACACACACACACACACACACACACACACACACATTCTGTAAGAAGAGCTGTGTCTAATGCCTACAGCCTAAAGAGACCCTGATACTCAAAGTTATTTGATGATAATGATGATTTCTTTAATGATATCTGTCTAGTTAAGAGCTATGAGGCAATTCTTTATATTTTGACACATCTCCTCATTGCATATTTGGACTATTGTTTATTCGGAAATAGCAGTTCATCTGTTGTGATCCATTGCCTAGAGCAAAGTCACCTGGAATTAAAGTCTAATGCCAACCCTATTTACTCATCCATTTAATGAATATTTACTGAGTTCTTCAGATGTGGAATACATTGTTTTAGAAACACAAAGACATGAATTCAGTCCTCAGTAGGTTGACAAAATATTAAGTAAGATAAAAACTGTGTGCAGATTACTATAACATAAAGAAAGATGAAAATAGCTACATTTCAAATTAGAGGGAAAGGATGAATTATTCAAAAATTGATGTGGAGAGCTTTGCTGATGAAACTGTAAACTCACTGTACTAACTTTATGAGGAGCAATTTGGCAATGTCTGTCAAAAGACCCAGAAATTCTACTTGATCTAGAAATCTTACTTTTTGGAATTTGTCTTGTAGATATACAAGAGAGGCATTATATATTTTTCAAAGATATTTGTGATAGTGTTCTTCTTATTTATAAAAAGAATAGAGACAATTAAAGATGGCCATCTGTGGACTTTCATATCATGTAATACTAGCAGTTGGTAAAAGAATGAACCACCCCAAGCATAATGCACTGAGAAGGACACACTATCACTTCTATGTTATTCTTGTCAAAATGCATACATTCAATGTAAGCATGAAAAAACATCAGACAAACCCAAACCAAAGGATATTGTATAAAATACCTGATCAGTACTATGCAAAGTGTCAGCATAGTGAAGGACAAGAAAAGACTGAGGAAGTATCAAAGATTGCAGGATCTTAAAGAGATATGACAACTAAATGAGTCATGAGACACTGGACTGGATCTTGGAACAGAAAAAGAACTTTAGAAAATAGGTGAAATTCAAGTATAGTCTATAGTTAACAGAATTATAACAATGTTAATTTCTTAGTTTTCCTAATTGTGCAATCAATGATTATGAAATTCGTTAACATTAGGGGAAGCTAGATGAAGGATATAGAGAAATCTCTGTACTGTTTTTGTGACACTTTCATATGTATGAGAAATTATATACATGTTTAAAGACTGTTAGATACTGCTACCCAGTCTCTTTCCCACAGCTCCTCTGCACTGTTTTGAAATGAAGTAGACTGATTCTCCAGTAATTTTAAACTATTTTTGGATTCAAAACCACTTTAATTATAAAAAGAA
Source organism: Eidolon dupreanum (assembly GCA_028627145.1). Lineage (NCBI taxonomy): Eukaryota > Metazoa > Chordata > Mammalia > Chiroptera > Pteropodidae > Eidolon > Eidolon dupreanum. The sequence continues at coordinate 133,165,702 of CM053502.1, read as the reverse complement.
ACCTAGAATAAAGCATTCATTTTTTTTTTGCATTTTCTATTCATATGTCTCTTTTTTCTTTCTTTTTCTTTCTTTTTTTTTGTTAAACATTTTAGATCTCTAGGACTTGTAAGTCTTCATATAGAAAAAAACATTTTTGTACATTTTCTTTTTGTCTTTGCAATGGCAAATCAATTCATCAACAGCATAATATCTGCCATGTGCAACATATTATGCTAAATATTAATAAAAATATGAAGCAATACAGGACAAGTAGATAAAAAAGGAATTTACAGTCTCCTAGCTACAATCATAGATAACTTTTTAAATGTATTTTCTAATAGAATTTTAATTTTTTGAGGAAATATTCACATTTTATTTTAAAAAACGACTGAGCTCTCTCAGCTTGCTTTGTGCCTAGATTACCATATTATAAACTAATTCTTGGGGTACTTCTCTTTGTCATTACCTTCTACCTAATTATTCATTTTCTTTTTCTGTGGTCTTGAGATACCCATTACTAAGATAGAGGCGGGACGGAAGATGCTATTGTCTGGCACGTATTCATTACTCTCTGCATTTGGTATGACTAGGGAGGGTTTTCAGCTTGTATGTGCACAGGTAAGCATGCTAGGGATTATGGACATGGTGTTTTCAATAGAGACCCTGTCTCTGATAGAGTTTCTTCAGAGAAACATACTTTTGATCAGAAGTGACTTCAGGGTTAGGGTTTCCATTTCAATTATTTCACTTGGAGCAGCCTCACAACTTTGTACCTGCTCCATTTATTTAGGCAGCCTCCAGCCTGAAAATGTGCTTTATTTAGTTCGAACAATGTTGACCAGCAAAGAACTAATTGCTCAAATTTAGAGATAGTACCAAAAAATCTGAATTTCCAGCTTCTTTCTCATAGTAAAAAAATCTGGCTCATCTTTCTGTATAGCAAAACTCTGCCTGCACTGGGTAGCAATTGTCCTCTTTAGAAGGGATGGGCACTCTCCACTTGCCAGACACCCAGACCCTTCCTGATGTTTTTCTGACCCTGAGAACCATTACCACTTGCTATGTATCATACTTAAAGGAAATACAATCTTTTATACCACGATGAATGAAAATCCTGGTGCTATAGATTACCAGTGTGCCCAAGTGCCTACGGAAACCCATCTCCTACATAACTACTAAGTTATAGTGCCTCTGTAACTTTTACTATGGGTTGCTGTATAAATAAATGCGTGCTGCAGTGCAGGGAGCAGATGGTGATACCTTTCAAGGTCACATCACCCTTAGGTCATTTTTTCTACACAGTATACAGAAAGAAGAATCTTGTTGTACAAATCCCTTCTATTAATTTTTGTTCATAATGCCATTTAATACAATTCTGTTGAGACAATAAATAATCATAATCATAGAGTGCACACATTTTGCATTAAACTGACAAAATGCAGACAATGGTTTTAAAAAAATGATAAAACTTTTAAAAATAAAACAAGCAAAAAATACATCCTTTTAGGAAAACCAAATCAATTTAAGAATGGGATGATTTTGCCTACCATTTTACTCAATAGTTCTTGCCCCGAGGTGAGAGATGAATCTACTTATTCCTTCAGGCAGCCTGAATTCCCAATGCTGCTTATTGTGTTATCATTGTGATCCTCAATGATATTCTTGTATTTATAGAAACATTTTAAAATATAACATAATCCTTTATGAAAAGACATGGAAGAAACTTAAATACATATTACTAAGCGATGGAAGCCAATCTGAAAAGGTAAGGTACTCTGTGATTCCAACTATATGACATTGTGGAAAAGACAAAACTATGGAGATAGCAAAAAGTTTAGTGGCTGTTAGGAGGGAGGGTGGGATAAATAGGTAGAGCACAGGATTCATAGGGCAGTGAAACTACTCTGTATGATACTGTAATGGTAGATACATTTATTAATTATACATTTGTCCAAATGCATAAAATGTATGACACTAAGAAAACCCTAATGTAAACTATGTAAATCAGATGGACTTTGGGTGATGATAATGCGTCAATGTAGGTTCATCAATTGTACCACTCTGGTGGGGATTGTTGTTAATAGGAGAGATTGTGCATATGTGGGGGAAAGGGATTAATGAGAAATATCTGCATCTTCTTAATTTTGCTGTGAACCGAAAGCTGCTCTAAAAAAAACAAACAAAAAAAGTTTTAAAAACATAACATGACACATGGCAAGGCAAAACTTGCACCATGTAATGTAAGACTCCACTAATATTCTTTCAACTTCAAAATTACATACTAGATAATATTTCTGTGAATTATATTTTTCTGTCCCTCTTCCCGCATCCACCCAAATCTGGATCACTGGTCTTGAAATGCTGTGTGACTTCTTTTTCTCTTATTGCAGCTCTCTTAGCCAAATTTTGTATTTCACTCTCTTACTTTTTTCCAAAGTTTTTCCCTCCTACTCTCTTGTCATGTAGAAGCTCTATTACTCAACTGCTTTCCCTTCTCTTTCAATTATCTTGAAGGAAACTTGAAACAAATAAAACAAAAAGTCTCATGGCTTTCAATTTTTTACTTAGGAACTTAGAAATCTAAGTTTTAAAGACAAATGTCAAAATTTTACAAGTCTGTGTTTTTGTTTCATTCAGTGTACTTTAATATCTTGTTTCTGTGCTTTTGAATGTATGAATAAAACATTTGCTTTGGATAATGGTATTTAGAATCAAAGATTATAAATTACCTTCTGGTCATAAATATCAAATCCATAATCAGTAATAAAGCTGTATTCCTTAATTACTTTGCTTTTACCATCTGCCAAGGAATACATTAAAGTATGTAGTAAACAAAGGGAGTGAGCTATAAACCTTGACTGAAATTCTCGTGAAACACCCGTAGGAGTTTTCCCTTGCGATAAATGACACATTACTTCAGTGGAAGATTTGAGGTAAGGGGATGGTAACGAAAGCTGTCAAGGAAGATTGAAAGGCAGATGTGTGATGGCTATGAGGCAAATTCCACCACTCTTTTTAAGCTTTCTTAAATTTTAACTATTGATTGTACTATAATACAACATTGATATCCTACCACTCTGTACATAATTGCATGCATGTCGAAAAAGGCACTTACATTATAGTTTGTTGCATTTTGAAATGGAAGTGCCTTTACTCAAGTAGTAGGATGGAAAACTCTGGGCAAAAGTTTATGGCAGTAACTTTTGGACTTGAAAGTTTGAAATATGTATTTGATCCTAAAAATAGTTTTCTATGGTTGGGAACTACACTGTTTTTTCATCGACTCAAGGCACATAGAATTTTCAAATTGGAAGGATTTTGCAAATCATCTAGTCCAAGTATTCATTTTATAGATGAGTGAGTTAAAATAAAAATTATTAAAAGCATAAAGATTTAGGGCTTTACTTGTTTGAAGATTCAATTTGTTTGATATCACTATAGCTATTAGAGGATAAGACTAAGTTAAAAAGAAAACATTCAATATGAAGTGATAGTACTTCTTAAAAAGGGAAAACATAAAGACTGCATTCATTGAAATAAAAATGATATTATCCATGGTTGAGGTTATTGTACTGGCATAGACTCTTGCCAAGGATTATGAAGGAGGTTGGCAGCAACTTCTCAGGGGAAAAAAAAATTTCATTCAGTTTCAATCACTAACCATACTGATTTCTGACAATTTAAATTATGTTATAACGTGGTTATTACCATTAAACATCTGAATTTTATGATAAAAGGATTTATATGATAATCTTTAAGAAAATTTGAGATATGGCTAATGAGTCATTCTATCTGCATAATAAGGATTTTTAATTTTAGGAATACCAAGATTCTAATTTATCAATTTTAAAATTTCATTTAAATATATATTTGTTTTTAAAATGCATACTACTAGGAAAATGATGAATAAAAATTTTACTTGAATTTCAACATTACCTCTTATCGAAGTGATTTTGATCAATTTTAGCATGTGAAGTCTTACACAATAACACTAGGAAATTGAAAGTAATGAATGAGGCAATTCATGAATAAACCTCAATACGAACCTTGAATGAATGAAGTATACATACTGATACTTAAGATAAACAAAGCTAGGAAATGGAAAGTCTAATATGTGTGTGTTTCTAAATGTGAGGAGCTAAAAATATTGTATAATGATATAGTCTGAGACATATAAGAAAACCCTGTATAAATTAGACAGTATTCAACATATCTATCAAACTGCCTAGCATCTACTACATTCAAAGATGAACAAAGAAAGAGAGAAATAAAAAATACTTTGTACTTTTCAGAGTCTAAGAATTAATACAAATAAATGGACAAAGAGCTCTTATAGTTATGAGTCAGACACAAAGTTCAGTACTTGTAATTCCACAAAAGCACAGTATGTCTGGGTGGTAGAATAAAAAGAAATTAACTTCAAGCAATATATAGATTCAAATCCTGGTTCTGTTATATTTTAGCTGTATATTAATGGGTGTACTACATAAATGTCTGAGCTTCAGTTTTAGGTCTTTATCTTAAGGAAATTTTCAAAAATGTATCTAAAATGCCTAATGTGTTTAGTTTCATTTCTCTCTGAGCTCTGGGTGTGAGGGGAACTCCTTGGCACACTATTGCTTATGAATTTGGAATTCTTACTCTATTAGGTAAATAAAAATTTAATAAAGTTGGATATTTTCACACAAGTTTAGACAAAATAAATGAAGTTACGGTGGAAGGAAAGAATGCAAGGACTATTGTGAAAACCCAGGCATTAGTTAATTTATCAAGGTTAGAGACAGAAATAAAAGCAATTTAGAATAACGGCTGGAGGGAGGAAAAGATAAGATTAGGAAGAGGGTTTTTTGCTAAGCAAAGAAGGGAACACAATGTTACAAAGTAGAGAAGAAAATCTTTAAAATAATTAAGATGGCACTATAAGCCAAAGTGCTAATGCTTGGGTGTTTATGCCCAAATTTGTGAGCCTCCAGTGAGGATCTAATCCTGTCCAAGCCAGACAGGAGTTATATTTTAATGGGAAGGGAGATAGGATACTGTTCTCATGTGACCAAATGATTTCTTATGACTGTTTTGTGAGGAGTGTAGAATAAATTGAGGGCTCGTTTTCCACAAGGAATAGTATTTTTGGGTAACATTGGTAGTATTTCCTTTTGATTTTTATGAGTTTGCAGTTTATTTTGTTTCTGCTTGTATGCGATAATAAAAGGGGCAAGATCTAAGGATGTGAACAATTAAAAGATGAAATATAGTCAGATGATTTAAATCTAAGCTTCCTGGTATATTTAAGTTAAAAGTATGAGTTGGAGTTAGAATATTCCCTATTCCATTTTTGTGATATTGGTCAAGCTGATTAACAGTTTTAAGCCTCTGTTTCCTCATCTATAAAATGAGACTATAAATACAACCCACTTCACATGGTCTGCATATAAACCACTTAGCACAGATCTCAACAAAAACTTGGTATTTAGATTAGCTCTTACCATTAATTATGATTAAATACTGGGAAGGAAAGGATAAGTGGATGGGTGGATGGAGGAAGAAAGGAGCAAGAGGAGGAGGAGAAGAGAGATGGAGGAATGAAGGAAAGTAGGAAGGAGGGAGGGTGGAGAGAAAAATAGTCAATTAGAACAAAATTTTTTTTTTAAATTTTGAATCTCTGAATTTTCATGCTGCATAAAAAGGCGGTATGTGCACCAAATATTTTTAAGTGCAATTACTACAAGGCAACAGTCAAATACTGAGAAATTTCAGATATGCGTGTCTAAAATTTGTAGTGAATATGGAGGTTGGCTACTGTCATATCCTGTCCATCAGTTTCTTTGAGAGGCTTTTAAATCAAATTCACTTGTGAAAGAATTCAAGTAATTTATAATAGCCAGTTGAAATGTCAACTAGAGCCTGAAATTAAGATTTATTTATGCACTAGTGCCAAAGCAATTGAAATATGGTGTCCTTAGAAAAAGTCATTTGGGATGTTAATGTTCTTAATGGTAGATCAGGAATGGGTGAAACAGATGTGATGTAAACTTGCCAATTCATCTTTACTCAAAGTAGAATTTAAGAAATTTTAATTTTCTCTTTTAAATATACTTTTATAACTAATTACTTTTTTGGCTTTCATATTTTCATATTTCAGTCAGAGAGTATGGAGCATAAATGTTTTATTTACAGTTTTTTAAGGACTGTGGTTTAAGGAAAATTGCATTTTGAAACAAATCCAAGAAGCCACAAAAATTTATATAATCATAAAATATTTCTGCTTTAAAACTTCCCATAAACAAAGACAATAGATAAAAAGCAACTTGGGTGTGGGGGGTATATATTTACAACTCATATCCCATAGCAGGTGCTGTTTTCATTAATGTATAAAGAATTACCAATCAGTGAAAATAATTTCAAGTATATAATAGAAAAATGAACCAATAATTAACAGAAAAAAGTGCAAATGATTCTTTTTAAAAAAAGATGCTCATCTCAATAAGAAAAAAATCAGTTGAAACTATAACATCACTTCCCACTTTTCAGAGTAGTTAATATCAACCGAAAAAAAAATACTGTCAAATCATAACAGAAACAAACATTTTCATACAACGATAAAGGTAAAAATTGACCCAATTTATAGGGAACACAGTTGTCAATTGCTATTAAAATAAAAAAAAATGTGCAGCCCCTTTAACCTGGCAATTCTACTCTTAGATTTCTTCAAACAGATGGATCTACTTGCACAAAGGAAGAGCGAGCAATTTACAAAGATTCTCATTGCAGAGTTTTTGTAATAGGAAAGGACTGGAAACACCCTAATTTTCGTAAATAAAGGACTAATTAAATAAGTTATGATACATTCATGTAGTGAAATACTATTTAGCTGTTAAAGATAAATTGGGCCTTTAGGCACCAATAAGAAAAGTGTCCAAGACATATTAAAAGAAGTTAATATTCAGACCAGTGTATATGGCGTGTTACCACTGTGTAAAAATTGTCATTTATGTATATGCTTGTGTATTGGAAGGTGTGAGAATTTGCAAGGCCATCCCTCATTTAGTCATTCACAATGAAGACTCATAGGACTCAGTGCAGTCATGTGAGGCATAACGATGTTTTGGTCAATGACAGACCACATATACAAAGATGGTATACCATATAGACTAGGTCTGTAGTGGGTGATATATACCATCTAGGTTTGTGTAAGTACAGTACACATTGATGTTTAGGCAATTTTGTCCTTGCACAATGACACATTTCTCAGAATGTATCCCCATCGTTAAGTAGTACGTGACAGTATATTGTCATATTCATGACTAGAATTTATTACAGCAAAAGATATGAAGCAAATTTAGCAACAGGCCAAAGGCACATGGTGTAAAGTCTGGAGGAAGGTTAGTGCCAACTTTCAAGAGTTTTCTCTCCATGGAGTCATGCAGGACACACTGCTTCCTCCAGCTACAAACTGCGTTAACATGTGACATGTTATCTACTAGGGAAGCTTAGCAGAGACGCGGTGCCCAGGGTTTTTTTAGGGGATGGTCACATAGGTACCCCTTGCCTAACACATATCAAAATTCCAGATTCTCAGAACAAATCTGTATAACACAAACTACAGTGTTTGCACAAACAGTTTAGGCACAATAAGCTACTCTTATTAGTGAGGGTAGGGTGGGAACAAACCCCAGTTCCTAAACCCCAGCTGATGGCCAGCCTTGCAAAAAGTCTTTCTTAGGATAGCAGTCTCAGAACTGCTATATTCCCTCTTTTCTGCATGTCTTCTATGTAGAATATCCCTAGAACAATAGAAATTAGCAATGGTGGTTTCTTCGTGAAAAACAGCTGACAGAGAGATTGGATTAAAGATATTCACTTCAACATTTACCCTTTTCCATCCTTTTTTAGTTTATCACCAAGAAATGTGTTACTTATTTGGAAAAAAAGGAAGTTTAAAAAATTCACTGTGTTAAAATTTTTTTCTTATGTTTTATTATATCTTTTACTAAAATAATTGGTTATTTTATTAACATTTTCATTTTTCATTTTTCTATTTAATTTTTAGGCTTAATGGGAAATGAAAATTACAACGGCATATTTCAGTGGGCCCCGAATATCAGGCAAAATGGTTGTGTAGATTAGATCAGTGCTTCCTAAATTTTCTCATGCCCTGGCACACTTGCAGAATGATACTGTCACTACAGATGCTGGCATACACACAGGAGGCTTCTTGTAGATAAGACAACCAGATTGTGGGCCCAGCCATGTCTACCTTGCTTTGGAGAAGTATAGCCATAACACTCCCCTGCCCCACTTCCTTAGAAGAGGCTCAGCTTATACCTCAAATAAATCTCTGCTTTTATCTTAGATATTCCTCTTGACTTTAAAGGTTGTCTTCTGGAAAAAGTAAACGGTGCCACTTAAATCTATCCCTCCTAGTTTCCTTATGTTGTCACCTTGCTTCCATTCACCTGGAAACAGGATTCCTTATCCTTTCTCCAACCTCTCCTATACTTTCTTGCCCACAGTCTTTTACCTAGGCTCCTATCATTTCCCTTTCAAAATCCATCTGATGAATTTACACTTACTTTTCAAGGTCTAAGTTAAATTCTCTTTGCTAAATTCTTCTCTGAGTCATACATTTAAGATTAATTTCTTTCATCACCAGCTCTATTTGTTTTTGCCTCTAATTATAGTATTTACCCTCTTGAGTCTTATCAAATCACTTCTCTACCTTGGTTTCCAGTGGTTCCTAACCCTCCTTGCGTATTACAATAGCTGGAGAGCTTCTCAAAGCCTAACGCTAGGGCTCAGCCTCCCTGAGATTGTGTGGTTCAGGTGGTCATGTGAGGTAGGACCCAGACTTCTTCCAGGGGATTTTACGTATATCCAAGACCAAGCACCCCTGTAGAGCTTCTGATTTTTAAGCAAACTGCCTATGATAGTTTAGTCATTTGTTTAAATAACTTTAAGCAATTAATTTGTTCACATGATATGATTTAGGACTGACCATTTAGGGAAGGTTGGTCAAATTCACTGTTTTGGGTAAGTGATGTTAAGTCTCGCTTTCTAAAAATGATAGGTCTTTGTACATTATGAGCAATTTCTAGTTTATATCATCAGAGAGAAGAAAGGTTCTTATTTATTTGCTTTGGCAGGTAGACATGAATCTATTTCAACTAATTGAGATGTCAGTTTATTTACATTCAAGCTTTTATTTATGATAAGGAAGACAACCATAGCTTACAATAATTAAATAGGAATTTCATTTGTCAGAACTATTCCTACCCTTTCTAATTTACCTAGATTATGAAGATGAAATTTTGAAAAATCTTGTTTTTACATTTAGATCATAAACATTGGCTTATAAAGATTTCTATTGTATGATAAAAGGGCAGTAAGGAATTTTTTAGCATTTATGAAAACTTGTATATGTACAGATGGATGAATTGTGGTGGCTTTGTATTGTATGAGCTAAATATCCCAGAATTCTTATGTCTTTATGGTTTCTGATTAGCCTTGACCGCAAAAGACATGCATAATTTTTGGAAAGCGTATATGAAGCGCCAGCTTTCATTTTCATGCTCTGAAGTTTATGCAGGATGCCAGGCATGCTGTTGCTGAATTGGCAGCTCATTTTGTGGGAGTTGGACATCACCTGGACCACCTTTTCCCAAGCTCCTGCCAGATCTCCTCCTTTAGCTTCTCCACCCCTGGCAAAGTACACACTTAGCTCTGTGGGAACTGCTGCCAGCTTTTCCTGCAGGTCACCGTGACAGTGAGGCTGAAGATGCTAAGAGATAGATGGTTCCAGTTCATTCTCATAGCTTCCAGTTTGCCCTCAATTTTGTCCAAACCCAGCTTCCTTTCCCAATGCCTGTCTGACGGTTTACCTAGAGTGACTTTAGGCTCAACCCTAGACACAGGGCCAGTAGCACATAGACTGCTCTGTTAGCTCCCACAAGGGCAGAGGTCTGTTTCCTTTATTCTGTATCATTCAATGGTGGTTCTACATCTTTGATTAAACCCTGCTGGATATAACATGGACATTTATATTCTCACTATCCGGATTCAATAATTATTAATATTTTGCCCTGTCTGCTTTTTCTATTTATCCAACTATCCTGGGAGAAGAAAGAGACTGGACCATTTGAAAGTAAGCTTTAGAAATCATGATTCTTTATGCCTAAATACTTTAGCATGCATTTTCTACAAATGGTATTAACTGTGTAACGACAATACCATGATCACACTTAAAAAATAATGACAAATCCTCCAAATCATCTAGTCTCAGACCATATTCTATTTTCCTTGGTATACTCAATATACCTTTTATAGTTGTAGTCTCTTACCAAATTTCCCATCATGGGTCACATATGCATTTTGTTTTCCTCCTTAGTCTCTTTCAATCTAAAAAGTCTTAAACTTTTGTTCTCACAATGTCACAGGCTTTTTGAAGAGATAGGTTGCATTCCACACTCTAAATTTGCTTGTTTCCTTATGGAGTTTTTCTATTCTCTAAATATCTTACACATTGAAAATTAGGTCTATGGATTGATTCAATTCAGGCTAAACTTTTTCCAATAATAACAACAACAACAACAATAACAATAATAATACTTTAAAAGTTAAACTGTGGCGTTTTTTTTTGCATTACATCAGAAAACACCTAATGTCAGATGATCCCTAATTATTAGTGATGCTATGTGTAACCACTGGAAGGTAGTAATCACCAGACTACTCCTTTCTAAAGGTAAAGTTTCCTCTTTGTAATTAGCAAGTTATCTATGGTGTGATACTTTTGCACTCTGTCAATATCCTCTACATTTTTACCTAATAGTTTTAGCATTGATTGATGATCTTTGCCTCATTCAATTATTTCATTGGGTGTTAAAAATTGTGGTTCTCTAATTTTGTCATCCCTCTGATATTTATTAGTTTGCTTTCTGTTTTTAAAAAAGCTTTCTTTTATTGAGAGATTTATAATCACTAAAAAATGTCTTTTGTTATTAGGAATTTTCTTAATGACAAATAACAGTGATTAATTGTTCAAAAATTCTCTTTAATTTGCTTACCTCTCATGTACAATATTAGATAGACCAGGTAGGAAATTTATGAAGGAAGCAAGAATAAATTTTTAAAATGATCCCAAGGTGAATGAGTCTATTCACATGAAGACTAAGCTTTAAAGAAAGATTTATTGGACAGTTTTGGATAGTAAAAATATTATTGTATAAAATTTCAATGAGACTCTGAACTATGGTATTTTTAAAAAATGTTTTAAGTCTATCTTTCATAACAGTCCTAGAGAGACATACTATAGGGCTATTTGTTCTTTCTTGAGTGATGTCCAGATAAAGACACCTATTAAAATGTCTAGAACTTAGCATATGCTAAGTGGTTATAGAATATTTATTTTGAGGGCTTATTGAGTTTGAGTGAGTCCTCTTTATCAAGAGAAATACATCAATATGACTATCATAAAATCTATCAGGTCTATCATAAAATCTCTGATGGAAACTAGTCTAATGTCAAGCAATATCACTTGGCCTTCCTCGTGGAAGGAGATGGGATAAAACAGTACAACTGATGATCTCCTTTGTAATTTTGACTTGATCGAATTTTAAACAAGTTGATGAGGGAATTTTTTAATCCTTGAGGCAGGCTACTTTGAAAGATATGTTAATAAAATATTAATATGAATATATATGATAAAATAGTTATTTATTATCCCTCTTTATAAAATATTCAAAGATCAATAAATATGTCACATAGAAAATTTTAGGGCTATCTGGTTATTTTTCTAAATTAAACCCGAGTAGGGAATTTTTTAAATAACAATATTTTAAGGAGTCTTACAATTCAAAATATACATTTGTCTTTTAATTTGATTCATAAAACCAATATTATGTGAACATAATCAGTTTTTTAATTTAAAATTTCAGATTTTTTTTTTTTAATTAGGGGATTTCATTGATGGAAAAATGGAATCTGTGGTAGAAAAGTGATAGATATAGAAGAATGAGGTCACACAGGTGATAAAGTTGTTAGGACTGGTCCCTAGTAGCCATAAAAATATGATTCTCATAAGGTCAACACATCAAAGTAGGCTATCTATACTCAGCATGGGTTGTGAGAGTTGTGATATATTAGAGCCTCTAAATGGCACCTTTTGTGGGTACGGGCCTTAAATTGCTCTACTACTCTTAGGATTAAGAAATCCAAAGATAAAAGAATAAAGTAAAAATGGAACCTGAAAAGACTAGTGAAAGATGCAAGATACATTACTCCATAGTGAAGTCTAAACTACTTATCTCATGGAAGGACCATGACTATCCAAGCTCAGCACACACAGAAGATATTTTATTTTGAAAATGAGCTCACGGAAAGTTATTAAAAACATAAGGAAGATTAATGGCATGAGAAAGAATCAGAAATTAATAAGAAAATTATACTATAGGACTTGAAGAATGAAGAGAAATCAAAATGAGTATGTTTAGATTGTTAAAGAAGTAAAAGAAATAATAACATACAACAATCACAGCATTATGAAAGTAATCAAGCAGGAGTGAAAAAAATGCCGACAAGTTCTACTTCAAAATATAGGAAGCATGTTTCTTGATTTGGTGAACACAGAGTCACGTTTTTATTATTTGTGAAGTTGTAAGTCAAACTAAATCATCGGACCTTTGGCCACTCCCCCTTTGGGAGGAGCTTAAACAGATTTAGTCTTACCAAAGAGTTGTTTAAAACTGACCATTTTTCATTCTGTATCTGAGCAGAGAGATGGTAAGAATCAGACATTTATATCAGGTAGCTTGGAAGGAAGACATTCATAATATTTGGATGGGATCAGTTCCAGTAGTGGGTGTTAGTGAACCTGCCAGCCTGCTCAGTCTTAAGTAATTGTTGCTTGCTGTTTCTTTGGGTGATAGATATTGATAGGTAGGAAGAAGCTTGTAAAGAATTTCCTTTCTGATTTATAGAGATCCCACATGGTGCCTGTGTGTTTTTGTGTGTTTCATAGCAGTGATGTATTTCCACTTTAGAGCTGCTTACCTTGTATTCACTATTGTGTCACTCTCTCCCCAAAGATCAATGTGTCTCAGGCAATGAGAGAACTGATGCTTTGCTCTGAGTAGGCTGCTCATAAATGATCCCTTGGTCAAAGCATAACACAAATGAGTGTTTTCAGGAGCTGTGGATGAGCAATTGCCTGTGGGGACCAGGATCCTCAAAATCTGTTTCAACTCATGACAGAGCAGAACAGAAGTGGAGACTGACACAGAGAACTCTTTTACGATAAAACAACCTTTTCCCTTTTTAGTTACCAACACAAGTTGGGCAAAACACAAATTTTATCTTTTGCTATTAAGTATTCAGAGAACCCTGTTAGTTGTACATGTGAATATTTTAATAAACCCCAAATAATTTTTAAAAGCGATATACTGAACAAGGGGAAGGAAAGCCAAACTGAATATACTATTATACTTTTGTTCAGTCAAGCCAGGATTTCAGAATTAGAAAAGGTAAGGTATAAGAGGTGGGAGAAAAGAAAAACCAATAGTGTATCTAAGGTTTGGTTACTGGAATGAACGGATTTTAAGAATTTTCAACATCGAATGATAAGACATTGACCAAATAATACAGGTAAGGTACATATTCCAACTCATGTAGAGTGTTAAAAGGAATACTATTCAACAGTTCTCTCAATGAAGTTATTGAACTTTTTTTCATTCTGGCATTACAAAGAAAAAGGAAATACAATCTAGAGCTATAAGGATTTCAGTCTATATGAAGATATAGATATGTCTAAATGTATCTGCTTCACCATTTTAGAAATAAATATGGTCACATGTCTATATATTTTTCTAATTAATTATGCAAGTCTCCATGTGCCTTTTATTCTTTCTGATTTTTCAAGCATCCTGGGGTTTTATTAGATCAAGGGGATATGTCTGAACTGTGAAATCTAATTACCTTTCCTTGGTTGCTTAGAACATAGTATCTTCGTTAAACATTATTTCTTCAGCGTCTGATGGATACTTGTCCATACCCTAATGGTGCCTTACTGAAAGAATGCAATTTGTTTATTCAGAAGCTGAGCCTCTGTTTCTAGCTGATTCGGTCAACTGTGTGTGCTCTCGGAACTGGCCTTTTCCCCTCTATTATTGCTTGTGTGTTGTACTGAGTCTTTGTCATAAGCACAGATCCCTTCTTTCCTCATGGTTATTTCACTGTGGGGATTTTGGAGTCCTGTCAGCAGAAATTAGTCAAGACCACCTTGTCAAACTAAATTTTCTTAATTGTGAATCTCCTGGAGAAATGATTGAGGAGGTCTCACGTACTTCCCTTGCAATAGTTCTTTTTGTTTCTTGTATGGATTTTCTTACCCACTCCTCCATGAACAATCATGATGATGGATGCATACCAAAGTCATAGAGAAGGGCAGCTTTCAATAAGTATGTTACTTTCTTTACTCATTTAATGGGCATACCCCACTTATATTTGCTCTGCAATGGAATGGTCCAATGACAATAAAATTTACTTCTAAGTGATTTTTCTGTATCTCTTTGTGAATCTATAAATAATTGATATATATTTTTTTAACAATTCACTTTTATATGGTGCTGGGTAGCAAGGATAATTTCTAAGATATTAATTGCTATTTTGTATTCACTGCTTTTCATTGTACCTCATACAACTCAAGGTATCTTGGCCATTTTATGACCTTCCTTCATATTAGCTTTATTTATCTAATTAATGAGAGACTTGTAATTCAGAAATGGTTAGTGTTTGAAGTTTCCAGCATAGGGGGAAATTCCCCATGTAGTACTAAGTCTGAGCTCGACTTGTAGGCCCTGAAGCTGCCCCCTTCCAGCAAAAATCCAGCTTAGACAACGGTCATGTTAGCAGAGATAAGCATACTCTGAAGACTAGAGAACATTTCTACAAATTTATAAGATTCCAACACCCTCACTTACAACTCTGATGAAATTCCAATAATGATTGAGAATGAATGTCCCACTAGCTAGGGCAAAGGTGGACCTGACGCAAATTTAATATTATTCAAGGAAAGAAGTAATGGATTTTTTTTTTTTTTGCATCCAGATACTATGAAATTAAAACCATATTTATTATTAATTAAAGATAAACATTTTCTAGTGGGGCCTTCACAAAGCAGGTGATAGTTGAGGTGAAACTTGATGAGTAGAATTTCATTAAGAGAGTGTAGAGGTTTCTAGGAAGAGAATTTATTCTAAGAAAAGGTATAAAGATATGGCATCTTGAAGCATCTTAGGAAATAGCAAGTGATCCAGAGTAGCCCTGTAGGTTGTATGTAAGAAGGCTGTGTAAAGCCACTAGAAGGTAGGTAGAACTTCTTTGAGAGAGACCTAAAATACCTTTGTCTAAAGACAGTAGCATTTTTAAGTAGGTAAGCTATATGCTGTATCCATATTTTCATTATTTATTCCAAATTTATTAAGTACTTTGTGGCATCCACTATTCTAGGGACTTGGAATTCAATAGTAAACAATAGAAACAAAGTTTCTACATTATAAAGAGGAATAAAGACTATAAAACATTATCAAGTAGATAATATAAAATGATGTGATAAGTGCTAGTTGGTAAAATAAAGTGGAGATTGATGAGTAATGAATGTTTTATTAGCTAGGAGGGCTAAAGGAATCTCTAGAGAGAAACGAAGTAGAAAATAATGAGAACATTTGGTACAAGAACCATTTGGTCAGAGGGAGCAGCAAGTGCAAAGATCCTGAGGTAGGAGTGTGTTTGGTATCTTCTAGCAATGGTAAGACGTGGGTGGTAGAGGATGTCAGAATGGAAGCCAAGAGACAATGATGTAGGGCTTGTAAATCATGGAAGAGATTCTGCCTTCTATTTTAAGTATGCCGGGAAATTCTGGAGGATTTTGAACAAAGCCTACATGAAGTTTATGCGTTAAAAGGATAACCCCATTTACGTTGAGGAGAATTGACTATAGGAAGGGTAAGAGTGGAAAAAGGGAAACCAGTTGGGATCGCCATGCTGTAGTCCTGGCCAAGAGGAGGTAGCAGTGGGGTAGAGAGAAGGCTGAGGCAGATTTGGAGTGAGAAAGAGCCTTTTTAGTAGTACTGCAAAATGGAATTTATTCTGTGGTCTACTTCTACAGGCAATGGGAAGCCAACTGGCCCAAGAGAACAGTAAATTAAACCACTGCTGGCTTTTTATTGCTACTGCAATAAATACTCAGTATTCATCCTTATAAACTAAGGAGTCCCACCTGGGGATGTGGAGGCTGTAACATTAACTACTGGTGCATGCATGCTTTCCCTGACCCAACCCCGTTTATCTCAGCCGTTGTACTGATCAGAGTTACACTCAGTGTTCAGGTGCAGCAAAACACATAGTAACATCTTCTGATCTTTGTCTTCTTGCACAACTGTTTTAATATAACAGTCCTTTCGAGTTTTCTCAGAAGTAAATGGGTTAAAAATATAAGAAAGAGTATGTAATTATAATGGTTAGTTTTTTGTTTTATTTTGTTTTTTTTTTGTTTTTTTTTTTGAACATAGAGATTATGTGCTGTTAACTTTAAGGAAGAAAATAAGAAAATAATTGCAAAAAGGCAAATATACTGATAAGTCCATTTACTAAAGATAAATTTTTTCCCAAGCACTTATTCTAGCTAATATAATTAACTAGAATAGATGGAATCATATAGTTCAACTCAAAACAATTTTCAAAGAAAATACCACACTTCTTATTAATTCCTGTTAATGTCCATTAGAGGTATAAAGAAACAGCAGTAGACTAGGTGGCAATTAGCGAAGATATTCAGAAAGATATCAAGCAACTTAACAGGTTGGAGAAGAGTGATAACAAGCAGAGTTTTTAAGAGTCTCTAAGAGATAGATTACACTGAGAGATGAGTGGGCATATAGATTTTTGAGGATATATCAGAGCTTGGCTAGTGAGTAGGTTAAAAACAAAGTCTCTCAGATCAGGGGATTTTGTTTGAATCCTGGCTTTAGCAGTTTCTAGCTGTGGGACGTGGCAAATTACTTAGGCTTGCCGTGCCTCAGTTTCTACATCAGAAAAAGGGGATAAAAGCACTTATAGGATTGTGCCAGAATCAAATTAGCTTTTATACATACAGTTTTTAATACAGAGACTGGCACCTAAAAAGTGTTTAATGTACCGAGATTGGGCAGTTACTGTAAAAAGTGTCCAAACTTGCAGAGAATTTTTATGAGTTTGAGCCAAAACTGGTGATAGCTGCCAGGAAGCAAGATCTTAAATGTTCCTAAGAATGACAATTTTGCAGGTTTTTTTAAAAAAAAAAAAATGCATTTGCAATTAAGAAGGGAACATAAGAGTATATGAAGGTAGGGGGAAGCAAGGCAGGGATTGGATTATAGGATAGTTAATAAGATTATGTGCTCTCTTGAGGGTGGTTATTTTAAAGGTGTATTAATCTAGATGCACAAGAAAAAATGATCAGGATTTGCTTGAAGCAAAGATAAACCTTTTACTAAAGAAATTGTAGGTTTGGGCATGACTACCAACCATGACCTGTCCAGTTAGGAATTTATGATCAGATCACCCTGTGAGGTTACTTTCCCTAGAACAACTTTTTCATCCACAGCAGTATTTGAAGACTGATTGAATGTGGAGTATAAAGATATAGAAGTAATAATTTTTTTAAAAAACCTCAACTTTCTAATTTAGTCCTCTTGGTTGATGTTTCAGCACATCTTTATGCTGGGAAAAATATCTTTGAACCAGAAAGAGGGGGAAAAATTAAAAGAAATGGGTTTGGTATTAAACTCATTCATTCTGAGATGTAATACTTATTACATACACCTGTACTTCATTTATTTCTACTGTTGTAATTCAATTTTATGGATAAATCAAAATATACTTTCTGCAGAACCCCTTTTTTTGTCCATATTGGTTTTGTAAAGAGCTTTCCATGCTCTGTGGCTTGCTTTTTATCACTTAATGGTGTCTTTTGATAAACAGAAGTTCTTAATTTTAATGTAGAGCATTTTATCAATTCTTTTTATTATTGTTAGTGTTTATTATGTGCTATTTAACAAATCTTTCTCTATCCAACCTTGCTCCAAGCTTTTATTTTTAACTTTAAAAAAAAAATCTATTTTAGTTATGTTTCTTGTAAATAGTCTTACTATTCTATTTTCCTCCCTCTCCTCAAGTAGCTTTGCATTTTTATGTTGTTTTACAGCTACTATTTTGGTTGCCCCACTCCAAAATACTTCCTTGACTTGTCAATGTCTAATATAAATAGTACTTTTACCCCTTCCTTGAGAGTGCAAAAGCCCTAAAACACTTTGACACCATTTACTTCCTGTTCAACTTGTTATAAGTGCCAAGTATTAAAAATCTCTATACATTTTAAATACCACAAAATACAATTATTTCATTCCATAAATACATTTACCTCTTTGTTCTTCATTTCCATTTGCATCTGTATTCCAACTAATGTTACTTTTCTTTTTCTTGAAAAATAATTTTTCGTGTAGCCTACTGACAATGAATTCTGTAAATTTTTTTGTCCGAAATGTCTTTTTTTTTTTGAAGGGGTTAGAGGGGTTTCTTCATTTTGAGTCCTTAAGAAAACTTTTTTTGGTATAGAATTAAGGTTTACATTTATATCCTTCCAGCATGTTGAAATTCTCATTTCATCATGTTTTAGCTTCCACTGCTTCTGTTGAGAAGTCACTTCTACGTCTGATCGCCTTTCCTTTGCAAGTAATGAGTCTCTTTTTCTCTGTTTCTTTAAAAGATTTCTTTTGGTCTTTTGCTTTTTTTTTTTTTGCCACAGTGTGCGTAGAATTGAGTCATTTGTTTGTTGTACTTATGTTTCTTGGTGTTCATGACACATTTTGAAATCTATTGCTTGAAGTTCAATATTTTGTCTACTGGCTCTATTAGTCTATTGAAATCTCTGCTCAGAGTCCATTGAAAGTTTTGCTCAGCTTCTCAGCCTCTTACTTGCCTCTTCTGGAATAATCAGGTATCTCTAAGATGAAAGCAGTGTCCAAGTTTACCTCATCAAATTGCTTTTCTCCCATATCTTTCCCGATAGTTCTTCACTGCCTTGCTGTTATCTCTCTGAAAGGAATATAATCAATGCAGTCTATTAAAAATGCAGTACGGTATTTTGAAATGAATTTTATTTGCTTTTCTAGAGAGGAGAACATAAATCATAAGCCATTTTTCTTTAAAATTTTTTTGTAGATGCATGATGTAAGATATAATGACTACATTTCAAAATATATCTAAATGTATAAATAGATTATGACAGAAAAATATTATCCTTGAATACTAATAATTTTCTTCTTATGAATTTCTTTTTGCCTTATTTCTAAGTAACTTTAAGTGTGTCATAGAGTTTTTGGTGTGTCTCAGGGATAATCTTGTAGTGTAAATATGTTTTCCTCAAATAAGTTAGAGAAATGACATCCACTCTTTGGAATTGAACTCAGATCTTCATTTAAATCACACTTCATATGTTTAAAATAAGTAATGGAAAGAATTTTTGAAAAAGCATCTTTTGCTACATTTATACTTTTATGTATCTTCAGAAGTCTACCCCTCACACTTAGTTCATGTTTAGTAGCCATGGGTAACCTTGGTTTATATTAATTTTTGTTACAAAATGAATAAGGTAATATTTCTAAATATATCAGTAGAGACTTTAGTAAATTTACCTCAGTTGGAGTACAATAATATAGAGATGAATCTGCCATGTATTGCTTCTTCTGTTTCTGTATTCACATTTGAGACTAATTTCAGTCCCACTGTGTTTTACCAACAAATTAGAATAAAGATATTCATGATAAAATAGGAGTCAAATATAATCTAAAGAATAATGACATACATCCCTGCATTCAATTGGCCTACAAGAAACACTGTATCTGGCTGAGGTTGACACTGTGAGGAAATATTGTATTTTTGACATTTATTTCTATTGGAGAGTCATTTCATGTAAGTCCACAAAATATTATGGGCTTAATATTTTTTAAACTTGTTTTTCCTTCAGAATAAGTAAAACATTTTACAGGTTTATCACACTGTTGATAAAGTACAATGCCTCAGGGAAAGTAAAATCTTTACTAAAATGTTAAGATAATGACAGTTCACATCCCTAGTCAGGGCTGGGGATGAATATCAGGTAAGAATGACGAGGAACAACCACAAGAATGGTGTAGATGGAATGATTTTGGGAAACAGAGGAGTCAAAACTAGCCAATGTCAGGGATAAAATATTGATCTTTAACTGTTTGCCTTCCAAATAAAACTATTTCTCCTAAAGTGCCTTTTCTATATTTTTCAAGTAAAAGGAACTGAATTGTTTAAGTTTTATTTTTCATATTTATACTCAAATTTTCTATGAAGTTTCATAAGCAAACTTAATACCCTTGTTTATTAATCTTAATGATATTTGGAGTTTCTCTAATCTTCAAGTTAGGTTGTAAAATTAACATTTATGGATGATATTGGGATATTTATGGAGATGGTATCTGACTCATGAGTTGCTGTATTTTCAAAAATTCACTTGCAAATCAACTGTCTGAAGTTTAGAACTGATTTCAGATGGAATTAAGTCATCCTATATATCCTGCAAGTATCTCATTCGTATTGTAATTTAGTAGTCTAAATGTTAGCCTTATCCCTGGAAAATTAGCTAGCTAAAGCCACTAACCATATTCTTGTTCATTCATTAAGGATGCTGTATGTAGCATTTAGTTGGTGCTCAAAAATGATAAATTAATGAACTAAAAATAAATTATGTTCATAGGCAGACCATAACAGTCTATTATAATGCTCTAAATACTAATAGCATTACTCTGTTCTCTTGGTCCAGAAAGCACAGAACTCTGCAAAGAGGAGAAAGAATAAGAGGAAAAAGTACTATAGAGAATTTCTCATCACTTTCCCAGAGATAAGGCTAGTATTAATTATTATCTTGAAATATCTGATGCTAATTTTTGTAATCATTCAGCACCTCTTCAGTGTTCCTCTCCCAGTACCTGGGAAATATACTAGTACTTCCAATTAACATTGACTTGATATAGTTCTTTGAGACCTCCAAGTTGTGTCAGACTTAAGATGAGATTGCAAAGATTTAATAATATACAAACTTTTCTGTTCTGGACTTTGAAGTTGTGTAGTTTTAACATTGAA
The DNA here is from genome assembly GCA_028627145.1 of Eidolon dupreanum. Taxonomy (NCBI): domain Eukaryota; kingdom Metazoa; phylum Chordata; class Mammalia; order Chiroptera; family Pteropodidae; genus Eidolon; species Eidolon dupreanum. The sequence continues at coordinate 133,144,525 of CM053502.1, read as the reverse complement.
ATGAGAGACTCAGCAGCATCATAAAATTTATTGTCAATTGCATTTTAAACAAATTAAAAACCTACGAATGCAAATATGAGTTTAAGTTGTGTGAGTATCCTTACAAACATAGGCAATAAATTATAGAGTGAGATTTATTTCTTAAGAATGCAAATTAATTCATCTTGAAGACATGATAAAAATCCTAGTTATTCAATAGGAGGAAAAAAACTAAAAAGCGCTGATGACTGATAGCCTGTTAGGTGATTAATGGTTAGTGCTGCATAGCAAATTAAAAACAAAATTTCAATCTTGGTTAGTGGTAAGTGACATCTTTTGGGATGCTTATCTACAGAGTAAATGTGATAAAGCCCAGAGGTACAAGAGATTCACCATATTATTGTAGAGGTTTGGTTTGAATTTGGATCACCCATACTGAGAAAGTTTGGATCAAATGAGGGGAACATTTTAACCAACTGGAAGGATATAATGGGAATAATTATGTCTCTAGAAGAACCAACTTTGGAGGAAATGTTTAATAAGATAGATTATATTGCTTAAGTCACATCAGTGAGAGTTGTGGCCTTATTTCAAGATAGGCTATCAAAAATAACAGTAAGTTTAATTTTCTTTAAGAGTCATGTGAAGTATAGAAGCAGGAATTGGCTAACAGTTAAAAATACTACTTGATATCTTTCAGTAAGGTAACAAAGCAGTTCACTCTCTATAGTGCTCTTGCCTAGGGGCACTGTAGAGTTTTGGCTACTGAAATATAAAAATAAAATATGACAGAATAACAATGTAAAAATTTTCTCCAAAAATGTGCCTTAAGATATTTGGGACTTTTCACTTTACCTTGTGTTAAATTTTCTTGATTATCAGCAATTTATGCCAATAAGTGATCAATTTAATTTTCATAATGGCTCTTGTTATGTCTTTCTCTTTAAGTGGATGATCATATTTTTAAAAGCTGACTTCCTTTTAACAAAAATTATTATAAAAGTTTTCTATTTACATCATAATCTCTCTCCAGAGCTTCTAATTTTACTACTGGAAGAGTAGGTATAAACTTCCATTAGAAAAAATATACCATTCAGTTGCAGGGGGTCTCTCTCTTAAGATCTAAGTGTACTAAAACTCTATTACTATGTGACCTTCCAAGAACAATACTTTAGAAACCAATTCAAGTTATCAAAATACTATATCAAGCTATCTTAATATTTATTTATACATTTTATCCTCTAATATATACTTTTCTACATGATATTAGATATACAGAATAAACTTATTGGTAATATGAGGTTTTCTCTTGGTTCTTATATAATGAAATCAAATAGTAAGTTTATAGGAGTTCTTGAAAAATTTTAGTTAGCTGGCTTCAAAAAGCTAAAGCTTGATAATTCATTCTCCCTTAATGTCTGTTAGGGTCTATACATTTTCAAATGCCCTAACTCATCAGTGCCTTCACCCCAACTGAGTGATCAAAGGCACTGATGTTTCATACCTCTCTGGGCCCTGCAACTTGTAAGTAATGCTTTGTCTTCCCTACAAGTGGTATGATTATTTTAAGACATTTCTAAGTTAATGGAACCCTTAATTTCCTCAACAAGATTATGGTGAAAAGTATATATCAAGATTAATGTATGCCTTTTTTCTTTCAGTTTTTTCTTTTCTCGTCTTGTGATATTAAATGACAATATTCAGTCTATTTCTATATATAGCATAGTTCTGTAAGTATAATTGCTTTTATTTATATCATAGTTATCAGTTATCATGCTGTACTCCACAAAATGTCAACCTTTCTTTGTTAATCTGTTAACTCTCTTGCTTGAATAATAAGGCTCTTTATATTAGCCATCTCAATTTTTAGACAAAGTAATTTCTTTACAAGAAGAGAGCATAGTGGATTTTTCTACTCAATTACTTTGTGAAAAGATCTAGTTGAGTTCTGAAGGTTACTCTTGTATTCTATACCTACTACAATTATCTATTCAGCATATGTGAAAAGTGCTTATTTTCAGATAGTTTTGTATTCTGAGATCAAAAAAGAAATACATTCATAATGGAAATATTAGAAAGACTTTAATTTTTCAAATTAGTTCACCTTCTGTTCATCATTTAAGTCAAATAGGAAAACTAATTCTAATATACAAGGAAATTGCTAAATTGTATTTAAAGAAGCTTACTTAATGATTTAGTTACAAATGTCTTAAGAGGATATAATAATTAAAACTCAATTTTGGTTTGTTATCTCACAAAATTTTAAGTCATTTAACAAAAAAGTTTATAGTTAGAAGATATGGAAAATGTCAAAGTGAGGCTAATTAAAATATCTGGCCATCAGAAGTATCAAATATTTGAAGTACACAGTGTATTACTAGAATCTGGTTCTGCATGTATATGAGTGGATTTTAATATCATGGGTTAGGACTTTACATAGTACGTTTTTACTGTTGTTTTCTTCAGTTACCGTATAAACATCTTGAGGGCGTTGGTCAGATTGTAGGATTTTCTCCACCACGGTTCACAATTTTTTGCACATAGGAGAGAAATAATTGATCTATTTACAATCCTAATGTTCTTAATAAAAACTAGGAAAGATAAGCCACCTTCTCAAAGAAAGTATCAGCTACACAATGTTATTTTGAGAAAATGAAATGAAGGAAAAAAACAAACAGGATGAAATGAGAGAAAATTTAATGCTGTATCTCCTGTCAGGCCCTGTGCTTATAGGAAACACAATAACAATGATCAAAGGACCTGCCATAATCATTCTGTTTATTACTGACAGGAATAGAATGAAAATATGTCTATTAAAGTGATGATTTTTCAAAGTCTTGCCATTAGTTGCAACTTGATTGGGTGTCTTTTCATACTTGAAACTCACGTTGAAAAAGATTCTGGAGGAGATTTAAAAAAATGGTCTAGCAACCCATCAGAATTTCCCAGACTTGTTGAAAGATAAGAATTTTGAACTTGGATTCACATGCTGTGAATACTGGCATTCATTTAATATGACATTCTTGGTTGCCTTTTTTAAAAAACTGCATTTCTGGGGATTAGGGTTGGCTGTGTTTATGTTGAGCGATAATAGTACATAAAGAATTAAACACAGGATTATAAAACACGTTTCCTCAGCTCATTTTAATGCTACGAATATGATAAAATCATCATCTTTCCAGAACCCAGCTGGGAGTGTGAGTGTACTTTTTCCATAATTTAAAAGAGTCTAACCAGGTATGCCCCATTTCACTGTCTTCCAGTATCAAAATGAGGCAGTGAGAAGTGGCAATTACCCAAACCACTTAAGGCTGAGATGTTTCTGGCTTTACAGGGTCAGTCCTTCTGAGGCTGAATTTGCAACTTTCCCAAGAGAATACTCAGCTTATAAAGTATTTTTTTTTCCCCTCTAAAACATATCTCTCTATTTTTACAGGAGAACCTCTTTACTTTTTCCTCCTCAAGGAGTCTTCATTATTGTTCACTCTCGGCCTGTCTTTTCCTTTCTCCCCCAGGTGTGTAGAGACAGGAAAATGTGCTTGCATGCGTGGATCACCCCCTCCCTCTTTTCACTCTGGCATCTGGCTGCCTACAGGAAACATAAGCTTTGACTTTCTCTTGGCCATGTGGCAAATGTGGCGGCTACATCCCTGACCTTTTAAGGGCATCCTGCCATTTCTAAGTTTGCTGCAACTAATTTTGTAAATATGGCTAAGAGGTTCATTATTAAGACTATATTTTTTCTAACTAAGCCTTATTCTACAAGCTCCATCAGTGACAACACTGACAGTTTTGATGACCATCTACCTGACTCCTTTGTCTCAGTTGGTTCGGTTCTTGGGTGGAAAAAGTAGAAGAGTTATTCATTGGTCCTCTAAATATTTTAACATGTATGAGATTTTTAATCTTAACTAATATAGACTTGAGCTTTTTAAGAAGGCATAAACATTAGCCCTAAAATAATAATAAAAATATGTATGGAAACCAAACATTAATTTGTTTAGTCTTGTGAAGTTTTAGCTCCTGCTTATAATCATTGTTTAGGTAACCAAGTGACTATAATTCTTAGGTTTAATTCTCATTCAGCTATATGCTTCTCTTAAACTTCAGACTTTGTTATTAAAAACTCAGTTTTATTCTAATCTGTGATTGCTAGCATGCTAGATACTCTGCTTCATGCTTTCTTGAAAGTATTAACCGATCAGTGAAAACCACATCTAACCCTGCCCTTTCCTGACAATGTTAGATATGGCATTTATTTTCCCACAGTTCACCTTCATACTTTGAAGTTTATCAATATTAGTATTATTTCTTGTGTGAAAGAAACTGACTGTTTTCTGCCAACCTAGATACAGTAAGATTTGACCATTAATATCTCTATTCGATTTCTCAGATATTAGTTTCATCTTTCTCAAACTCTTCTAATATCCTAATTCCTTGTCTATGAATCCTACAGCTGATATGTTTTTGTTTGTTGATTAGCTTTTAAAACAATTATTCTACATAAACCAGTAGTTTCAGTTCTTAGCTTTTGTCAAAACTTTTTAAAATTCTTGTTTTACTTAACATTGAAGAATATATGTACTATAAATAAAAGTCTACACATCATAGAAATGCTATTCATTAACTTTCGCAATTTTTGTCTTTTCCTATGTCTAGATTATCAAAAATTAACTGGAGAAAATAATGTAACCCCACAGGTTTGATCTAATACAAATCTATTTTGAGCTTCATCATTTGACCAAAAGCTGTTATTTGCCAATTCTTTTCCTTGTTAACTGCTTATCACATTTCTCACATCAGTTCAAACATCTTTCGTACTTTCTGAGCATCCTGCATCAACCTTCCTGCTGTTCAATGGCCGCGTTTGACAGGTTCTGGGAGGGCAGGGATATGTTGGCTTTGTTGCCGTGTCTCTATTGCTTCAAGCACTGCATTCCTTAAAAAGGAATGGGGGCTGATGAACTTCCCTTTTGCACACCAAAATATTCCTGTATCTTAATCATATATATATATTTTTTTATCAATTACTTCTTTTCCCTTTGACAGAGAGAGGATTTTAAGGCTATTTCTCCTACTCTGTGTTTTAATCTTTCCTACCTTTGCAATCTCCCTGCTCTTTTACAGTTTCTCATCTTCTCCATTACCCCATTCCCTCTGTTTTAAAACACTTAGGCGTTTCCAACATAAAATAGAGATGTGTTCTATTCCTCTTTTAAACTGGCATCTGTCCAATCAGATACTAAAAGTATTCCCTATACATACCTAAAGTTATATGCCAGATGCAATGGTCTTTCCACTTCATATGTCCCCTGCACATTAAATATTATTATGCAGCACGTCCTTAGTATGAATCCTTCCATTTTGGCCTTTGTAACTTTGCACTGCTGGCTTCTATTTCTATTCCTCTCTTTCTACTTCTAGTACTTTCTTCACTTTTCATAGGCATTCTCAAGCCCTCTACCTTCCTTAATTTCTTTTCTTTTAGAGCCATTTTCTTTTAAAACCATAATCCTTCTCATGAGTTTAACTACCCTACAGTCCAGATGACTTCAAATACATAGCCTCAATTATCAGCTTTGTTCTTATATCTTTAATTGTATAAGGCACTATTTTCATTTCCTGGTATTTCTCAATGCAATATCTGTAGAACAAAATCACCCTCTCAAAGAAAACAACCAAAACTTCCAATCCATATATCTGTTGTATACTTATTTATTTCAATAACAACATTTAAACCATTCGGGTAATCCATATGATTAATATCAACATTTTTTATTTTTATATCACGTTAAATTTTAAAAGCACTTTTATATTGACCAATCTGATCTTTGCAGTCAATATTGTGTGACTAACAGATGATATTACTGCTAATTTCTGTATTTGTAAATATAGATTTTGCTCCCAAATGGAATAGTTCTACAGAGAAAGTAACTTACCAAAGATCACTTGACTTGTTACAAACAGAAGGAAGCTTAGAGGTCTGCCTTCTAATTTAATGTATCTTACCTGGTAAATTGCCTATGCTGCAGAAGAAAGACCATCTTTAGAGTTAGAAGAACCTATATTTCAATACTAGCTAACCTGTATGACTTAAGGCTGGTATTTAGACTCAGTTTTCTGAGCCTCACTTTTTAATTTTAATAATGAGAATATATTTCCTTGCAGGAAAATATAAAGATTAAGTATAATGTACATAAGCCATCTGGCACACTATTCAATCATCCAACACACATTTGGGTACCTACTCTGTGTCACACAGTTTTAGCAACAGAGAGCACAGCAGTCGAAACTATAGACAAAAATCTCTGCCTACTTGAGTTTCTAGTGTTCTAGAATAAAATGCATGAAATATCGTTATTTTTATTGCTGTCATGATTGCATTGCTTCCAGGGCTCTTTGTTTTTTTTCCCAACTATTAGTCACCAAATCCTATCTCTTTTATTTCTTTCTCTCTGATATCTATGGTTCTAGATCTGCAATATTGTAATTTTTTGTTTAGCTATGCTCCTATTATCTCTTATCCCTTACAGTGTGTGAGAATGTCTCATAGACACCATACATGCCTTTATAAATACTCCAATGGCTGCTTTCAACCAGATTTTAAGCCCCTTTAAGGCAAGTACTAAAATAAATAATAATGTCTAAAATAAACTCTTTCTATGCCAGTGTCATATACGTATTATACCTTCAATAAGCCTTATCGAAGATAAATGAAGATTGCTCTACCGTAAAACCGCTTTTTCCATAACTTTGTTATACTGTGTTCATATACTGTGTTTTAATTGCCTCACAATAAATAATTTCAGTTTGGAATAAGTGACAATCTTTAGTTTTAATAGATCTTTTACACAGTGTCTAAACAATTGGTTGTCAAGTGTGGACAAAAAAAGGGTGCTGAAATAAATCTAATGAAGTAACCCCATAGGGTGATCTGATCTTAAATTCCTAACTGGGCAGGTCAAGATGGGCAGTCATGCCCCAGGCATATAACTTCTTCAGTAAGAGGTTTATCTTTGCCTTAAGCCTGCCCTGTCCCTTTTTTTTTTTTTTTTGCATCTAGATTAATATACTATTGAAATACTATTATCTTTTTCAGACCCTTCAGAGGCATAACTACCCTCAAAGGAGCACATAATCTTATTAACTATCCTGTATCTTGCTTTCTTCCATCTTTATGTAATCTTCCTTACATTCCCTCCTTAATTCTAATGTATAAAAGAAACTGCACAACTCTCCTTCTCCCGAGCATTTGAGATCTTGTTTCTTGGCATTGTCAGTTTGACTCAGATAGACTTCTAAAAATTCTCTACAGATGTGGACATTTCTTATGTCAACACCATTAATTAAAATAAGTGTAAATACAGTTTTAAATTACCTTTATTCTTTTGCGGTGTACTATCTGCTCATTTTTTAAAAAAGATTTTATTGCTTGTATCTGTATTTTCAAAAAGCTTATTTTTATTTCCTAACAGGCACAGCATGCCTGCCCTGCCATCCCCTTTTCTTCATTTCTCAGACATTTTGAGACTTTGAAATCTTCTGTTTTAAAATTAAAGAGATAGATTCCTTTGTTAATTTAATTAAAGAGTCACATGAATGAACTTGTTCTGACTAGAGCACTTAAATTGGAAGCTGGAGGACAGTCTCTGAGCTCCCCTTCACCTTCCACACTCATCTCAAGGTCTATACTCTTACTCCAGCTGTGTCCCCTCTCTGAGGCTCACCACAGAGTGGGCCTGCTGTTCTTAGGTGACCAATGAAATCTACTCATCTTGTTAACTTCTTATTTTAGGTCATCTGACTGCTGTTGTAGTTAGCAGGTTTCTCGTTGTTGTTGTTGTTGTTGTTGTTGTTGTTTTTCTTTATAAGTTTTTCTTTATCTACACTTCAGTTTGCTTATTTAAATAGAACTTAGTTTCAGTCTGTTAAAGAACAAAATTCAACTGAATACATTTGAGGCTCTAATTGGCTTTATTAAGTTATTCATGAATTGGCAGCATCTTATTTAACAATTATAAGGGAGTGCCAGCTGGTTGTGCAAAATGGAGGAAGGATTTTATAGGAAGAAGGGTGGGGCAAGGGAGCTATTAGCAAAAGAAAAGAAAAGGTTATTTTTTAGGCCAGGATATCTTTTATTGAGGGAAGGGAATGACAGGGGCTTTATCATGCAGATTGTTTCTTCTTCCTATGGGGAATTTAATGGTCCATGTGATGAGTTACCTCATTGGTTCTGACCAGAAAATTCCAGACTAATTGATTAAGATAACATATTTGGTGAAAATTGAAACAGCAATTATGTCATGGACTTTAGCACAAGGGATGCCATTTTGGGCCTGTGGTTTTCTTTTTAACAAGTCATACAATGTCACCATAATCTGAATGGGTATCAGTCATTTCCCATTCTAAAATACCATACAGGCTCTAGTATAATGAGTTGAAAATAAAATTTTATTCTCAGTAGCAGTAAAATGTAGAGTATGTACCATTGAAACAAATAATAGATATGTTCTTTTTTAATTAACCAAACACACTTTTTATGTAGTAAATGAATCATATAATTACTATAGTTTTATATTCACAAAGCAGAAAATATGCTTTATGTAACAGTTTTACTTTAGTGAATATTGTATAAGATGATTAAAAGAATTAATTTAGTTGCAGCCTGGGTAGCTCCATAAAAACTAGAAATACCATTGTAAAATACGCTCAGAAGCAATAGGAACATGATTTTGATTAAGTTTTCCTTCTGTGTTACTTAAATCCTCTACAGTTAGCAGTAGTATTGTTGGAAGAATAAATAAACTGAACTGTACTTTGGGGCCAAGGCTAGTGCTAAAACAACCACTACAAAGGAAAGATAATAGCAAGATAGTTTTCCATAAACGTTTTTGCTTTAAAAGGGAGTTATGCTTCATCATTGTGCTAAATGATAAGAATAGCATTTCTATTCCCACAGATACTTGTTTTATGTTCTTTGGTATTATTTTAGATATACAATAAAACCAATTCTTTTAAAATAAATATGATCATAGAAGTTCTCAAACAAGCATGAAACTACAGCGTGTGAAAGCAGGAAGCACAAAAGTAATACAGTGGCATTCGTGATCTGTTTTCTGTACCTCTTGACTGATGTTTTTATGGAGAAGTTTTTCTTCAAAGAATGTATCATAGCTATAGCCAAGAGCACATACACTTACTGCACAGCTGTGTGGTATGATTTAAGAAATGAATTTGCATTGGTGAGTGAAGTTTTTGAAAGACACCCTCTGGTATACAGCATCCTGATAGCAACCACTTAAAATAGTTGTTTATGTGAGTAACATTTCAGCTTTATAATAAGACATATTTTTTAGGAGGAAAAAAGTTTCAGACCAATTTTACATGTAACTGTGAAGTTCCAGAAAACACATTTTCTTTGATTAGGTGGAGGGGCTCAGTTATTCTTGTGTGTTAAGAGCAGCACTGTTTCCAAGACAGGCAGGTTCATCCTTATCCTAAATCAGTCCCCTTTGGACCATCAATATCTCCTCAAATTTAATTTATCAGTACAATTTAAACAGAAAAACAAATGGCCCCTAAAATGTCTGTCATGTTACAGACTGGTAGCATCCATAACTGATGCCATGTGGCAATTCGATGATTAAAATGATTACAGAACAGGTGGTATTCAGCATTACCAGAGAGACCACACATCAGTCATTCAAGAACAGGAGTCAATTAAGCTTGTCTATTAAAATGCAGCACAGTCTGCAGTCTCAAACTACTTCTAAAGTATAATTTAAAGGCCACATATTCTCTGGTGCTTTCAGGAATAAAAAATATGCTAGAGTATGTAATGTCCCTTTTATTCTCTACATACAGCTAAAGTAACAACAGCAGTCCAGCCCTCAAGATTTGTGAGTCAAAACAATATAGAGAAACAAAGAACAGTGATCAGCTGGAATTAAATCAGTTTAGTTTAAGATCATTTTCTGAGTTTTCTGAACTGTGAATAATAGATTTCATTGAGTTTTCTTATTCAGTGAGCTTTCTGATTAGTTTGCTGGCCTTTTAAAATAACTTGCACATAATCATTCTTAACACGTTTTTTTCTGGAGAGTTTTGGATATATTTGTTAGTTACCCTATCATTATTATAAAGGAGCTGTCTTGCTTACACTTTTTTTGCAAATATAAAATTCTGGCTGCTGCCTGAGGATAACATCCTACTGAATATGGCACAACTCAAAATTCACACGTTAACAATTCAATCCAGCCTTCCTCTTCCACCATTTCTTATTTCCCTCCTGCATTATCGGTGGCACTCCTCATCTTCCAGTAGTTTAGGCTCAAAACTTTGAGGTCAGCCATGATTTCAAATTCTTAGAAAAATTTTGCAAGAGTACCACCTATATGCCAGTTACACAGATTCAGAAGTTGTTCACATTTTGTTTCATTTCTTCTTATTCTTTCTCTCTTTCTCAAGATAGACATAACTTTTGGAATGTTTTAGTGTAAGTGGGAACATTATGTCCCTTTTCCCCCAAACTTCAGTATGTATTTTCTCAGAAAAAAGACAATATTTTATATCACCACCAAATAATTATGTGATATATATGTGATATTTGATTATTATCAAAGTAAAAAATTAATATCAATATGCTATTATCTCATTCACTGTTTTTGATTTCATGGTCCAGGATACAATATGGAACCATGGATTGTATTTAGCTTCCTTCTCTTTTAATCTATCATTATTCCTGTGTTAGGAGGGCTGTGGAAGAGTTTGTCCGTATTTAAGTAGTGTTCAGGAGGTGCACTTTCCTCAGAGGACAGTCAGATCTCAGACAAAGGAAAGGAAAGAAACATTAGAGATGCAGTGGGGATTTTAGGGATTTTGATAATGATTAGCTGTGATTCCAGATGACCTAGCAAAAGGGTTTTAATGAATTGGGAAGGGATGGTAGATTGAGGAGGGGGTATGCAGAACAGTGTGGGGCGCTGACATCTGAAGAAGGCAATTTGAGTTTTTGTGGAGATTGAAGTAAACAGGGACAAGGGGTATCATGAGATAAGTATAATGAGTATTGAGGAGAAATGACTCGGTATCTTGCCAAGAGCATGCAGACTCTAGAACTTCCACATGGCTCCTGTGAGTGAGCCAGAGTTGGGGCAGACTTACTTCAAGTACTTGAGCTCTGTACTCATCTCTCAAAACAGAGACAGAAATGTTAAATGTGTATGCCATTTGTTCTGCTTGAGAATGGAAGATAAACTAATTCAAAAGTTAATGAATTTCTTTAATTTTTACTATGAATCTATTTTCTCTTTTTGATTTCAAAGAATATTACTGGTACTTAAATACAAGAGGTAATCACATACATAAAATAGATAATTCCTAATAATAATGTTTAGTGAAGAATTCCACATCACCTTAAGAATTGAAACAGCCTTTTCTCAAAACATATTGTTAAAATGTATTGTTTTTTTCTTGCTTAAATTGAAAGCCTTTCCTGTGTTAAAACATAAAGGACTACTATAGGTAAATACAAATTTAATATATTTTAAAGGAAATGCTGGTATTTGTTTCACAAGAAGCTTTATGTAACTAACCAGCAAGGTATAGTACTTAGAAAACTATACTTAGACTCTAGAAGTATAGTGAATGTTTTCATTTAATGACATTTAAGTTGGTGGGGAAAAAAATGAAGAGCTAAAATAGGATGTACATTAGTATATTAAATTTTTGAGTCTATATTTTTGGGAGACTAAGAGTACTACTTAACTATGAGTAACACTTAAATTTGCAGGATTATACCACATATGTGTTATCAGTGGGGACTAGGGACCAAGAGGTAAGGATTACCTTTAGGTCATATATATATTTTTCCTTTGCAGTTTGTTTAAACATTGTTCATATATTATCTATTCAAAAAATAAAATTAGCAGTATACAAATATCTCACTTTGATATTGAAAATTCTCTAGTGCTAAATCTTCTCTACGCCTCATTTTAGGTAATCCTCCCAGTAACCCCGAAGATTAGCTAGTTGTTATCTCTATATTTATCCCTATTTTATAAGTGAGAAAATTGAGGTTTACATAGATTAAACAACTTGCTCAAGATCACACAGCTAGGAATGAAGAAATAAGCCTCTGAACTCAGGAGCTTTCTCTCCTCTCAGGAGGAACTGTCAGGAGCTCAGCCAGCTGGAGGAGAGAGCTGAGCTGTTTAGGTGTCAGAGGAGCTCGTTAAAACAACGAGCAAAAAATGGAGTTCAGCCTTTAATCACTTACAGTTACAGTACAAGTAAGAGGTTAAAACTGGAGAAAATGTTGACTCTCCACCTCCCCCTTGCATTTTTCCCCACATAACTGTGCACTGATCCAGGGTCAGGTGGATCAGCACAGACATGGGGGTAGGGGGTTGTCGCATTCTTGACAGAGCACAAAACAAAAGCCTCCGGCAGTTTTATGGATCCTAAGTCAAAGGAAGTGTGAGTGGGGAGGGATAGGAGCAGAAAAGTACTGGGTACTAAGTCAGAGTAGGGAAATGTGTCTTTTGAAGGCCTCTGCCAGAAGCCTCAAATAAGAGACCTAGGAATGAAGACACTGGGGCTATGATGTAAACATGCGAAGCTCTTGACTGGCCAGAGGTGCCTGAGTCCATAACTACAGCTCCCTACAGAGACTGCAATGTATTGACTGTGCACCGAGTCTGATGTGAGGATGGCAGCCTTCCCCAGTAAGCCCTGCCAGGTAAAGACTTTGTAATTGCCTATAGTCAGATCTGAAAAATCACACAAAGGTTTTTAACCAGCAGCCAGATTCTTCAGGAACCTCAGGTACTTTTGCACAGAACACAGAAACAGCCAGATGTGACTAGACGACTTCTCCTACAGTATTATAGCATCTTGCTTACCTTTTCTCCTATTAAAACAGAACTTTGCCACCTCTTATCTAATGCTGGTCCTTCTTTTGCCTGTTCTGAAAACTTTGGTTCCATTTCCTGTCTAGGACCTATGACCTATTAATCATCTCCTTTCTCTTATGTAACCGTTTTCTCTGGAAAGAATTTCAACATCAACATTTAAACACTATTAGGTACCTTCTATCTTAAAAAAGAACAAGCAAGCAGTCATCTATGCACTGTTTGTTCCGCTAATGCAATTTACTAATACTAGACTGTTGCTTATGACTTCAATATCCTTTGATCATTTCCTAATCTTCCTGATACCTTGCAAGTTCACAGATTGACTGACAGCAAAACCATAAAGAATAGAGCTCTTGTGGAAAAAAAAAGGTATTTAAATTAAATGAGAATGTTTAAGATATTTTATGCATTTTTGGTTACAAAAACGTGAGTGTGGTGAAAAAATAAGATTCATTTTCTTTTAATCTTCTGGAATTTCAGGTCTAAGTTTATTATATCCCACTGTTAGATAATATGTGGACTTGATGTGGCTTAGAAACCCCCTCATTAGTACAATTTTGACTTTTTTTCTTTTAAATTTATATATCTGTGTCAATATCTACCCTACAGTTTATTGATATATATTATGTATATGTTGGGAGATTTCTGAATCTTCAACGTTTTGCGATTGTCCTCTACTGATTCCTATTCCTCTAGCCCACAAACAAAGCTTTCTTTTAGTCCATTTCTTCAGGGCATTAGCCCATTTTAAGTGATACTAAGTGGAAAAGCTTTGACTACATTTAGGAGTTCGTGTTGCTGTCTTAGCTTGCCTATGTGGATACCTTCCAGTGACAGTTACCTGTGTTATAGAGAAACCTGGCCTTGGAAGGAATGAGGGAGATCTATGTAGCTGAGGCTTCACTGACAATAATGGGTGAGGGTGGCAGGTGGAGAAGCCTAATTCCTAGGCAGGGTGGTAACGGTGTGCAGAAATAGATGGCAAGGATTCAGTTCAGGGAAAATAGAAATGATGTTGGATAGGTAGCATTTTACCTCAGAGTAGAAATTGGAAGTGTGTTGGTCACAGCACTGACCTCTATGCAGGACTATTGATTTTGTAGGAGAGAATCTAGAATGAATGAAGAGTTCTCTCAGAGTTCAACATGGAAAGAAGAAAAGAGAGACTGACATTTTGTTTTGAGAGTAGATACCTAAAGGCATCTGATAAGTGGCTGTTTGTATATTGATGATAATTCAAATTTTAGCATACAAGTAGTTTTGTTTTTTTTTTTTTAAATATATTATTCTTTGGAAGCAAGTAACTAAGAGGGAGAAATGTCTTGCTGCTTCTTCCCTGGAACTGTCCGTTGATATTCTCCCTTCATTTTTTATTGACTGCTTATGTTGGAAAATCCTTTAATCTGGAAACTTCTTCACTTCCATAATCTAGCAGTATTACTGAAAACCACGAGAGTTTTTCTTACTTTCATATCAAAACATAAATTTTGATACCATTTTCTTTCCTGAAGAAATCAGAAGAGTAAGTCTTTGAAAAAGAAATAAGATAATTTATGTGAATCAGATAGGCACAGGAAGGGCAGCTGGAGAAACAAGATAAATTAGGCTTACAACAAAGTTTTATCTAGATCAGCAGCAGATAAACACTAGAGAATTCTTTCAAATGTGCCTTCACATATCATTCATCTATTTAATGTTTAATTATTAATCATTTAATAATTCACCTACAATATGCAAGACAGTGGAGTTATAACAGGAGTATGACAGAATTGTCTTCTTCTATCATGAAAGGTACAAATAAACGAAGATTTCCATTAACACTTATTTAGTTTAAATTATCCTAAATATTAGAATGGAAAGTACAGATATTCAATGCATTTTTTTTCCCTGTGCATGAGAATGCACCTCAATTAGAATATGTCTGATTTTTAATTGTTCTATTTTAATAACAATCTTTTTGTGATTTCAATTTTGATACATAAATTATTTCACAGTTCAGCTCTGCACTTGATGAACATTATATCAAGTTTTAAGAAGGCCCAAACTCAAACTTATCTAGATGTTCTTTATCGCTATCAAGCTGACAGACTGTGTATTTAGAAACTATGAACTGTATAGTTTTATATATAAAATCTCAAATATAACTCTTGACCTAATATATATTTGGGGTCAAAATATATTAAGATGGAACTGATACATTAAGAGGGTAGTTCTGAGACCACAAGCCACCTTAGAGCTATGTGGGAATGCGGCCTCACAAGAAGTTGTTAAACTGTTACTAAGCTTTCATTGACATAAAAGACTGAGCCCAAACCAGAGAATGGTTCTGTGAGTACAATTTTCATAGCTAACCAAGCTATATTATTTTTGTGTGAACAAATGTGTTACATGAAATATTATTATGGTTTGGTTAAAGCTATAGAAATGAACAGCAAAGTTGGAGTCACTGAAATTCAAGAGCTTATTTTTCAACTTTACTTATTCTTGAAAGTTTGTGTTAAATGCTTCTTCAGCAGAATGCTCCCCTCTTTCACTTATGCAAGCAATCAGTCTTCAGATTTACCTGCTCGTATTTGCACCCTGACATTCTTTCTTCTTAGCTCCTTAACTACTTCGGGGTAAACTGAATTACTGACTTTACTTAGTAATTGGTTCCTCGAGGATGTAAATGAAAAAGTAAGATGATGAACTACAAAAGAACCTATACTTGTATCTTTATATTTTTACCAGAATATAAAGCTTTCTGAGAGGTACAGCCACATCGTCTGCTCTTTTTGGTATACTGTCTCAACATGTCTTCACGATTTTAAAGACGACGTTATTTTAGATGGCTTAGAGTGGTTTCCCTTGCTGAGGTGGTTAGGTGATTTAAAATGAAGTCCTTCTTCTCTCTAGCATACTACAAAACTGTCTTATATGTCCAATTTAACTTTGAGTGTTGAATGCTCATCATCAAGAATAAGCATGTAAACAGTAAGTCACTCATTCCTGATTGCATTTTTTGTTGTTCAGCTGCCTGAATCTATTCATATTCTTGTTATTTTAACAGTTTATTTACAGCCTATATTTAAATCCTTCTTCAAGACATGTTTCTGAAGTAGATAAATATTAACATCTTCCTGGTGTCATATTTGTTACAGCACAGACCAGTTATATTCAGCATGTCAAAATATACCTAATGATCACCACTAGGTCTGGGTAAACTGGACATTCTTATTTTTCTTTATTATAGGCGGTTGACTAATTATTCAGTTTTTTCATTTTAAAGCAAACAATCTCAGGTCTCTGACTGCTCTTTTATTTCAGAAATTTTTATTATTTACATTGGAAAAAAAAATCAATGTTTTTCAGTTTATACATAGTGAAAACATTAGCCTAGAAACAATAATTATTACTGGGAATCTTATAAAGCATCTACATAGGATTAAGCTGGATCTAGTATGTCTGTATTGATTTTTAACAATGTATTCATAAGTGAATATACGTTATATAAAGAGCATAAGAGAAACATATAGATAAACTAAAAGTCATCAAATGGCAACTCTATTTTTTTATGTCTTTTAGTATATTTTTAAAAATAGCATATGTGTGAACAAGATAAACTGTTGCTTTGAAGTTGTCAGTATGCTTTTACTGTTGCTGAAGATAAAGTTTGGATTTCTTGAATGTAGTTAGAAAACTGCCATTTCCCCAAATATTGTATTCTATATAGGGTGGAAGCTCATGTCTGGTTTAGACCCTGCCTTTTCTCTGAAGGGATATTTTAGGGAGTGTTTTATTTAGGACTATGTAAGGCAGATTTTCCCTGGTAGACCTTCATATTCCTAGGGGTTATCTTGAGCAAGTTAAGTAAAACAGGTCTTCAAATAACATTGTTTTGTTATAATGTTGATGAGAAAAAAAATCAGTTCCTGGCCAGGGACACTGTATGCGTGGAGTATGCACATCCTTCTCATGTCTGTGTGGGTTTTCTCCAGGTAATCTGGTTTCTTTCCACATCCTAAAAACGTGCACGTTAGGTGAACTGGTGTTTCTTAGCATGGGTGTGTGTGAGGGGCCCTGTGATGGAAGGGTGTCCTGTCCATGGTGGGTTCCCACCTGGTACCCTGAGCTGCTGGGAGAGGCTCCGGCCGCCCATGACCGTGAACTGGAATAAGCAGGTTGAAAAAGAATGATCTTACATGTTTCTGTTAATGTTTTTAAAATATGTATATAGCTCACAGTTATTTCAATGTTTAATGTTAAGTGTTTTAGGCTTTTGTTTTTTGCTCTGCAGCATATTTATATTATCTAGCCTTTTTATAAAATTTGTTTAAACTCTAAGGCCTGTGTTAACGGAGCTCTGAGGGAACTGAAGGAGACTGTTCACATTGTGGCTCATTAGATTTGCAGTTAGCTGCAGTTGCACCAAAAACAAAAAAACAACAAAAAAAACTGATTACCGAGTAGTTGGGAGCAGTAGCCTAGAATAAGAGGTGGAAAAGGAAGATGAGAATAGATTTGCAGACGATGTAGGCCTTCCCTGAGGAGTTTCTCAAATAGTGATAAGAGTACGGTAAAAGACTACCTGCAGGAACACAGAATGGGGAAACTTTCTACAGTAGTAGATTATTAAAGTGAAGCTAGGAGAACATATTGCCTTTAGTATTATCTTTAGAAATACATATAATTAGTTGAAGGTTCTTAATCTGGGATGCCAAGGGCCTCATTTTGTGAAAAGATTTGTAACTCTAGTTCCTAAAAACAGCCCAGAAGTCAAAAATGGGTACAGACATATCTTTAATTGTAGCATCTTAGCTGCATATGTTTCAGGAAGGTTTTTTTTCCCCCCACTTAGCATTATACTTTAAGCACTTTTTCCAGGTAATTATTTGAAGGCTTTTTGATAGCTGTCCCGATATAGACATATCAAAATTTATTCAAGCATTCTGCTGTTATTAGCCAACTTGTTTTATAATTTTTCACTATTAAAAATAATGCTGCTGTAAGCAAGCAAAATAAGTAACCCCCACACACAAGTTTCCATACCGTGATTGTTGGAACCTGTGAAGACAAAGACGTTCCTGGAATTTTGCTACCTACATGCCACAGTTGACCTTAAGATAGGGAGATTATTTAGGTGGGCCTATTCTAATCACACAAGCACCTTTGAGAGCAGAGTTTTATCTTCTACCAATGGCAGAATATAAAATCAAAGAGCTTCAAAGCACAGGAAGGATTCTATGAACTTTTGTAATTTTCAAGCTGAGGGTGCAGAACATTGGCTAAAGAATGTAGATGGCCTCTAGAAGCTGACTGGTCCCAGCTAACAAGGCTGGGACAATAAGAAACAACCAACAAGGAAAAGAAATCTCAGTCCTTTAACTGCAAGGAACTGTATTCTTCAAAATAATTCTACTAAAACTAAAACTGAGCTTACAAATGAATTCTTTCCTAAGCCTCCAGAAAGTAGTGCAGGCTTGAGGACGTAATGATTTCAACCTTGGGCAGAGACCAGCTATATCATGCCCATTGAACTATGTACTATTAAACAGGTGTTACAAAGCCCCTACATTTGTGGTAATTTACACAGCACAAATGTTGGTAATAGAGCTACTATAAATAGTTTGGCATATAATCACCTTTGAATTTATAATTTACTTAACTAGAAATAGAGTGCTAATTCTAAGCATATAAATATAGGAAGAATTGCTATCAAAGTTTTTCTTCCTAAAATAACTAACAACAAAATCCTTCTGCTAGTGTATATGAAGGAAAATGCTACATTAGCCTTTCTAAAATTAAATTATAGTTGTTGAATAAAACAATTTGATAAATAAAAATTTGTGTTTATTGTCTCAATTTGTTTCTCTTTTATTATTGAGACTGAAATTTTAAAAAGTTTATTAAACATTTAAATTACTTCCATGAATTGTTTTTTCATGTCCCTTGCCATTTATTCTATGTGAGTTTTAGTGGTTAAATTTGATTCGTATGAGGTTGTCACATAACAAGAATAGTAAACTTTGTCATATTTGGGACAAATAGCATTTTAAAGTTTGTTGTTTGAAGAGATACAGAAGTTTAAAGTATTATGTAGTCAAAGCTATTGAATTTTCTTTTTTGCTTTCTTTTAATGTCATTATGCTTAGAAAGTCTATTTCCACTGTAAATTATGTAATAAACTGTGTATAATATGGTATTTATGACATTTTAATTTCATGATAATTTAAGATACAATCTGGAGCACGGTGTGAAGAAATTTTTCCCCCCAGTAATATTATATCACCATTACCATATAGTAAATCTTTCTTTGTTGCTCAGATATTATTTTTCTCTTTTTTAAATTCTCCTTTATGCTGTTGAATATATAGGAAAATGTCTTTTGGTAGTGGGGGAGAGAAGGAAGAGTTCTAGTTAAATTCTAGGCCAATGGCAATATTGTTATTGTTTCTTCATAATGTATTTTTATATCTAGAATGTCAAATGCTTTCTTATTTTCACCCTTTACTCACATTTTTTTCTAACATCACTCTTGATTTCTTCCAAATAAACTTAGGATCATGTTGTCAAAATACAAAAGGGGTTTTAGGTAAAAGATTATTAATTCTATGAATTAATATAGAAAAAATCAAAATATTAACCTGCACATGTAGAAACATGATATACTCTGTTCAGCCTCATACATCCCTCCGTAAAAACCTGTGGCTGAATTCATAGGCCCCGCATATTTTTCTTATTATTTTTAAGTATTTTATAGTTTGTACTAATATTTTGACTGGAGCATTTTCCCCCTATATTTTGTGCTTTGTTGTTGATGTTATACAAGTAAATTATAAATTTTTTATTTGCATTATATATACACAAGTAATTCTTCTAAATGCTGAGATATTTTCTATTTTCTTGGGATTTCTAGATACACATAATCTTATAAATAAATATAAAAATATTTTCTGAAAATAATTAAAATATTCTTTCTGAGATCTATACATCTTATTTCTTTTTATTTTGTCTTATTGAATTGAGAAGGATTTTCAGGACAATTTAAAATAATATAGTAACATGTAAACTGTTCCCTCCCAATTTTACTGAGAATATTCCTATTCTAGATAATGAGTGGAATGTTAATTTTGGTTTAAAATAGACAGTTTTTATTATGTTATTAAACTTTTCTTCTTAAATCTTATGCAGTATGATCAATAGAAATATTACTTGGGATATCAGGTTTATTTTAATGGCATCTGTGCTTCTCATCTCTTTTTTTTTATAGCATAATGAAAATACTGCTACTTTAGAGTTTTAGAAACTGACCTTTTTCTTTTTTTCTTTTTCTTTTTCTTTTCATTTTCTTTTTTCTTTTTTTTTTTTTTTTAGGTGAGGCAACCCTTGGTTGACCTCATGGATTGCAAGGACTTTGTCAGCTTACAATCCCTTATTATTTTATTTTATTTTTTATACTTACAGCACCTGTTCTTCCTAGGTGGTCTCCTATTTAAGTACTAACCAGGCCCAACTCTGCTTAGCAGAAACTGATTTTTTTCAAGATAAATTTTTGGTTAATGTCTTGATTTTTTGTATGTTTATGTACCAATAAACCAATTTTGACATTAATCTTTTCTGAGAAACCATAAATTTCACACAAAAAATTCAAATATATTATGTATAGTGTTTTATTTAGTATATTCTAAGAACTTATGGCTGTGCTTCATTATTACAATTAAGTTTATTTTTAAATAAATTATTGCAGCATATTATTTTCTTTATTTCTAACTTATATCTTGCAATAATTTAATATTTGATAATGTTTTACAATTATCTTTTGCATTTATTATTCCTGCTTTTATTTACTCTTACATAATTTCTACCTTTTAGTATGGTAAGCTTCATGAGGGTAGGGACAATGTCCATTGGTACAACATTGTATTGTATTTCCAGTGTCTAAAATATGCCTGGTTCCTACTAGGTGGCAATGTATATTGATTACATTTTTTAGATTTTTAAAAATACATTCGAGTAAAATATTTTATTAAATAATAAAATCATTCAAGGTAATTAAAATTACTTTGGGTTACATGTGCTTTGGCTGCACATGTAATGTTTCGTTTTCATCATTTTATAAATATGTTATGCTTTCAATTACACTTTTCATCCAATAGTTAAGAATGTTTCAAATTCCTGAATCATCAGGCATTTTATTTAAACTTTTATTAGTAATTTAAAATGATAGAACATTTAGGTGAGAGAATAAATACTATAAATATTTGTGACCTAATACGATTAATTTTTATAAATGTTTAATATGTGCTTAAAAGAAATGTGCACTCTCAGATTATAGGTCATTTAATGATATAATAAAAATTCTGTCTTAATTTATCAACTTGCTGATTTAAATGTTGGGAAAGATGTTAATGTCAATCATAACAACTTTAATTCCTTTCTAACATTCTAATGATGTCAATTTTATGTATTTACAAAAATAAACTATGTTGCTCATAAAATGTTATGTTTTTTATAGTATATTTCTTAAAGGAATATCATGACCCTCACTTGGATTGACTGCTTTTAGTCTTCAATTATACAACGTTTGAAATTAGTACTGTCATTCATATTTGCTTAAAATTTTTATTTAAAGATACTAGTAACAAAGAATTGGGTAATTATAGAATATGGATAAGTGAAATTAATAGCAGTGTCATAGATAGGAGAGAAGAATCAGGAATTATTGTGGTATACTATTTGAAAGTGACTTAGTTAAAAATGTTTATTGTAAATTCCAGGAAACCACTAAAATGATTTTTAAAAGTATAACATAATTCATGAGATGAGATAAAATACTATGAGATAAAATGAAATATAAAATGCTCAAAATTAGAGAAGAAAAACAAGGAGGAAAAGAGAAACAAAGAACAAATGTAATGAATAGAAAGCAGTTATAAACATGGTAGACATTAATCCAACTATACCAATAATTGCATTAAATGTGAATGATCTAAATACACCAGTTAAAAAGATGGAGATTTTCAAATGGCTATAAAATTTGAGATCCAACTATATCTTGTCTACAAGAAATTATTTTAACTATACAGACCAGATATATTAAAAGTAGGAGATGGAAAAAGGTATGCCATTCTAATGCTAATCGAAAGAAAGCTGGAGTAGCTCTACTAATTTCAGACAAAGCAGACTTCATAACTAGAAAGTGTTTAGGCACCTCCTATTCGCCCTGTTGGTGAGGGAGAGATTCTCACCCTGGGGTTGAGGAGATGGCTGAACACATAATATCCAAAACTAGACAGATGAAATCATAGTGATTTATTAGTCATATATACTCACAGCCTAGGGAAGCAGGATATACACACCACACAGGCCCGCATGGAAATTGCATTTGGAAACAGAGCGAACAACCAGGGGATGTGGGGGTAGGCTGTGCAGCATCAGGAGAAAGGTGTGGGTGTTCCTTGTTTCCTGCCAGAGGATGTGTTTAGCTTGTTTCTGTAATTCCACTGATGGACATGAGACTAAAATCTGCTATTTAGGGATAAACAGAAACTGCCTGGTCCGCAAGGTAAGGACAGGCTAGGAGGACCTTATCTGAGGGAGTAGAATGGGAGGGGAAGATAGGTTTAGACCATTTGAAACCTTCCCAATTTTGCCAGATATCAAGTCAGCATGTGATATTGGGCCTTAATTTTAGGACTTACACTGTAGAAAGATTACCAGAGAAAAACAGGGCATTATCTAATGACAGAGGGGTCAATTCTGTAAGAACACATAAAAATCCTAAATGTGTATGAACTTAACATCAGAACATCAAAATACTTGAGGCAAAACCAGATAGAACTGAAAGGAGAAATAGATAAATCCACAGTTATAGATAAAGACTTCAACACCCCTCTGTCAATATTAGATAAATCAAGCAGACAGGAAATCAATAAAGATATATGTGACCTGAAGAGCAGTATCACTCAACTTGATCTAATTGACATTTATGGAATACTTTGTCAATTTTTATGACTTTTTACAAAAGGCAAAGTGCTAAAGATAGTCAATGTATCAGTGGTTGCCAGGGATTCAGAGAAGGGGAGAGACTATTTAGAACAGTGAAATTATTCTGTATGTTACTGTAACGGTGGATACGTGACACTGCATTTGTCAAAACCCATAGATTACAAAACAAAGAATGGAGCTTAACGTAAAAAAAAATTTTAAATCATCTAGAATACTGTGGACCCCCCAGAATGGAATCCAGACTGGCTGAAGAATCGAATCTAATTGTATTTTAAATGTATAAAACACCTCACTGAAGAGGGAGTGTGAAAAGGTATTGACCTAAGAAATTAGCACAGGCTGTGAGACTAAAGACAAAAGGTATTAAAAGCTATTGCACATAACCACAATACTCAGTTGATAAAATTGCTTCTCTTGGGGATATAGATTAATAATTATGAAACCACTATATGTATTTTTTAGAATTCATAAATAAGTCAGTGGTGATAGTTGGAGCCAAGTTTCTTATTGTTGAAATGGGGGATTGCAGACAGGGAAGAGAAGGCTAAATAATCTGTGTGGTAATGGATTAGAGTTGGAGACAGCAGGGTGATGACATATTCAGTTTTATCTAGACACAGGTGGTTACTACAGAAATATTGATAGGTATGTGTATATTTACAGGGTATTATGCACACATATACTCTATTTTCTCAGCTAAGGGCACAGAAGCAATGATATCCCACTAGAGACAAACACATCTTTAATGAAGATCTTTGTTTTTTAATATAACTTCTCAATAAAGGGAATCAGAGCTCTTTAGAAAAATGACAGATTCTAGGATTGGAGCAGGAAAGATACAAGATGAACCCAGATCATCTTGTAGTTCTAGAAAGTAAGGAATGCTTAAACAAATAAGCAAACAATGATGGAGGTATGTCAGAGAGAAATGGGAGCCAAATGAACGAGCTCCCAAATGCCAAACTAATATTAACTGTATTATAACCAAAAGTATAAAATCCACAAGTCCACACTGACATTAAGAAAGTATTAAATAAAGTGAGACTGACCTCCCGTGCAGAATTACAAATAATTTATGTAGCTACTCTGTTCTCAAGGAGATGGAGCATAACTCTCTACTCCTTAAGAGTAGTGACTACCTTACAGAGTACAGTACATGAAACAGGAAAAGAGTAACTATTATGAAGAAATCTGACAAACTCCAGTTCAACCAGGTGATTTAAATTAACAACAAATGTAAGTCGTGTAATTATTGTTATGAGTGGCACTTTACCTTTGAAATGTGCCTTCCAAAAACCCAAAAGCCCAGTGTGACGGAAAATTTTATTGTCAACTTTACTGGGCTAAGGGATGCCCAGATAGCTGTTAAAACATTATTTCTGGGTGTGTCTGTGAGGGTGTCTTCATAAAAAATAATTATCATTAGAATCAGTAGACCAAGTAAAGAAGATGGCTCTCACCAATGCAAGGGGCATCATGCAATCCATTGAGGACCTGAATAGAATAAAAATGCAGAGAAGGGCTGAATTTGCTTTCTTTTCTTGAGCTAGGACATCCATCTTCTCTTGTCCTGTCCTGAGAACTGCTCCAAGTTTTCAGGCCTTTGGACCTAGGCTGGGACTTATACCAATAGCCCTCCTAGTTCTCAGGCCTTCAGACTCAGACTGAATTACACCAATAGCTTTCCTAGTTTTCCATCTTGCAAACAGCATATCATGGTACGTTTTAGCCTCTGTAATTGTGTGGGCCCATTCCTATAACAAATCTCTTTTATATATCTATATCTATCTATATATCTATATCTATATCTATATCTATATCTATATCTATATCTATATCTATATCTATATCTATGTACCCTATTGGTTCTGTTTCTCTGGGGAACCCTGTCTAAAATGAATATTCTACAAAATACCTGACCATGGCCCTGTTAGGGTCTTCAAAAATGGGAAATTCTGAGAAATTGTCTCAGCTAAGAGCAAACTAAGGAGACATTTTGACTAAATGTGATTAGATGTCCTGGATGGGATCCTGGAAGAGAAAAAAGGACATTAGATAAGAATTAAAAAGGGCATTAAGTAAACAGAAACCTGAGCATTCACTTTAATAATAATGTGTCAATATTGGTTTGTTAATTGTGACTCTGTACTAAACTAATATGTTAATAGTAGAGGAAACTGGTGGCTACATACCCCCTCCCCAGGCTGGCACAGTGCTGCATTGAGAGGGCCCCTCCCTGGACTAATAGACTTTCCAGTGAGAAGAGCCCAGCATGGACTTTCAGCTTCCCTAGCATTGTAGGATGCTTCCCAGGAGGCCCACTTGAATCTGACCTTACAGGAATCACTGTGGGAAATCTGCAGGGCTGGACCACTCAAGATCAGATAGAGACAGAGAAGGGGATCAGTGTTTACAGCAACCAGAGCTGGGATCTTGGCAGACAGTGTTCTTGCTGGAGTGGCACTCAAACAGAGATGGCAGCCAGTGGCTCTGCCCATCTGCAAAGCCTAGCTGGTGGCCCTATCAGGCCAGGGAGCTTGAATGGCAATTCTATTTAGTTTGGATCCCCAGCCAATGGGCTATACTGGTGGTACATTCTAGGCCTCACCTGATAGGGAAGCAAGTTTTCAAAAACCCACCCAACTTCTGAGCATAGCCTCCAGTCTTGCCCCACTGGGAAGCCTGGCCACACACGCACACATCACTAATATATTCAGCCATGAAAAAGAAGGAAATCATACTATTTTTGACAACATGAATAGTCCTTGAGAGCATAATGCTAAGTGAAATAAGTCAAAAAAATACTGTATAACCTCATATGTGAAATCTATAAAAACAGGGTGTAGATTGGTGTTTACCAAGGGTGGGGGGATGGAGTGGGGTGGGGAAAGTGGGTGAAGGTGGTCAAAGGATGTAAACTTCCAGTGATAAAATAAATAAGATCTAGGGATCTAATATATAGCATGGTGACTGTAGTTAACAATACTTTATTATATATTTGAAGATTGCTGAGCGAGTAAATCTTTGAAGTTCTCACCACACATAAAAGAAGTAACCTTGTGATAGTTGTGTTAACTAACCTTATTGTGCTAATCATTTTTCAATATATGAGTATCAAATCACCACATTGTATACCTTTAACACACACACAATGTTATATGTCACTTTGATCTCAATAAAACTGGGAAAAAATAGTAATAGAGAAAATTGGCTGTAGGTACAACAACTCTGTACTATAACTTTTCTGTAAAAACCAATTTTTTATAAAAATTATTAAAATATAAAAAACATTTAAAATTTTATTTGGTTTTCAAAAGTGTTTTATATTTTATGAGAAATATAAAACAATTATGTGCTGGGTGAGAGCTATATTATCATTTTAATTTCTGCTAACATCTATTTTCAGTAATATAAGTTAATGTGAAAGGCAAACAGTATGCTAGTGGAAACCCAGAAATGGCAGATTTTCACACCTAACTCTAGTTTATAGCTTGAAGCCCTGCTGGTGAGAGTCTGATGCTCATTGGATTTCTTTCCTTTGAGGACAAGGGAAGTGATGGCAGGGACCCTGGTCATTCTGACAGGACACTTAGATTTTCCTGTTTCGTTTTAGAATGAAGGAATATTCCACATTGTGAGCTTATAAAATTATTCTATCCAAGGCCTCGTTAAGCCATTTAATGTGCAAAATCAGGAATTTCTTTAGGTTAGGCTAAGTTTCCTGAATTATTTTAAAATACTTCTCCACTTCTTCCTTCTCATTCTTCAACTTCTACTATTCTAAAGCTGTTTCCTGGCTCTTAAACTCCTTTATCTCTGATCATGTTACTTACTGTAACCTGGTGTTTTCAACTTATAATCTCCTCGATTCTGGACATTAAGGACCACTACCTTTGTGATCCTTAGAACAAGCCTGCTGTTTACATTACTATATATATTCTGCTAGCTTTGCATCTGTTTCTCCAAAAGCCTCAGCTTCTCATTTTACCAGAAACCAATTGAAATTTACATTCAAATGCTGATATTGCATTCCTCTTAAACACTTTACTGTGTTGATGGATTTGTGATCAGAGGGCAAATATCCCATTTTGAACAATTTGCTACAGCCTCATTCAGACCTATGAAAGACTTTCAATGATGCTGACTAATCCAATTGTATCATTTACATTTTTTAACCACTTTTAAGGCCTACAAATTATGTTGTTCTGCTAAACATTAGAAATGTCCTAGATGACTGTGTATATTTTGGTTAAGTTGAATAAAAGTTGGCTGCCTTATTTATTGATGTAATAATATCAGGATATATTTGCCATACTTTCATATCTTAACAGCTGTATGTAAATTTTATTGCCCATATTTTTTCATATGCTTGTATTTTGATGTACTCTTCAAAACTGGGGCACAAGTGACACTTCACCAACAATAAAAACTGATATGCGTATTGCATTCATTCACATCACAGGAACTTGATCTTGGAACAGAAACTATACCCATTTTCATGGAACAAGCCATATAGCTGGTTGCTAGTTGTTCTCTGCAGAAAACCTTCACAGCTGTGACTGAGTACACACACAATTTTGACCTAACAATTGCTTTGTAATCTTTACAAAATATGGAGTATCTTGAACAGACAAGAGTGGCATGTCTTGACAGAGTTCCATCTGTTAAAAAAGAGTGATCTTAATTAAAATGTTCTTCCTGCATTTAAAAAAAAAATATTCTATTTTTAATTCTATTTTTTAGTAGGTATCCAACTAAAACATCTAGAAGTTATTTACATGTGAAAAGTGCATCTGAAATAACCAATTCAGTTTTGAATATGCTGTTCAAAGCCAATATAAAAATGTGGGAATATTTTTTAAAATTTTATACTTATGATTTATATATAGAGATGGGCCTAGAAAGTGAGTATATAAATAATTAGCATTTGCCAATGATATTTGAGTTTATCATGGCCATATTTATGTAGTGAAGAACTCTATTATTCCATTGTTCTTTACCTTTTCTATTTAGAAATCTGGCTTAGAGATTAAAATATATGCATACTATGAGAGACTATAAAACTTGGTGAATTTGAAATAAGGGCTCTGAATCCATCCAGTCTCCTATGTAATAATTTCACAAATGTGAGAATATGCATATCAAATCACCATGTGAGTATAAATCTCTGTTAGATTTGTCACACCAAAAGAAACACCTCAAAAATGAAAAATTAAATTAATGGTCCCTTGCCCTCATAAAACTGGGAATGCTGCACCATGAGCTTTATCTGCCTCAGAAAGTCAGTTTTTAATGGAATAGAGGAAAGGAAGCTTATTTTTCCCAATTACTATAACTGATTTGACTTTTTAAAAACCACTATATTGACAATTACTTTTAATATTAGTTAGGGACAGCTTTAGTCATGAATTAGTTAAATAATAGAGTTTTGAACAGATCTTTAAGGAAATAGAAAATACAGTGCACTTAGTTCATTGGTAGCTGCCTAATTGTTTAATTCACTATGTTAAACATTATTATTTAGGTATAATTTGTTTTTGTGGATTATAACTGACAACAGACAAAAGAAATGGATATTCCTAAAAGTTACCTACCAATAGAAAACTTTCAATGAGAAAATTTTGTCTTCTGGTAAATGAAGAGTTCATCTCACAAGTACTGGTAGCACTATGAATGAAAGAATATTATCAACATAACTTTTGGCAAATAAGATGAAATACTGAAATGTTCCTGTATTATACGTAAATTTATTAAGTACTTTAACTCTTTTGAAGAGCTAAAATGTAAGATGAGGTATAACAACAGTAAAGTCAAGCTACAAAACACATTTGCTGCACATGGGCTCATGAGTTCAAGGAAAGTTTATTCTGTGTTTCTGAGTTCTTCTGAGTTCATAATGGACTAATATGGCATATCAACACATAGGCTATACTTTTGACTTTATTACTAGTATGTCCTTTGAGCTTGTCAAACTTAGTTAAAAAAATCTGCACATATATGGTAAGATATACATCCTGTTATTCCTAAAAATATTCTTTAGTATGTTTCACATCAGTCATTTTATGGCAATTGTCACAAAGCCAGAATTTATATTTAAAAATTACTACAGTCCACTTATGTAAGCAGGGCCCATTTCATTTAGGATATGATGATAGCTGTTGCAAATAAAATAAAATGGAATTCCCTGCTTGTTTGACATCAGTATACATTTTGTTAGGGACCATAGTTTGAATGTGATAAGAGTGGAGACCAAGACTCCCATCTCCTCTAAATTTACTGGCAATTATGCCCCTGGTGTATACTGTTTATCTCTCTTTTATCCAGTATAAAAATCACATCTGTCAGGAAATAAGAATTTCTGCAATCATTTATTGATTTATGACTTTGAGGAAGCCATACAAATAAAAATAGGGAATAAAGCATGGTTACATATTGAAGTGTAAGCGCCGTTTACAGATAAGCAGAAAGTTTATGTTAGCATTGAAATGAAGAGAAAGTATTTTTGGTTTGGGTTTAACTTTAAAGTTATTAGGGATTTGACTAAGATGGAATATGGCAACTGTTAAATACTAAATACGTATTATGAATTTAAAGTCTATATATAATATATTCATCCAGTTGAAAATATTAATGTGAAAAAAGTTTTGGATTTAAAAATTTTTAATTATCTTTGAAAACTTTTTCACCTATTTATCATGTGATTTTCCATATTTGGTACTCAAGTCACTAGGGGTAATTTAGTTGAATTGTATGGAATGGGAATATAGGGACTCTGTAGAGCTATTATTCTCTAATCCTTTCCTGGTACATTGCAAGGACTGAGTAAATATTTTTGTGTTAGTATACATTTTATATGAGGTTAACATATAACATTCTAAGTATATAACAGTTTGTTTTAAGTTGATAGCAACTTAAATTTGAACACATTCTAAAGCTCTACATTTTTATTCACCCCCTGCCCTCATTTTATGTTTTACGGCATTTTTTACTTTTTATTGTTTGCATCCCTTAACTAATTATTGTAATTTCAGTTAATTTTGCTACCTTTGTCTTTGAACATTCAGATTTGCTTTATAAATGATTGTCCTACTACCTTCACTATATATTTACCTTTTGTAGTGAGATTTTTACTTTCATATATTTTGTTGTTATGAATTAGTGCCATTTCTTTTCAGCCTTTTAAAGAATTCCCTTTACTATTTCTTATAAGGTCAATTTAGCTTTTGCTTATCTGGATAGCTCTCAGTCTCCTATTTTGAATGATAATCCTGCCAGGTAGAAAATTCTTGGTTGTAAGTTTTTCGTTTTAGCACTTTGACTAAGTCATATTACTCCCTTCTATAAAGTTTCTATAAAGGCCTATAAAGTTTCTGTTGAAAAATCTGCTCAAAGCCTTATGGGGTTTCCTCTGTATGTGACAAATTATTTTTCCCTTGCTGTTTTTAAGATCCATGCTTATCCTTCACTTTGTCATTTTAGTTATTATGTGTCTTGGTGAGGATCTCTTTGATTTCATGTTATTTGGAACTTTCTGGGTTTCCAGGATCTGGATATCTGTTTTCTTCTCAGTATTAAGGAAGATTTCTACCATTATTCCTTCAAATAACTTTTTCTAGCTCTTTGTTGAAGTTCTCAGTGTGTTCATCCATTCTTCTCTCAGAGAGCCATTTCATGGTCATTACTTTTAATTCTTTATCAGTTAGATTACCTATCTCCTATCCTTATCTGAGGGTTTGTCTATTCTGCCATTGGGATCTTATTATCTGTCTTCTCATTTTGTTTGACTCTCTGTGTTTGTTTTAATGTATTAGGTGAAACAGCTAACTTTCTCTGTCTTGAAGGAGTAGCCTTGTGTAAGTTATGATTCTTCTTGCTCACCCTTGCCCTGGCTCTTGGCTGTCTTTTGAACCTTTGTGATTATCTAATCTACCTCAGTTATTCTTGATATGCCCCAGTTGTTGAGGGTATATCAGGACCCTTCAGTGTTGATAGGAGAAGATTCTCATTTAGCACTTAGTTTTAAGCTAACTGGAAGCCAGACACTCAGGCTGCAGCTGTTATAGTGTGCAACTTTATGCATTCCTGTGTGGCCACAGTCATTATCCTTGCTGGCCTCTAGGCCAGAGTATCTGGAGGTGTCTCCTAGACAACCTTTGTTGAAATTTAAATTCCAGAGGAATGTATAAGCTTTGTTGTGGGAAGTCCCCTCAAGCTGTAGCAAGGAAAAGGATGTGCTCAAGGATGGTGTCTCCCTGCTTTGTTTCAGGAGTTGGAGTGACTCTAGCTTTTAAGTATGGTGGAAAACTGAAGTCTGTCTCTCTGGCTGAAGCTCCAGGCTAGGAAAGTAGACCTTTTTCACAGGAAGACTGGGAGCCTGAGAATGCTTCTACTATTCACACTCTCCTGCCCCATCCAGGGAACAGTGGAGTGTTGCAACTGCCTGTGCTCTTCAGTTTCAGCAAGGCAAAGCGATAGTGCCACAACCACTTGCCCCCACCTGCCTAAGTCCAAACTTATCAACTTGAGTTAGCAGGTTAGGTAGAGAGTGCATAATGACATCCATTAGTACCTCTGTTTCTAGGGAACATTTCAACTGTTCCCCACTCCTCAAGCAGATGCTTTTAGGTTAGCAGACGTTATTTCCTTTATATATGTTTGAAGTGTTTTTTAAACTGCCATTTGTTTTCCTCTGGTTCTTGGGGTTAGTGAGACCACATGTGAGCTCTTTAAGAGGGGAGCCTCAATTTCATATGGCACTTTTAGATCCTTATACATCAGCCCTGTTGTTTTTCTAAGACAGATATTTTAGAGGGGCTCATCTCTCTGGGGCAGCTCCTAGTAGAGGTTCGGTTACCAGATATGGGACACCAACCTCTCCTTCCTTTTGGAGAAGCACCTCTCTGGTGAGATCCCTCATTATTATGTATTGCCATGGTTGGTGTGGGTCTTCTTTTACAAGACTTTATCTCTGCCTCTCCTATCTAGATGTTGTCCTTTTATCCTTTATTGTGGAGAACAGTTCATCTATTGCAGATCATTTCAGAGGTAATTGATCTATATGTAGCTGTAAATTTGGTGTGTCTGTGGGAGGAAGTAAGCTCAGGATCTTTCTATGCCTCCATCTTGGACTTGTCCCCTTAAGTTTATTCCTAACCAGAAGTATGATCTATCTATTTTTTCTAATTCTTATATCTACTCTTTGCATCTGATAATAATTCTCATCTACAACTGAATAATTATCAGAGAAGTTAAAAGCAATCCAGCTTAACACAACTGATAAGTCTTGGAGCCAGGATTAGAGTCAGGACCTACTGATTCCCACATCCTTTATTATTACATTGCTTCCTTGACTGGAGAACTTGAGTGCTGCTCTGAATGAAAGGAAAATATAAATGTATATCAGCCTAGTGATGAGCAACTCCTGCTTAATTTTTTTAGTTAATATATTTGTCGTAAGGTAGAAAATACCTGGATATTACTAAAGGGATCAAATGTTGTTATATAACTCAGTCTAAGAGCCATTTTTACTTCATTATATGTAATTACTCATACCCAGTATTCCTCACTAAGAACACAAATGTAAAAATTAAAATACTGTTTTCAAATCAGAGATGTGGAATATTAGGTAAATTATTTAACTTCTCTGAATCTTAAGTACTTTATCTAAGAAAATACACAGAATAACAATATTTGACATTCTTACCACCCTAGGAATGTTTGAACAATTTCAGGCTCCTATTTCTTCCAAAAGTGGTATGTATTTTATATACATTACATTAAAGTCAATTCTTTGAGAATTTTACATAAGCCTCTATAAACATTACACAATTGGTGTTAAGAATCATTGCTTTGCAAAACACCATATATTTGTTAGATTCAGTTAAAGAAAGTAATTAGTGTTTTGGTGTCTGTTCGATCAAGAAATTAACTAAATGGTTAAAGTTTTTACTGTTGAAGTAGTTTAATATCATTTAGAAACAACATATAATCAAGTAATTTTCAGAAACCTGATTCCGTAACACAAGGACGTCCCTGATAGCATGCACAGTGAGATAGTTCTTCAAAATTAAATCACAGAGCTTTTTGATACAATTTAGAAATTCTAGGTATCAGTATGCTAACCAAGGAATTATGTAATTAAAAAAAAAACTCATTAGAATTATGTGATACGAGCTTTAGACATTGGATGTTCTTGTTATTCATTTCACTTTCATTGAGTCATGCAGAAAATTCCTTCTCACTCAAAACTTCCTTCCCTCAAATGTCTTTTATACATGTCAACTCTAATGAATAGATGTGCAAGACTTATATTTAAGTCAATTACTTAAATATAGCTATTGAAGTTGGATCTGTTACTTATTTTTTCTAAAATCAAGTTTTTAAAAGTTTCCTACGCTGAGATAACATGTTTTTACATTTTTGTAGGTAACAGAACAGATAGCTGTTCTTTCTCTGATTTTCCCTTTGGTACTTTGACTCTGTAATTACAAAGAGGCAAGAAGAAAGCAAGCTCTTCTCAAGGACAATCTCAAGTTTACAAAATATAGAGAGACTATATTGCTAGAAAACAAAGAAAAGGAATAAATTGAAAAAAATATATATCAAGAATTAAAAAAATGATGTTCAGATTATTTTCTTGTCATTTTGACACCTGTGATTCCTGAAATAGCTCTGGTTATTTCTTTAAAATGAGTATCATTAAACAAAACATTAAAATAATATTATTTAAAATATCTTTTAAGTTAAATCCAAAGTTAGAGTTGCTTTCAGTTTGTGAAAAACACAATACATATGAAGTGCAATAAAGCAAAGTGCAATGAAATGAGGTATTTCTGTATGTATTCATAGTAAAGGAAGTAATAATTTCTGAAGCTTTGAATAAAAAAAAATAAATAAAGGTTAAAAACATTGCAGATTTGGGTTCCAGATAATATGAGCCCTAGAACCCAACTTTATAATCTTCTCGTGGCAGCTGCCTTGCCTTTCAACACACTTACATCTCTCATGAAGGAGTGTTGTAATGCTCCATCAGATAGAGATCATTGCTCCTTTCATCTCAAGTGCTTTTAATCCTGCAAATAAAAATAAAGCTTAAGAATGCAAATAGTGTATCCAAAATGCCTTTAGCTCATTAACATTCTCAGTGGAAGTCTACTGTTGAAATAATTTCTTAGCTAGTTCTTGATATGTTCTGCAAACCATGAAAACAGCATTGAGAAGTGGTTTGTGCACATCAGTGAAAGGAGAGAAATAGCCAGCTGGAATTACTGTAATGATATGTGACTGCAGGGGTTTGGTGTGGTGGAATTTTGATGTGCATAAAAATCAGATCTGATGTGTACATTATTATTCCTAAATACCACTTCTTTATGAAAAATGATACCATATCATGATTTTAGGAACATGTAAGTGAATAGAATAATTCCTCACAGCTGCAGGGAATTCTTGCAGTGTCTGTCAGAATATGACTGCAGCAGACATTTAAGCAATTAAGAGATTTATCTTCTAAGGTGACTGTTCTCCTGTTCTAGTCAGACTGAACATATTAAAAATGAGGCTGGCAACATGTACATTCATGTGTACTTGTTATGCATGGTCCCATAAAAATATGCGTTTGGGAAAGACATTACAACCTCGATTTCTTGTAAAGACAGCAGGACTTAATGGGCCAGAAAGCAGGTGTGCAATCCAAGAAGAAATTGCTCTGTAACTGTGCAGTGCCATGCTTGGGCAGACTCATGGCTTGATTTTTCTTTCCAATATGATTCCATAGTCTATTTAGATGCTGTCTATAAAATTATACCCAATGATACACATTTTGTATTGTGTCAGAGTACATTATTAACAATAAATCAAGCCACTGCCTAAACCAGTAAAGCTCTTTTCTAATGCTCAATGTGGGGAGCATGAATGACATGTGTTTTATGGATAAAATGTTATATTAGAACCTACTTCACAGTTATGTATGTTTTAATGAACATTCTATTACTCCAAATACATACTAATAACACTTTAAAATGTATTATGCATTTGTAGACTTTTAAGTACAATTCAAGATGTCTTCATTTAAAATAAATTTTTCTTAAGAAAACTATCTTTCCAGAAATATAATCACTTTTATATTTCTAAATATCATAAATATGAAATTTAATAGTTTAATATTGCTTTTAATAATAATATATTTTATTGTAACTCCATACCTAGGATATGAATATAAAAGCATTATAATTAAAATCAGTTTTTAATAGATACACAATGGCAAATGAAAATAGTATGACATAACATTATAAGACGGCATTAAGTTACAGGTTGAAAGATGTAGCATTACTTTATTATTATGTATTTTAATTTTGTTGGAAAAATTCCAAAAACTCTAATAATCAAAACAATAGAAAATTTAAAAATAAAATAGACTTTTTACAAAAAAATAGCATTTAAAAATTTATAATAACTGGTAGCAATGAAGGTGTGCTGAAATGGGAAAATGGCAATTCTTGACACAGCTGCTGGGAGAATATATCAATACAGTTTTTCTGGAGGGAAATTTGATAGTTAAACAAGATTACTGAAATACTTATATCTTTAAGTTAAACTTTTAGGAAGAACCTGAGAATTAACTCAAAGATGTATATGACTATTAATTTCTAAATGTTAATTATCATGGTATTTATAATGTAAAACTAGAATTGCCCCAAAGCTAAGGTACGGGCAGGTAAAATAAATTATTACATATCCATATAAGACATTCTACAATCATCAAACTTGCATTTTATAGAACATTGATTACTTTGGGAAATATTTAATATTTTGTATATAATGTGAAAGGCAAATTAAAATTACTGTCACCACATTAATTTGTATGTAGATGTAAAGAAAGGATAAAGTAAACAAACATAGCAGTTACATTTAAAGGGTAGAATTAAGAATTTTCAAAAAATTATGATTATTGACTTTTCAAAAATTTCTGCAGTGAATGCATGTTGCTTTTATAAGATCTTATTTAAAAAAGAATAGAAGTAATATTTGGAATCTATAAGATTCAACTACTTTTATATAAATTCAATGAAAATATTACTTTTATAGCTAATATTTTTATAAACCTCCATTCTGTCTCTGAAACTTAAACTTGGATTATCTCATCAAAGTCCCAATGTGAATGTCCTGTTAATGTCTCATTCTTTCTAGGAAGCTAGCCTTAACTCCTAAGCCTTCTTTGGTTGTCTCTTTGATTTCTTATATAGCCCTTCAAAGATGTCTCGATTGAAATACTCAGTTCTGTTAACAGGTCAGTTTAACCTCATACTGATCTGTAGAATCAATACAATTCCAATGTTGGATTTTTTTCATAAATTTTTTACAAACTGATGCTAAAATTTATGTGGAGAGACAAATGATTTAGTTTACTCAAATAAATTTTGAAAAAGGAAAACTTAGGATACTCACAGAACCCAATTTCAAAACTACATATGAAGCTACATTAATGAAGAGAGGCTGCATTTGTGAAAGGACAGACATAGATATCAATGAAACAGAATAGAGTCCAGAAATTGTGCCACACAAATGTCAACTGATACTTTATAAAGTTGCAAAAGCTATTCAAAGGAAAACGATTTTTTTAAACAAATGATGCTAAAAAAATGAACCTCAGTCTATACCTATCATATACAAAAACTAAGAATGGCTCAGTGACCTAAATTATAAAATTTCTAGAGAAAATATAGGACAAATGTTTTATGACCCTGAGTTAGGCGAAAATTTCTTAGATATTACACTATTCATAAAAAGTAGCAAATAAATTGGGCATTGTAAATATTAAAACCTCTCTTCTTTTAAAGACACTGTTAAGAGAATTATAAAAGTAAACAGACTTAATGAAAATACTTGCACAATATATCTGCTAAGGAATTATATTCAGAATACAAAAAGGACTCCCACAACTCAATATAAAGCATACAACCAGATAAAAAAATGAATAAAAGATCTGAACAGACCCTTCACCAAAGAAGATATAATGAGGGCAAATATGCTCATAGAAAAGACGTTCAACATCATTAGGGAAATGTAAATTAAAACCACAATGGGAAGCCATTCATTAGAAAAGCAAAGTTTAATATTGTTGACAATACCAAGTGACAGGGAGTTCCCCCCAAATAGGCTACCAGGATAGATAGGTATGAAATCTGTAGGAACTCTAGATTCAACGGCTTCCTGAATTGAGCTGATGTACACATATGCATATTTTTAAAAAAATTCCTTTATTTTGTTACCACACATGCCCCAAGTGGAATAGAAAAACTAGTTCATTGGCAGCTGTACTCAAGAGTCACTGCTAACCCTGTTTGAGAAAACTGTGCTAAGCTGTTGTGCATGTTGTGTTTTTTGCATTCTGTATCTTTTCTAAAATCTAAGGAAACATATTAAAGCCTGTTGTACCACTTGCATCTGAAAATCATTCTGAGCCTAAGATCCTTACTGCTGGTTAGAGCGTCATGGGTGTTGCCAGAGCTGTGGATAAGAGGGTGTCATTTTTAATCCACCAAATGAGTGTTAATATGTAATGAGTCTAGAATGTAAGTTACATGGTTGGACAAGGACTATGTAGAAGTCGTCTAGTCTACTCACTATGTGCTTATGCCCCAATTAACCAAATTTAGGAATGTCACCCAAAGCAATATTACCAAATGTTAGTCTAAGCTTTATTAATTATAGCATCCTTATCACATAGAAGGCTTCTTAACATATTATAGGCACTCAACTATCTGTTGATTACAGAAATCATTTTTTGAAGAAAATTATCTTACCAAACTCTACCCTGTTTGGGACATATTTCTAAGTGAGAATATTAACAGTGATTAAGGCTCTGTTCTGAGGAAGGGGACCATAGGTGTTGGTTCATTTTACTGGAATCAAGGCTGAGGCTATGGGATTGTCAGCTTATACACACACACACACGTGGACTTTAAAACAGGTGTAGACCATGATGGGAAAGAAGACAATGTTCATGTTTTTGCATCTAATTGTATAAGCTAGACCAGCAGTCCCCAACTTTTCTGGAATCAGGAACCAGTGCTTCCATGAGAATCTAATGCCTGATGATCTGAGGTGGATTAGGTGGTGATGCTGGCAACGGGGAGCGGCTGCAAATACTTGGTGGCGAAGCTTCATTGGCTCGTCCTCTGCTCACTTCCTGTTGTGCGGCCCAGTTCTTAACAGGCCATGGACTGGTACTGGTCCATGACCCAGGGGTAGGGGTCCCCTGAGCTAGAGGATAGAACTGATTGCTTGAAAGTGTTACATATCCATTCTAGAGCCTAGATGAACAGATCCAGTCGATACAGTTAGGTGTACAGTGGATAATCTCTCTAAAAGGTGCAGAAAGCTCAGGTTTGATTCAGAGAAGTTTAATCAAATGAGCAGGTCATGGTAGCTGTTATGCTTGGAAACAGAATTCTAAAAGTACCCTAGGATTCTTTTTATAGCAGGGTGACTCAAATATGTCTATATGGTTTGATGTAAGGAACCAATTCCAGGATGATGCCATGTATAGGAAAGGGCCCCAAACAACCTAGTAAATGTGTCCAAAAGAAACCTAGACACTAGGTAGCCTGATTAACGGGCAGGTTAGGGAATAAGGTGGAATCCTATGCTTCATGACTAGGATAAGAGAGAAAGGAAAACAAAGAGCTATGTCTTAGAATAAACAAATATTCTGGGCTCAGCACTTATAGCACGAGGGCTTGAGGATATTGAAAAGTGACTCAAGAAATTTACATTCGTGAGTAAGCCATTCCATTAATCTCTATCTAGGACGGTGACCCAATAGATTGATGATGAGGCTCTCTGAATTTTATATTCATCTGGCAGTTCTTGCTTTGTCTTTCCATACTGTCTTTCCCTACTGCTCCATCATGTTCATTTTTGGCCTGCCATTAGCAGGCTTAGTCATATAGCAGAATTCTGAGTCAATCCTGGACCCAAGAATCAGATTTACAACCCCAATCCTATCATCCATTGGCTATTTGAAAGATAGTGTGAAATTACTGAACCACCTCGTCATTTTTTCCTACTTGAGAACTCAAATGGAAACTTTCATGAAATATACCATCAATCACGCTTTACCTGAATGCTAGAAATTGTCCTAGCCTTACTCTACAAGAAGCAACAGGTGCCGACCACACTCTGTAAAATGTAATTTTGGAGACACTTTAGAGAGAAAATAGTACATGCTTCAGAAAGGCAAAATTTTTTTTCTATTGGAGAAGAAGCAAAGTAAAATTCTTAGGGGTATATCTCAGTGGTAGATCATTTGACTGCAAAGTAAAATTCTTACCAGTATTCTCTTTGTAATTTGAGAGTTGAACTTATCTGTACTTTACCTAAGATTTATTAAAGAAGATGTTTAAATCTAACACCCACTTTCTTTGGCTTCTTAGCCCAGATCGTTTGCGGTGGCAAAGTAGTTTGCTGGGCAGGAGAAATAGTTAATCATATGTAGAACCTGATTTTTGGTATTATGTTTTACCAAAGACAAAGGTAGTTTTATGTTGTTGGGTAACTAGAAATGTGTTCATATTGCTTGCTTTAGTTCTTTCTTATTTTATGGTTCAGCTCAGGTATGAGATGGCATAAGAGTGTGCTTCTGGGAATTAAAAATTATAGAGTTCCTCTCAAAAAGTTTATTTTATGTCTAAAAGGGCAAAATTAAAAAATATCATTTTCTACTCCCTGCTAGCATCTTTCCTTTAGCTCAGCTTAAATATATGTCTGTTAAAATAAACTTCCTATGGCCACAGCCTAAAAGTATTTACTGATGACTTAATTTGGTCATCTATTTGTACTTTCTTTCAAAAAAAAAAAATCATCAGAAAGTACCAAGGGAAATTGTTGGTTATTTTCTGTGGTTACCAATTTTCTGCTACCTTATTTTCTTCACAACAATGAAACAAATCTATCTTTGCAACATTCTTAGCCTCTGGACTATTCTATAGTTCCTTCATTTTGTATGAACTGAAATGTGTACCAGTTACTTGGTAAAATGCAGAGATACATAAATTATCAATCAATAGGAGTTATTCCTCCATTTGGCCACTGTATATGTTTTTTGTTTTGTTTTGTTTTGTTTTTTCCCCAGTCAGCCCATTATATTATCTACATGAAAATGTGGTTAATGTAATTCTGAAACAAAGAGTGAGAACGAGGCAGAGATATTGGGGGTGGAAAAGAGAGAACCCACACATGAATCTAGGAATCAAGGTAAGTGGGATGTTGTTGCAAATGTAAGTAAATGAGACAAGAAATTAGTAAGAGAGTCAGGGGTTTTGTGGTCAAGGCCAGATAGTGAATAAAGTGTATTTGATTACCCAATGGCAGAAAAACATAGGGACCTAAAGTCAGAACAGTCTAAGCTAGAAAATAGAGATCATTAGACACCTATATTCAGAGTCTAGAAAAGATTCTAAGTGTTCAGAAAATTACAAGAAACCATAGTCAAAGGAAAATTTAGGGATCGAAATTCTATAAGGTGCTACTAAAAGGAATAGAGAGTTCATAGGTATTTATTGTGAGAGCGAGGTAGAAAGCTATCTTCTAAGCAGCTGTAGGAAGTAATGCAATTTGTCTAGAATTTGGAACATGGCCTAATTTTAAGACACTGGACATTTCCTTTGGGAACATTTTCCAGCCAGACTCTGCTTCTGCACATGCATGCTGAGCATGGCAAGAGCTTGTCCAGAACTGGTGGCACAGCCAAGGTTACAAAGATATTTTTACATCAAGAATTAGAAAATATATACCTATTCAGGTGAGAATGGAAACTCAGGATCATAATGCCTTATAGGTTTTAAAATTTTATTTCTTATTCACATGCTTGGCTTTTCCAAAGATGTTAGGAGAAAATATTTGAGTCTCTACCTGAAATAATTTTGCTTACATAATTTTGAAAGACTCGTTTGAGAGGCTGTCCCTAGGGAGTCTATTTCAGTCTCATATACTTAGCTCATTTAGGTTTTCTTTACATCCAATTAACACTTTCTTCTGTTTAATTTAACCTTAATGAAGACATTTCAACACATTTTTACTTTGTATTCTGTAGCTTTTCAACCTCAGGATTTCAGAAACTAGAAAACTTTCTGAAAGTTCAGGTATGGCAAAATTTAACAAATAGTACTTTTGCCTGTGACTCAAATATAAGAATACAATATAAAGAATTTGTCAAAATAATTACATTGTGACTATTTATTAACTTCACTGAAGACAACTGAATGAAGTTAAGGAAAATCCAAATTATATGGGTTTACTTTTATTGTGTGTTAATAATAAAGAATAAGGTAAAAGTTACAAACACTGATCCATATTAGATTTGGTACATCTTCCTCCTGTTTGACTATGGGACACTGGGTCATCACTGTGATTTTCAGTGCCATATTATTGTTTTTAGATAACTTCTATAAAAGATATCAGGTTCAAAACATGATAAGGATTTCAGAGGATGCTATGGTCAGCTGCATCCAAGGTGAGATAAAGATAAAGGCTGTGGAGAAATTACTCACAAGCAAGAATGCACTGAATATCTATGTAACTCTCTATATCTAGAAGCCCTTCCATCCCCTCCCTCTTTTTTCCCCCTCCTCCTCTTCCTTCCCTTCCTGTCTTTCTCTTTCGTACTGCTTTTACACCCTGTCCAACCATGTAAATGTGCCCTTCTGGACAAATTTGATTGGTTCAGAGGTAGACACTTGACCTCTCTTAAGCAAAACAAAGGCCTTCATAGGATATTTTTATACTAAAACTGAAGAGGAGAATCAGTGTTTTCCTGGTGGCCAGAAAATGGAATGGAATGAACATAGTTCCACATCCCATGTGAGAAAACCAGGCTATAGAGAAATAAAACGAAACTGACAGTAAAGAGAGATGCAGAGGAAAGAGACTGAGAGGTGAGCCCTTTTGTGAGTGATATTCTAATCTGAATGTGACAGTCTGCTTGACCAAACTTGTGTCAGGCCCCTGAACTTTCTCCTAGGCACAGCTATGCACTTTCTTGTGAATTCTAGTTTTAGCCAGAACTTATCCACCCCACCTACCTTGTCCCCAACCTTGATATCTGATCACCCTCAATATTGGATCAGGTTGCTCATCCTTCACTATTCCCCAAGTATACCTTTTGACCACCTTCACCAATTCCCCCACCCTCCACCCTTGCCTCTGGCAACCATCAGTCTGTTCTCTGATTTTTTTTTTTAGATTCCACATATGAGATAATACAGTATTTATCATTCTCTTTCAGACCTATTTCACTTAGCATAATGCCCTCAAGTTTAGTCCATCCATCTATATTGTTACTAATGGCAAGATTTCATTTTTAATGGTTTAGTAATATTTCTTTGTATAAATATATCCCATCTTCTTTATTTATCCATCAGTGGACACTTAGTTCATTTCCATGTCTTGGCTACTCTAAATAATGCTGCAGTGAACATGGGGATACAGATATCTCTTTGGAGTAGTGATTCATTTCCTTTGGTCATATACCCAGAAATGGAATTGCTGGATGATATGGTAGTTCCATTTTTAATTTTTTGAGAAACTCATACTATTTTGCATAGCGGCTGTACCAATTTACATTCCTACCACATCCTCATCAGCCGTTGTTATTTCTTGTCGTTTTGATGACAGCCATTCTAATAGATGTGGATTTGGTTTGCATTTCCCTGGTGATTATTGATTTTGAGCAACTTTCCATGTACCTTTTGCTCATTTGAATATCTTTTTTGGGAAAATGTTTATTCAGGTCCTGAGTCTATTTTAATTTGATTATTTTTCTACTGAGTTGTATGAGTTTTACATATATATATGTATATGTATTTTACATATATATATATATATATATATATCTATATACACGTATACACACAAACATATATATGAAATTAACCCCTTATCATATGTGTGGTTTGCAAATATTTCTCCCATTCTATAGCTTACTTTTTCATTTTTTTGATCATTTCTTTTGCTGTGCAGAAGCTTTATAGTTCAATGTAGTCCCATTGAACTATGTGGAGAAATGAGAAAAAATTATTTTTCATTTTGTTGTTTGTGCTTAAGGTGTCATATGCAAAAAATCATTGCTGAGAGTGATCTAATTTTTGTTGTTCTTTAAGGTATGTCTCAGTTGAAGTTGCAATTATTCATATTATTCATAGGTTGCAGTGGCAAAGGATGATTAAGTAGTTCTATTAATCTGATCATGAGTCAAGATGGGAGACAATTAGTAATATATGATTCTATGTTGTGTAATATAAGGTAAAACAAAATACCTAAAAGAAAATACAGATAAACATATCTCATATGATATGGAAATCATAATGCCTATTTTGTGTTAAATTCCCTGGAAGCAAAACCTTAGATAAATTTGAGTACACACAATTTACTGAAAGTGAGCTGTCACAAAATGAGGGACAATGGAGTATGGGAAAAAAGAGGTAAGAAACAAGTGTTTCCAGCTGAAGTCTATCTAGCTTCAATTCTATACAATGGGGAGCTTTATTACACCTTAAAAAAAAAAGGCACTAGTTTTTATATTCCCTGTGAGTCAATCCTTGACTGTAGCCTGTAATCCTTACCCCAATGAGTTGTGACCTCCCAGATAAAACAACACCCAATCAGCTGAGAGAAATTCTCCTGAGAGGAGGGGAAGCTATGAGCCATTAACAGCTAAAATTTACAATAGCTGGAGGATGGGCATAATAAATGGGTAAATAGGATGTTGCCATCTATGCAGATCACCTTTAACTTCTATGATAAAAATAAAAGATTTTACAGAAGATAAGACTTAAGATTTAAAAAAACTTGATGCCAAAATTAAATAAAAATGATAAAAACTATAGATAAAATTAATAGGTAAGCAGTCAACTCTGAAAAAATATTTGGGAAAAAATTGAAACAGTGTTGGTGCTAATTTTTAAGGGGTCTTATGAATCGGTATAAAGGAGCAAAGTCATCCTAAAAAAATTAAACACTCAACCTGAAGTCAGAAAAAAGATGAACTTTTTTATTATGTAATTGTTCTGATGTATTAATGGTTATAAACATATAAATAATAAAGTAAGCACTAATGAATCTAGCACCTTGCTGACTACCATAAAATGCCCTTTTATTTCTCTCTGTTCCCAGTGATTTCCATTTTTACCAGAGGAAATGAGTATCATGAATTAGGGGTTTGTTTTTGAAATGAATGTCTGTATTGTTTACTATTTACTATTTAGCAAAATTTTAAATTATTTTACACATATTTAAACTTGATACGGAGTATTTTAGCAGCTTGCTTT
This sequence comes from Eidolon dupreanum, assembly GCA_028627145.1. Lineage (NCBI taxonomy): Eukaryota > Metazoa > Chordata > Mammalia > Chiroptera > Pteropodidae > Eidolon > Eidolon dupreanum. The sequence continues at coordinate 133,100,322 of CM053502.1, read as the reverse complement.
ATTTCCCCAGCATTATGCTCATCAGGTTATAGAAGTTCTCCTATATTAAGGTTTTTCTTTATTAATTCAAATAGATGTTGGGTTTTTAAATATCTTTTTGCATCTATTAATATTAGTCTTTCTTATTCACAAGTCTGTTATGTATTAAATAAATACATTTTTTTACATCAAACTATTCTTGCATTTCTAAGGAAAGCCAAACTTGGTATGGTGTATTACTCTTTACATATTGAATATTTTGTTTAGGATTTTAAAATCTGTATTTGTGTAATTTGAATATTTTTTACTCCCAATGTTCTTCATTGGTTATATGTGAATCATGAAATATTTTAGAATTATATTCTCTTAATCTCATCTTTTAAACAGTGTATATATGAATAGAATTACTTGTTCTTACATATAAAACCTGTAATAATATCTAGATTTTTATGTATTGGGGGAGGGAACTAAATTTTCACAATTTTTTAAAGTTTGTGAGTCTATAGCTAGTTAGATTTTTCATTTTTTTTTATGTTGCATTTTGGTGTGTTGAAGCTTTTCCTTAAAATTTTCATTTGTCTAAGATTTAAAATTCAGTATTTAAAATTGAAAATTTTAATACTCTGTCTTCTCTTTTGAGTTTATTATCTAATTCTTTTGATAACTTCTTAAATAGATGCTATCTCAATTAGGGTTTCCACAAAATCAGACTCTGAGAGTATTAAAGTACAGAAATGATCCCAGGAAGCACCAGTAGAGAGAGTAGAAGCCAATAGAAGATGCATTTATAAGAATGTCACTGGTATGGGCACATGGTCATGAATCCCAACTCAGAGATGGTGAAGAACATGCCTCAGAGATATGTCACTCAACTAGCTAGGAGATTATATATACAAAGATTATGTATATGTAAAATTACTGGCTGAGGGCTTCTTTTGAGGATATCAATTGTCTAGTACATTCAATCTGTTCCATACATGCTCCAAGGATCACAAAAAAAATCTTTAGGGTGGAAATATAGTGACAGCTACTTAGAATAAGAAACACAGTACTCATGGGGATGATGAATGCTGAGGGAAATACATAATAGGACACTGATTGCATCTGGCATGTATACCTAAATGATTAATTATCAGTCTCTTTCCTTTTTTTAAAAAAATCAGAATGTATTTTTAATCATTTTATTTACTATTTTATTGAAGTTGCATATGATTATACATTTTATAGTCTCTTCATTTAGGTATTTTCTAAAAATTATTTTTTACTTGTTGTTATAAATATATTTTTAAAATTCCCTCATAGATGTCATTTTAAAATTTCCTTGCATTAAATCTAAGTGTGAATATTTTCCCCTTATTCTGCTTGAAGTTCAGAGTGACTCTTGAATTGGATAATGTATGTCTTTCATTAATTCTGAAAAAAAAATTAGAATTATCCATCTGTTCTCTTTCTTTGAAAATCTAGATAGCTCAGATTTTCTAATTCTACATTCCATATTTCTCGAGTCCTTTAATCATACTTGTCCATTTTCTTCTCCTTTATTCTCAGTTTTTAAATTAAAAAAAATTAAATATTATATGTATATCTGACAGTTCACTAGTCTTCTCTTCAGTTATATTCATCTATTTAAGCCCATGCATTAAATTTTAAATTTCAGTAACCGGGCCTGGGTTCTGAACATGATGGGAAGAAATGATATTGAACTTGTTGACAGATACAATCATGTCAAATATATATGAAGAATTTTTTTTTCAGGCATTGAGTAGCACATAGTGCAGCATTGTGATTCTCGAGAAAAGAGACACATGAGAATATGAAACACCCATATCTAACTGGATTTTTTCTGGAAAGAATTTATTGATCATCACACATAAAGGTAGAGCCCTAGCAAAGGTTATTGTTCTCTATAAATTGAGAAACATAAATGAGATTTCAGGATTTCTGAACCAGTTGGCATATTTAAACAAGTTGAGAGATGTAATTCCAGCACAGTTAGAGGAGATACCTTGCAGAGCAACTTGGGGAGTCAATTTAAGTTCCAAGAAAGTCCATGACATATGAATGAGGTCTATCCTATAAGAATAAGGACTAAGGAAAAAAATAAAAATAAAAAAGCATTTACAAAAATAAAAATTAAAAAAAACTAGGCAGGATCTGCCAGCAATATAATTGCCTGCCAAAACAAAACATAGTTCTGACTACCAAAAGATCAATTACAATGTTTAACATATAATCAATACTTATTAGATATACACAAAAGTGAAAAATATGACGATTTAAAACACTCAATATAAACAGATTTTGAGGGAACATAGTTATTGGCATTAGAAGGACTTTTAAATAACTATTATAAATATATTCAATGACTTAAAATATGAATCTTAGGAATCAGATGATGGACAATATATCAGTAGAGAAATGAAAACTATCAAAATGAATAAAATGAAAATTTAATTATAAAATAATATCTGAGAGAGTAAATTCATTCAATGAGATTTGCAGATTGGAGACTGCAGAAGAAATAGTGAACTGAAAAACAGGTCAATAGAAATTATACAATCTGAAGATGAGAAAGAAAAGTGATTAAAAATAATCATATAATGAGCATATAGTTAGTGGCCTGTGAAATATCAACCATTTAATGTATTTGTAAGTGGACTCAGAAGAAGAGGAGTTTTGGAAAAATAGGAGAGTGATAATGGATTTTTTAAATATTTGAAGATTTAAATGCTAAAATATTTCCAAATTTGAAGTAAAAAAACCTGCATATTTCATAAATTTAAGTATCTTAAGATAAATACAAAGAAAACTACAGCTAAGCAAATCCTAGTCAGAGGTAAAAAATAAGAGAAGACCACATAAGCAGCTGGAACAAAAGGCGCATTACACCCAGTGAGACTGCCATATAAAGGATGATGAACTCATTATAAGAAACATTTGAGTTCAGAAGATAATGGAAAATATCTTTAAATTGCTAAGTAGGTAGAGTGGGTTACAATCAGAATTATATACCCAGCAAAAATAGCCTTTAAAAATTTGGGTAAAATATGACAGGACAAATAGAAAATAAATAATAGGATTGTACAATTAAACACAGCCACATGAATAATTAAATGTAAATGAAATAAAAAATTCACGAAGAAAATCAAGACCCAACTATATACTATACACAGGTGGGGCATTTTAAAGACAAAAGTAGGTAGAAAAATGATGGAAATTGATATATCAAGCATATAATAATATCAGACAAAATAAACTTAGAATATTACCAAATGTAAAGGAAGACTTTTTATAATAAAAGCATCAGTTAGCAAGATGTAACAATCTTAAACATGTATGTTCCTAATAATAGGGATTCAGAATGAATGGTGGAAAATCTGAAACCATTGAAGGGAAAAATGATCAAATCCACATCAAAATTAGATATTTCCGTAATTAATATAAGGATATAGAAAATATTAAAACATCATCGAACGAGTTAAGTGACATTTATACAACACTATACCTAATAACTTCAGAATGTACTTTGAAGACCACATGGGAGATTACCAATTTAGATCATATATTGGGCCATAAAACATATCTCAATATATTTCAAAAACCCTTTCCCTTTCTCTTCCTGTCGTACAGCTGGAGGAGAGAAGTAGCTGGGATGATGGCTTACACGAAACTTGTCTGTCTGTGCGTGTGTGTATATATGTACACACACACACACACATATATACATTATATATACATACACATATATACATATATACATTATATATATATACATATATACTTATACCTATAATGAAGTATATTAAGTACATATAAAGTAAATGGTAATACTATACCTAAAATGTTAATAGTTTTTATCTCTAGGTTGAAATTACAGGGTATGTTAATTTTGTCTTGTGCTTTTCTGATCTTTGCCAATTTTTATGTTGAAGCTTATTTTTTCTGTAGACAAAATTATAATTTTTTTTTAAAGTCTGATAAAAAGTAAATTTAATCTACAAATCAGCTTTGCTCATTAAAAATCCCAGTAGTATTGTGTTCTTCTTCTATAGACTATTAAATTGAAAAATAAAGTGATTTGTAGGTTGAGAAATGGCATCTTTGAGGCTTCAAACTCACATATATCCCTTCATTAACAATGACTCAGAGTTTGAATAGAGAATATATTTTACTGTCTTGCTCTTTTGCTTTTACTAGAAACTTAAAGAGACTCCTGGACTTGTTCCATATTCTTATAGTTCATGAGCAGATTTTTTATATAATAAATAATCTGAGAATTCATTGTGATCAGCAGCTCAGATGCTTTACAAAGAGTAGAGCTTGACCTGCATAACTTTAACATATAGATAAGAGCGTGTAAGAGTATTGCTTATTATTAATGACAACAGATATCCACAGACAAGAAGTTGGGAAATATTATGCTTCTGATAAAGATAAATGTATTTTTGGCTTATTCTGATTGATACTAAGATTTTGTGGATATAGGGAAAGTGTAACCCAGAATATTAAGTAAATTTCTTCAAAATAATGTTTATATGAACTCCATTTAAAACATTTCTATGGGATTAAATTGCCTTGACATTAGGTCACTTTCACTGGGAACAGATATTTTATGTCTCAGTTTCTTCATACCTAGGGAAGGGTAACATAGCTATTTTACAGGATTTTTTGTAAGACTTCAATGATAATTTTAAAATATAGAATGCTATATGAATCTAAGTGTGTTAGATTAACTACCATAACAAAATATTATAGACCAGGTGAGTTAAACAACATAAATTTATTTTCTCACTGATCAGGAGACTGGAAGTCCAAGGTCAAGTCCAAGTCCAGGCATAGTCGGTTTCTGGTGAGAGATCTTTCCTTGAGTTGCAGATGGCCACCTTCCCACCATGTGCTCACATAATCTCTTCTTTGAGTAAGCATGGAGATAGAGAGCAAGCTCTCTGATGTCTCTTCTTATAAGGGCACTAATCTCATCATGAGGACCCCACTCTCATGACCTCATTTAACTCTAATTTCCTCCCAAAGGCCCAATCTCCAAATAACATCACATTGGGAGTTAGGGGTTTAGTATATAAATTTTGAGGGCACACAAACAGTTTGTAACACCAGTTATTGTGATTGGCAGCATAATGTAATTATATTAGTCAGTGTACTCTAGAGAAACAGAAGCAATAGGATCTATTTACTTTCATCCATCCATTTACAGGAAGAGAGGAAAAGATATTATAAGAAACTGGTTCACTTAATTATGGAGGCTGGCAAGTTTCAAGATTTCCAGTTTGATTTGGCAAAATGGAGACTCAAGATGACTGATGGTGTATTATGAGTCCAAAGACCAGCAGACTTGAGATTCAGGAAGAGCCAATATTTCAGTTAGAGTCTGAAGGCAGAGAAAAACCCAATGTCCCAGTTTGAAGGCAGTCAGACCAGAAGAAATTCCTCTTAACTGAAGGAGATTCAGCCTTTTTGTTTTATTCAGATCTTCAACTGATTGAGGTCCACCAACACAGGGTTGAGCATTCTGCTTCACTCAGTCTTCTTATTTAAATGTTAATCTCAACTAGAAACATCCTCATGGAAACACCTATAATAATGCTTGACCAAACATCTAGGCACTCTGTGGCCTAGTCACGTTGACACACAAAATAACTGTTACAGAAATAAATGAACTGGGAGAAGAGAGAACTGCCAACCAGGGTTTTTTTTTTTACTGTAGTAATTTCATAGTTAACTCATTCTTGTGATAAGACCTACTGCCAATGTGTAAAGAAGTAGCATGATAACCAGCAGGTAATAGATACTTAATAAATATTAATATTTTCCCTTCACCTTACATGACAACCCAGTACATTAGTCCTTTGCAAAGGAAACTTAGAAATTTTCTTGTGGTTGAGGGAACAGAGGGAACATACAGACATGAAATATGAAAGAACCAATATAAATATTCTTTAAGTCATATTTTTTCTAGTTACTGTCTCATTTCATAATTTTTCTTTTTAGTTTTAGTTACTTTGTTATAATATCCATTTTTTCTCTATCACTTTTATTTCATATCTAATTGCCATAGAGGAATTAAAGTTTTAGAGCAAGCCAAACTCTTAAAAAAAAACGAACAAAAAAAAATCAAGAAATTTGTTCAAAGTCACACTCTATATAGGAAGTAGTAGAACTAGATATAAAATAATATTTCCTCCCTTCAAATTTAATCACTATTCTCCTAAAATAGTCTCCTTTATAAAGTTGATGTATATTTTAAAATTATTATCACTAAGAGAAGACTATCTCAAAGTATACATGCCATATAAAATGATCAGGCCAAAAACTAAAATA
>CM053502.1:133064766-133093507 GCA_028627145.1 Eidolon dupreanum | reverse complement strand
AAAAAAATTTAAAAAGCCACTAATTTGAGCAGTGATGGTAATAATCACACTTGTAATTTAGTGAATACTTACTGTATTCCAGGAAGTAACTGAGTGATTAAGTATTAAATCATCTAATCATTGTACCAATCATTTGAAAAAGTAATATATCTCCATTTTACATGTGAGAAAAGGAAGGAATGTGAGATTCACTTGTCCAAAGATACTGAGCTAATACATGGAGGATACAAGATCCTAACTCAGGCAGTCTAAGTCCAGAGATCTTCAAAACCCTTAATCATGCATTATACAACCTTCTACTTTAGAAGATAAAATGTTTCCAATGTTAGAAGAAATACATTATGTCAACTTACATATTGAATCCAGCAAACAATGAGGCTCTTGGGTAATTATTTAAATGTAATTATTAATAAGTCTGTACTCAGAATGCCTAGCTCATCCTCTGCGGATCCAAAGAAGCTCCTGATCAACCAATAAAATAAGCTACATAGCCTACAATGTGACTAAGACATACCGTTCCAATAACCCATTTTATTGTAGGGAACTTAAAAAAAATACATTTCTTTAGCAAATCCTTTTAGATAGGTAAACTTTTATCTAACTAAGCATTAACAATCTCTATGGGACCCAAGGGTCACATTACTAATCCAATTAAAACTGTTCCCCTCTGTCCCCTGGAGAAATCAGTATCATTCTTTACAACAGAATCCTGTCCTTTACAACAGAATTCTGTTCTGACTTAACAAAGGGCTCTGGTGGTCTCTTATTTAAATAGCTTTATGGGGTTCTATTCCATAGTGTGTGTTATTAATAGAGTTGAGAGACTCCAGTCTATAAAACATTGCACTTTTCTGGAAATGGAAGGAAATGAAGGTGGTCGTGGGGGAGATTGACAGGTGCAGATGACAACATCAAACATGAGCAGCCTTAGAAAATGAATTCCAGGATATAGAATTGCTATTCTCTCCCTCTCCCTTCTCTCTCTCTGTGTCTCGGTGTCTCTCTGTGTGTGTGTGTCTCTCTGTCTCTCTCTCTCTGTCTCTCTCTCTCTGACTCTCCCCCCCGCACTCCCCCTCACTCCCTCCTTCTCCCTGCTACCTCACCCTTTTCTCTCTCTCCCTATCTCTCTCTCAACTAGAAGATTGGAATCTACAAATAAGACAATGAAAAATGTGAACTCTGAGTTTTACTCATTAAATTTTTGAGTCTAGTTTTCTATGACTCATAAAGGACTCTGAAGTGAGTGCAGTAGAGATCAACAATGATAATTTCAAATAACACCCATGAAGAAGTGCTCAGGGAGTAAAGAATTATTTAATGTGAAACAGAGATGATTGGGGAATAATTTAAACATTGTTCAAAGATATAAAGAAAAATTATTCATCTCCTTCCTATTGAGAACTAACAGCAGGAAATGGGCTTTTGCTGCTATCTGAGGAATTCATGTTATTATAGAAAATGGTTTGCTCTGGCAAAAGTTTTTAGGTATATTTTTTCAGGAATGCATTATTGGAAGAAGTGGATCTCTTTTTTAGAAGGCCTTTAAACCTAAAATGTTTCCTCATCAGTTTGGTGGTGTTGAGATATAATTCTATAAAAGGTGTAGGGATGAAAATGATAACATTTTCTGAATTCTTAAAATCTAAAAACAGTCAAAGTTTTTTCCTGTGAAATGATTGTGATGAAAATGAGAATAAATATAGTAAAATACATCATATTTTAATGTTTCATTTTTTGATACAGAACATTTGCATGTCTGTGTACACACATATTTATTTCTTAAATATGCACATACAAAAATTAAAATGATTAAATTGTATAAATAAAAACTGCTGTGTGATATAATTTCACCTTGCAAACATAAGATCCCACCCCTCAAATATAACGAAGTCACTTCATTGTCAAAATAAACTGAGTAAACATTGATTTGTAGTGTTTCGAAATAGTCCCTTCAGGGTGACTGCCTGCATGTTTGCTCTTCTTTCTTTGCACACATGCTGCTCCTTGTGAAACACCACTTAGTGACATCCTTAGTAAAAGGTGCATGACTGTTCTCAGAGCCAGTCCAGGTGTGGTCTGTGACTAGCTCTCTCTCCTGATTAAGGCTGCTGGATTAAGAGGATGTCTCACAAATTATGTGTCTTCTGCAGCTTTTTAAAAGCTATTGGTTGCTTCTGTTGAGCACATTTTCTTTTCCCCCATAGCTGTTGAATAATACCTTTTAAAAATTATATGCTTAATTTTCAGTACCATATACCATGCAGGATAAAGGACTTTATTTTCCAATTTCAAACACAGTGAAATCTCATTAATTAGGAAACCTAATATAAATCTAAAGTTTATGATAATTTGGAAGAGGGGGCTGATTGAAAATTATTGTTACTTAGCAAATCTTTTCCTCAAATTGTTCTAAATTGCAGCTTGAGCTAAATTGCAGGAGGAATGCTTAAAACACTTAAGTGAATGGGTGATTTTGAAATACTTTCAGAAACGCCCACATGCTAACAATTTACGTGCTAGCTTGAAAACATTTTTGGTTTTTCATACTGAGTTTCTTAGCACCTTTACTAAGAGTTTGTTATTTGTCTACTTTGGAATATCTTAGTTAAAACTAAAACAATTGCATTAGCTTTAGAATCATGCCATAATTATTTTTCCCCACTCAGTCCTGATTGATTTTTTTCCTACTTGACTTAGTTGGTAAGGTTTTATCACATTTGGCCAGTCTTTAAAAGGTCATGAAGAGAACTTTTCATATACATTATTTCTTGACATGCCCACCTGCATCGAAATTCTAGCCAGGAGTGTTTTGTTTAGATAACATTCTCTGACCACATTTATTGAGCACTTACTGTACATCACACATTATGCTTGATTGTGGAGGACTATGGGATTTAAGGTAGACATTTTCTGATCCCAGTGAACTTAATTTTTCCCTCTCTCTCTCTCTCTCTGTTTTTCTTTTTTTTTTTTCATTTTTTTTTTCATTTTTTTTGTATGTTTGGGTGATTTCTATTCTTCTGTCTTTCAGATCACTGATCCATTCTTCTGTTCTACTGTCGATTCCCTGTAGTGTATTTTTTTTTTCTTAATTTCAGTTGTATATTTGACCTCTGATTGATTCTTTCTTGTATTTTCTAACTCTGTTGAAGTACAGGCCAGAAGATCCAGGGAACTGTCCTGCCAGGGCTGCCTTGGCAGAATGGCTAGAGCTGGAGAAGGGTATGCAGGCCAGGGTATCCTGGGGTGCACATAACCAGGAACACCCTGGCAAGTCATCTGGAGCTGATGGTGGCATGGTCCAAGGTTTCCAACACCATGTTGGGGTTCCCCTGGCAGGACAGTTGGAGCTGAAGTAGGGCAGGGGGAAGGGAAGAACCTGGAGCATGCCGCACTGGGACCACCTTGGCAGAATGGCTGGAGCTGGTGTGGGCTGAGGACCCCGGTGTACACCTGAACCACACTCCCACCTGCAACGAGAGAAGCATAGAGGTGGAATATAAAAAAATGGTGCTTGCCAGTGCCTCTCATACCATAGAGAGTTGCCCATTTGGGATATGCCGTATGGTTAGTAAATGGATTTTTTTTCACATAAAATCTAAGTACCCTTTAAACTGCAGGATTTTTTTTTTCTTCGTTCTTTGTTTCCTAGGCCCCAGGGCAGTCAAGTTTGCACAAGGCCCCTCAGTGATATCCCTCCTTACTACAAGTCACTGTGTCAGGGGTGGGGTCCCCATAATCACTGTGTCTCCCTCTCTCCTACCCTTTTTAGTCTGGTTCCTCTACTGTTTGTTATACAGAAGCTCTTCAGTCAGCCCTCATTTCTTCTTCAGGAGGAACTGCTGTGTAGTAAGTGTACATTTAGGGTGTGAGAGGAGCTGAGATGAGAGTCTTCCTATGCTGCTATCTTGGACCTGTCTCTCTGACCCCATAATAAGCAATACAGCTAATCAAAGCTGAAATAAAGGTAATCAGGAGTCTAATAGAGCTTAGGAGGGGCTGTTAGGATAGAAATACAAGGTATGTGGATTTAAAGGAAGACCTCTAAGAAGAAGAGATGTCTACAGAGAAACAGTGTAATTTATATGATTGATGACAGGCCAAGATGGAGAAAAGCCTACTAAGCAAGAGGGAACAGCATGTGCTAAAGTCTAGTACCTTTCAAGGATCAAATGTGGATGTGTCTGACTAGATTGTTGCATGGAAGGGAAAAGTATTCAGAAATGGAGTTGGAGAATTAATTAGGGTTCATATCACAAGTGACCATGTCAGCCTTGTTAAGAAAATCATAATTTACCTTGTAAGTAATAAGGAGTCCTTGAAGTATTTTAAAAAGGATTATGTATTTAAAGATTGCTATATCTAATATGTGGGAAATTGTTTGAAGGGAATAAGAATGGATTTAAAAAGACAATCAAGGAAAATGTTGCAATAATCCATGTGGTCTTGGTACATCTAAATAAAAAATTAGAGTAATATCAATATGTTGGACAGAAGTAGAAAGGAAATGAATAGGGTTTGTTCATTGACAGGATATGAGATGTTAAGGGAGAATGTTAAAATGATTCAGTTTTGAACATATTCAATTTTATGCATAAATGAGAAATTCAAAGGAGTGTGTGTGGAGAGAGAGAGAGAGAGAGAGAGTGTGTGTGTGTGTGTGTGTGTATGTGAGAGAGAGAGAGAGAGAGAGAGTTAACAGTTCACTCTTCAAATGTGTATATAAAGTCAAGGGAGAAAAATATACTGATGATCCAAATCTTGAAGTCCTCAGCCTAATGGTCACTGAAGCCATGGCCTAGAGTAAGTCCACCCAGGGGGAAGAGCAACAGCACAGAGCAGACTCATACATCTGTATCAGATGTTCCAGTATCAAAGAGAAGAGCACTTTACACTTACTGCTTTAACTACCCACAAATAATTTATTCCTTAACTCCTAGCTTCATGTCTGTGGCTTGAGAAATAAATAACTTATAAACAAGTAGAAACTCTGAGTATAAACATTTTTTTCCCCCAATAAATTTTAGTAAGAAGGGATTGAGGGGGTTATCAGGTTGGAGATTTTTTTTTGTAATGAGAAATACTTGAGCCATTTTTAATATTAATAGGGAAGTAGGATTATCCTCTCAGTAGTAAGGAAAAAAACATGGCTGTCATCTCAGCAGGAGGCATGTAAGAAAGAAATGGGGATAGATGCTAGTGAATATCTCCTTCCTTAAACTCCCTTTCCTGTGGAATATATAGCCAATAATATAATTTAGCTTTTGTAAGGTATTTGTTAGTTTATTTCAAATATTAGTTTTGTCTTTTAATTACTTCTAAGTGCCTTGAAAGCAATCACAGTTTGTACTGTTTCCAACAGTAAGGTTAGAGATGTTGCTCAGGATCATTTCCGAAATGAGTCTTGAGCATTTCAAGACAAGATGGTTAACTATTTTTCCTTCTTATAGAAAGAGAGAACACTAACAGCTCATGAAAATGCAATGTCAACCAAAGTCTCTATGCCTTTTATTTTTTCTCTCCAAATATAGGTGACATGGCTACTCTAAAAGGAAATAAATAATGCTGTCTAATCTATGATTAAAATAATCTTGCTTTCTTGGTCTTTATTTACTTAGATATATAGGTAAAAAGATAAATAGATTAGAGAGTAAATAAAGAAAAGGTCTATTCTATTTCATCAAGTCTATCATTTCTGACTAGCACAAGGTATAAAGAGGTCCCGGTCCTCCCCCTTTCTAGTCTTGCTCACAAATACCCTTGTGGGCAGCTCTGGGACACCCCCATGTTATTTACCCAACATATGAGTAAGCAAGGCCAGCTCTGATGCTCAGGACATTTCTTGTTAAGGATAATTCCCCACCTTCAGGGAAAATACTAAAGCAGGCTGAATATTATTTGGACAGTGCACTGAGTAGTGAATAGTGAAGCCTACTGACTTTTGTCTGGTCGTGGTATGTTGACATTCACTTCAATACAGTTAAGGGAACCTTAGAACAATCATGTCGTTCCTACTGAACCTGTGCTCCTTCTCCTCCCCTTGGCCTCCTAAGGGACAAATACTTAACATACGTTGTTTCTTATTCAGGTTTCCTCTTCCATAAATAGTTAATTGGTACTTAAATTTTCATTATAACATTTAGGAGAGAGAAGAGAGAGAAAGAGGAAGGTAGCTTGGCAAAAATTGTATTTTATTTACACCAAACATATTTGGTTTCCCAAATCTTCCTTTTTAAATTGAAGTTTGGCTACTGGAAAATGGCGTGCTGCGTACATGAATCAGCCTGTATACAGACACATGCTGTTCTATATGTGGAATCTGGCTCAGAGGTGCTATTTGACAGCTTGTATTTACTTACTAGCCATCTCACAGCAGGCAGATGTTTGAGTCTGGACTAAGAGTTGTTTATAGATTATGAGAGTTGTCCATTGGCACTGAACATGTAAATATTTAGAAACGTGCAGAAAATGTGGTTACATGAGACATTATTCAGAAAAATTTCCACTAGAGCATAATTATTTATCTCAGTCTTCAACAAAGCCATTTTTCTTCTTCCCATTATTTCCCATGGTTAAACATAGTGAAAACTCAAAGTGAGTCAAATCGTACAAGTATGTCTTTGTCTATTTGTAGGATGGTATTTCACTCTTCCCATAGAACACATTTTCCCTTTTCCTTAAAATGTTCAAAGAAATCGACCCCACAATGATCTTATTATCTCATTCTTATGACTAGCACTCAGTTTATTCGCAGATGTCACGGGACACATGCAATGATTCATTTAACAGAATTCTGACTATATGTTTTCTTGAGTCTATTTTGTGTTGCCTTGTTCTTAGGGGAAATTGAACAATTGCTTGTATCCAGCCTCAACATATTATTTTACATACTAATATAAGTTTGGACAAAATTGAATAATGAAGTATTGTAGATTACTCTTGATGTTCAAAACTGATCTCATACATTATAGTGGACTGTTCTAGTAAAATAGTCTTCCAGTATTCTATCAGAACATGCCATCTTACTAAAATCCTTTGAATGCATCTGTTCTGCATTAATTACCTCCTCCTCTAGTGGTGGACATATTGTTTCCTGGATGCTTCCATCAGAGTCTCTAAGATACTTATTTCCCAGAAAATCCCTCTCATCTGTCTGTTATCGACCTCACTACATACATGCTAACAAGACTCAAATTATTACATTTCCTATTACCACCAAAATTATATTTTAAAAATATTTTGTGAGGACTCATAAAATAATTTATGTTCATCATAAGATTATTTATTTTATTCTTCCAGTTATTCTCTTTAGTATCACAACACACATTTAAAAAAAAATTCTTTGTTTTTAGACTTTTACCTATTTTCAATATCAGTTCCATTTTCTCCTCTGGTGAAATTGGGTTTAATTCTTGTTAGAGTAAAAGTCTTTGAGAATTATGTTCTTGTGCCCTGATAAAGTACATAGTATTTCAATTTGAGATTTGTTTGTTTAGTGAAAAGCTACTTAAATGTATAAACTACTAAATATCCCCATAAATTTTATGGCACCAGGAAAAATGGAAATGAGCATTGTTGTTTGATTGCTAATTAAGTTTGAATATTTAATTTCAAATTCATCTTTTTAATTATGTTTTTACATCCGTATGAGTTCCCAGCTATGCATTCAGGTTGGTGACAGCAGCCCCTGGCGCTGCTATTCTCTCCACAATCTTTTGTGTCCCACCCATTCTTTTTCCCGTTCAACCCTGGTTCCAACCTGATAATCTTTCGCTGAAATGGCTCTCATTCACTCTGGCTAAATGTTTGTCAAGTTTTAGACCTTATCTTACTCTATTCTTAGCAGTTGTCCCCATTGCTTCCTTTTTCTTTGAAATACACATGTCCTTTGGCTTTTTTTTCCCTCTCTCTCTGACAACTTCTAAGTGTCTTCAGCGGCTTTCAATGAACCTTATTTTAATTTTTTTCAAGCCTCTGTCCTAAGGTTTTGTTCTTCTTTTCTATACTCTATTCCTTAGAGATCTCAGCTAAAACTAATGGCTTCATTTATCATTTATAGCTGACAATTCTCAAATTTAAAATATCTCAGAGCTTTTAAAAACGATCGATAGTATATGTAATATATCCAACTGGATGTATCATAGGCACCTAAGATTCAACTTGTCCCAAAATGAACACATGCTTCTCTCCCCATCTTTCTCTACCCCACCAAAAAGGTTTATTTTCTCCAGGTAGTGAATGGGTCCAAATTCCACCAGGAACCTGAGTCATCCTTGTTTCCTTCTTTATCTCCTTCCTTACCTGATCAGTCACCAGATTATTTCAATTCTCCCTCTAAAATATATCCAGTTCAGTCTACCTATCTCCATTTCCAGAGTCACTACTTTATCTTGAGCTACCATCATCTCTCTCCTGGAATAGTGCACACCCTTATAAGTAACATTCTGAATCCTCTTTAATTGGTTCTTTGTGTTGCAGTTAGAACAATTTCCTTTATAAAAATCATATCTAAGTATATTACTCCTATTCTTAAAAAGTTGTTCAATGTCTACTTAGTTGTTAACTTGGGCTACAGGCTGTTTAAATTCTGGTACCTGCCTACCTTTTAGCTTTGCCTCCTACCATTCCTACAACAATACTGCCTTTGCCTCATTTACCCCAATTTGGAATGATACTTGCATTTCAGGGCTTTCTTATGTGCTACTCATTTTGTCTATAGGATCATTCCTTCTTTTTTATCTTTTTTAAAATTTATTTTTTTATTATTTTTTTACTTTTTGAGTGAGACAACCCTTGGTTGACCTCACAGATTACAAGGACCTTGTCAGTAAACTGACAAGTTTCCTTATTTTTTAAAATTTTTTTACGCCTACAGCACCTGGTCTTCCTAGGTGGTTTCCCATCCAAGTACTAACCAGGCCTGATCCTGCTTAGCTTCCGAGATCAGACGAGATTGGGCTTGTTCAGGGTAGCATGGCCGTAGACATCCCTTCTTTTTTTAAAAAATTAATTTTTAGAGTTCAATTTTTTACCTTCTCATAACAATTGCTAATATTCCAGATTGTCTTGTATCTTATAAAATGCTCTGATTAGAGCTTGTTATGAGCTGTTTTTGTAATCAGAATGTTTGTGTCTTCCCAAAATGTACCTATTCTTAAGTCTGGCTGTATTTGGAAATGGGACATCTAAGGAAGCAATTCAAGATTAACCAAGGCCATAAGAGTGAGGCCCTGATCCCATAGAATTAGTCCATATAAGAAGAGACATCAGAGAGCTCTCTCTTGTTCTCTCTCTCTCTCTCTCTCTCTCCCCCCACCCCACTTCCTCTTGAGAACATACTGAGGAAAGGCAATGTGAGGACATAGTGAAAAGGTGGCCATCTGCAAACCATGAAGAGAGCTTTCACCAGAAATCAATTCTATGGAACCTTGATCTGGTACTTCTAGCCTCCAGAACTGAGAAGATAAATTTCTGTTTAAGTCACCAAGTCAATGATATTTTCTTATCACAAGCTGAGCAGACTAAGACAGACTTGTACTTTCTCTTTAAAGTATTTATTATGACTCTAAATAACATTATTAAATTAGTCACTTTATGACTGCCTCTCTTTAAAAGAAGGGATAGGATTAGGCTTGCCTTGTTTAGCACTTGGTCTCCAGTATCTATCTGTGTCACGGATAGTCAACAAGAAAGTATATTGATTGAGTGATTATCCAGGAAGAAAGGTTATTGAAAGAGTTAACTCTTAGAAAAGGAATACTTAGTAAGGAGATCCCAGACAGAAAAGCTTCCTAAGCACACACAGAAATAAAGGACAGGAAGAATGGTAAATTAAGAACAACTTGTAAATTCATCAGCAATTCTATCCATTGCAAAAATAAATACATAAATATATAAAGTTTAAGATCCATCATGGTTTCATCATCTGTTGGCAGACGTTTATCCATTCCTTTATCCTCAAAATCCTTCTACAAGACCTGTTATCTTGAAATAAATATAAAGTTACTAGCAGTGCCCAAATACTGCAACTTGAAGCTATGGTGACTTAAAACTACTGCTCATTTATGTTATCTGCCTAGAGTAATATGCTCCCTCCCCATCTACCTAGTTGGCAAAAACAACTTTTAAATCACTGGTTATTAACTTTGGGACTTTTGGATAAGCTTCAGGATACGTGGGGACCATGTAAAAGTATATGCTCCTTTTGTATAAATGCACTGAAATATGTTTTTGTGAGATAGGGTGAGCAAAAGCTTGGAAGGCATATGCCATAATTTGAAAATCTGAAAAATAAACTCTGGAAAGTAATTTTACCCCTAGTAAATTAGTAATGCAGCCATTAAGGGGAAAGAATGGGCAACACTTTCTTTCCCTAATGTATCACTCTTAGATGACTGCCTAGAGTGTTACCTGTGCTTGAAGTTGTCACTGTCTGCCTTCTCCCATTTTCTATAGTCTATTGCCTCACTTTTTTTTTTGACTTTGTAATGCTAAATATTTCAAGGTTCAAATTAGCCATTCACTGCCTTAAGCTCTTCAGAGTAGTAAAAGTTCAGTATTAATCAAATAAATAAAAGTCTAACTCTGAAGCTAGAATCTGAATGACAGTTATACTGCTAACCAGAAATTTTTAGTCAGTGGTAAAATATTAAATGATTCAAGTAGAAAGACATATATCAAAACTATTATTAGAGCTATTAGATTTAAAATATAGTTATTTAATATCACAGAGTATTCAAATGCATGCGCATGACAGAAAAATTTGCAGTGATTTGACTTCCCTGGCTAAAGCAGTTGTTAAAATTTATAAGATTTTTTTTAACTTGCCATATGCTGAGTTAATACCTTTATTATAATGCTGAACTAACTCATATTAGTATAAAGTATGGTTAATTCATGTACAGATTTAAAACAAGTTAGCTAAACTAAATATATCCTATTATTCATTTTAAATATATAATCATTTAGGGTAATGGATGCTTAGAAACAGAAATTTATTAGCCACCCATATTATCCAAACAAAGACTTATTTTCTGTAGCAGAAACTTCCGGCATCTATCAGGTCCTCATTTTCTCTTCTTATTAAGAGAACAATGACTTTATTGGGGTTAGAAGAGTACCCAACCAAAACATTACATTCTCTCATCCCTTCCACTTGTAGTGGTGACTAATAAAACATAAACAGGAGTTACTGTGCAGACCTTTGAGAGTGCTCATTTAAAGGGAGCTGAATCATCTGGGAGAATGCCCCCATTTTACCCTTCACTTTTTTTCCTTCTTTCTATTTGGAACATGAAGGTGATGACTGAGTCTTCAGCATCTTGCCACACTGAGGCAGCCTTGAGAATAGATGCCAAAAGTTAACGATGGGTATGCAGAAAAAAAAGAAGTATCCTGGGGTAATGGTGATATACAGTAGTCAGAGTGGACTACCTGCCTTCAGACTTCTCCAAGGGCAAAAATTAACTCCTGTCTTCTTTAAATTATTATTATTATGGGTTTCTGTTGCTAGTAGCCAAATACAACTTATGAGTGATACATTCTCCAATTAAAAATATTGCTTAATTGTAAAAAAATTAGCATTGGTAGTCAAGGTAATGGTGAATGGTCACTGCCTAAATCTGCATCTTTGACTAATCTTCCCCCAAACCCTACAAATCAACTAGAAAAAAATAATTACATTTCTATTCCTCTATCAAGACTAGAAGACAGAGAATATCATCTCAATGAAAATAAACAATTTCTAGTCAAGCTTTTTTCTTGAGATCCTGCTGAAGCCTTTGCATAGGAAAGACAAGAGGAGATTAAGCCAAAATCATCCTCCCCATGAAAAAGTCCACCTCAAGTGTAAAAGTGCTAACAAAGAATCCTGTATATCAAAGTACTGACAATTAGAAGGGGACTTAAAATATGAAACTCGAGGAAGCAGTGTAAGAAAAGCACCAGTTCATGGCTAAAAAACTGGTAAAATGGAAGACAGAGGGAGCATTTGGAGACTAAATGGATAAGGGAAAAGGAAGCAAGAGAAAATTTAGATTTTTGAACAATGAAAGAAACCAAGTTTTTCCCTCAGCAAACTTCCCTCCTCCCAAATTTTAATCCTGTTCATGAAATGCATATACACAAGCAACATTTATCTGTACAAAACTATTAAAACAACAACAACAACAACAACAACAACAACAAAACTTAAATTATGAAAAAAGACGCTTCTATAATACTCTAAACTGAATCAAATGTCTTCAAACCAACATTTAGGAATAGGTAAAAACAAAATAAAAAAAAAAAAACTGAACAACAAATAG
Source organism: Eidolon dupreanum (assembly GCA_028627145.1). Taxonomy (NCBI): domain Eukaryota; kingdom Metazoa; phylum Chordata; class Mammalia; order Chiroptera; family Pteropodidae; genus Eidolon; species Eidolon dupreanum. Next base: position 133,081,202 of record CM053502.1, on the reverse strand, counting down.
AAAAATCTCTTTAATCATAAATTAAAAAACCTGAGAACAGAAATGGACCAAAGGGGGGAAAAAAATGAAATGAGAGTAGATTGAATTCAGGAAAAGACATACAGGAAAAGACAAAAATCTTTTCAGATATAAAGACTAAAATACAAAATGCTCAAAGGGAATATGGTTTAAAATACAAATGTAGTAAGGGGCACTGAAGAAAAGCAGAAAAATAACCAATAGAATGGAAAAGGGAATGTATTAGAGAAAAGAAATGGAACCAGAGAGAAAGCAATTGGAATGGAAGACAGACAAAGCACATCTAACAACCTAAGTCTTAGAAAAAGATAAAATAATGGAACTAAATATTAAAAACTATAAATCAAGAAAACTTCCCAGAAAAATAGAAGACCTATAACAGCATACTGAGAGGGTCTTAAATAGCTATCTGGTAACACTGAAAATTGATCTGGGACAATAACTTCTACTCTGTTCCTTCAGTGTTTTTATCTATTTATCTGTCAATACTGTAAAATCTTAATTGTTATATCTTTATAATAAATATTAAGATCTGGTAATATGACTGCTTTGTATATTTCTTTGTTGTCTTTGCTATTGTATGCCCTTTGCATTTTCATATAAGTTTTTGAATTAGCCTTTCAGTTTCCACAGTAAAACTTGTTGAAGTTTTATTGGGATCTCATTGAATCTACATGTCAGTTTGGCGAGAATGGACACATTTATAATATTGAGTGTTCCAAGTCATAAATATGGTATATACCACTAATTTCTCTCAATACTGTTTTTTTTTGTTTGTCTTCAGCAAATGGCATTTGTTTTAATTTTTATGTTTTAAAAATAAATATATAAAGTGATTATAAGTACTTTTAAAATAGAACAGATAGCGAGGCTCTGAGTACATAATGATAGATTGTGTATTGCAGTTAGTGAAGACAAAGTGAGTGCACTCATGATCCATTTCTTCCTTGAGTGTAAATTCAAGAATTTTAAACATCAACATCAAGAATTTAAATTTTTTTAACCTAAATTTTAATATATACTTTACATGCATTTTAATTTCTCATATCGAACATGATAAAATATATTGTCCTTTGAAATGTATGTATTATCAAATCATTTCTTTTGTTATATAATTTAAATGTTCCTTCGCATCACTTGTAAAATATAATATTTCAAAATTTATCTTCTTATAAATATTATAAGAATTGTAAAATTTTCCAGGGTTGCTTAACCTAGTAACAGAAACCAGGTAGCCTAACAAATTTCCTTTCTCACAGTTCTGGAGTCTGGAAGTCTGAGATCAGGATATCCTCAAGGTTGGTTCCTTCCAAGCACTGAAAAGGAGAACCTGTTCCATACTTCTCTAGTTTCTGGGAGTTTGCTGACAGTCTTTGGTGTTCCTTGGCTTGTAGGTGTGTCACTCTAATCTCTGCCTTCATGTTCATATGGCATGTTCCCTGGGTGCCTGTCTATGTCTAGATTTCCTTTTTTTTTTTTTTTTTTATAAAAAAAGCAGTCATGTTCAATTAGGGGCCCACTTTACTCCAGAATTAGTGCAACTTAACTAAATACATCTTCTATTTCCAAATAAGTCCACATTCTGAGGTAGTGGGAGTTAGGACTTTAACATGAGATTTGGGGAACAAAATTCAACTGCTAACAAGGATTGTTTCTATATTGTGGATACTTTTAATATGCAAATTTAAAATATTTAAACCCTCTACTTTATCATATATATAACATGAAATAAATTGAAACTAGAGACTATAAAATCTTCAAGGAGCGATCAGAAAATTTATACAAGTCAAATAATGTTAGGAAATACTGCTCTGTGTGAAAGTAAATCATCCTTTTGTTTCTTCACTCAAAAGTTTACATTCTCTCATGATAGAATGAAATTTTACTTACCTTATCAGCTATCCCATTTTGCTTTATAATTATATTGAATATGTTTCTTTTCCTTATTAGACTTAATTTTGGGAGTTGATGATACATAAATTTAATGCCGTTGTGCTACACATAGGTGTTCAATAATTATCTCCTCAATAAATAAATGAATGAATGAATGACTAAAGGCAAGAGTTCCCCCAAAATTGATTAAATTTCACATTACTATCATTGCATTTTTTAAATATACAATTTATTTCACTTGAGTAAACATCCTTTATTTGAGTGGTATCTTTTATTTCAAATGATTGCACAGTTTGCTAAGTAGATATGTAGGAGTTACTACACCTTCCATTATATTATACTCTGTTCTGGTGCCGTGGTGTGCATTGTTGAACAGATGCCACATTTCACCGCAATTTTATTACCCGGGAGGAACATCAAGTCTGACTGAAAGCATAGTGCCTCAGATTTAAGACAGTCAAAATATAATTACCCAAAGACAAATTTGACCAGGAAAGGAAAATTAAGCTATTTTGCCAAGAAATCCATTGAATCTTTTGGTGCAACAGTAAAATATCACTTTAGCACTTAATAGAGTACAAAGAAAGTTATGTGCCACAACCCAGGAAAATAGTTTCAGAGCTCTAGACTTTATAAAAAATTTGAGTTTGTAGATTCAGTTTTCAAAGATATTGGGATTTTTCTCCAGTCTTTCAAATTGCAACAAAAGAGAAGTGGAAATAACTTTGTCATTCCACTTAGTTTCCGGGAAGTTAAGATTGTTTTATCATCTTCTGCAAACATGGTATTTATGCAATATATCATTTTATATTTTAACAACATAACTCTATCAAATTGTCATACTTATTCAGGGGAGAAGTCAATGGACTTTTATGAAAGTAGGCTATCTCTGGGTGTATCAGTAAAGAGAAATATTTTGGGTAGTGTTCTTAAAATTTAAAAACCAAATATCCCCAAAGCAAAGATGATACAAATGCTACAGGGCCCAGGGCCATAACAGTAATCAACCAAGCAATGTTAAGGTTATATATAGCTTTTAGATTTTCAAATTTATGAGAATTTTCTTTCATATGCCACAACAGAGAAGGATTTGTTTTACTATCAAAACACATTTTCCCAATTTTTACTAAAATGATAAGAAGATGTGCCTTCTTATTTTGTGGATTCCAGGGCATCAGTGTATTTCCATATGTGAGTTTAAGGTAACAGAATGAGCATAAGTTTTAAAGGCACTCTGACTTTTTTCCAATGTCTGTGAGACATATTCCAGAGCTAATAGGCATAAGGCCTTTCCTCACTGAGGGATATGACAGGTGGATTCTCACCGAACAATTTAAATAGTTATTTTTCACTTAAAAATTTTTGACAAGACCTTATGTTTTATCTTGAATAAGTAAAAGTGCATAAGAAACCAGTCCTTCATATTTTGTAAATATCTCTCCTAGGTTATTTCTCTTTAGTTTTGTTTTTCTAAACGATAGATTTTAAAAGTTACTCTATGAGTAAATCATTGAAATTTTTTTTTTTTTTAGGGAAAGTTCTTATTCAAAGATTAAACAAATCTATATGTACATGAGAGTTTTAAGTATTAAAATATACCATACTTAGAATCCTTTTGCTTTCTAAAGATTGTCCCCCTCATTTATTAATTTTATAAAAATGAGCCAGTATCACCAAGAAGCACAATGTAAATCTGAGGATTGGGGGAGTAATAACAAATTCCCAGGTTACTTGAATTCATTTCCTTCAAATAAGAGATTGAAAATACCTAAACAATGAGCTTTGTCATCAATTATCCCAGGGTTTCAGTCAACCAGTTCCCCAGGATTCCAGAACAAGAGTTGAAGGGACTATATTTCTGAACATGTTGGTTCTTGGGATGATTGATACCAAATCTTATTGCAATTGGATCCCCAAGCCTGCTGCATCAAGACCAGGTCCTTCATCCCACTTAAAAGGACCCTAAGCACCAGCCCTAATATATCTCCATAGTTTCCCTTACATGCTCAGAAACTTAGATTATTCAGTGCTCCCTTACAAAAACTTCACATTTTTCCTCCTACATCCCATTGGTCATATTATTACTTTTCCTAGTTTATTCCATAACCAGCTTAGAATAACTCCTTATCTAGTCCTTTCTAACTCCACTTATCAAAAATTAAATGCTCTTGTTCAAGGCAAAGCTCCTAATGCTATCTCTTTCACAAAGCCTTCCTTAATTCCTCCAACAAAGTGTAGTCTTTGTCTCCCCAAATATCTCTTACACAACTATTTTTTCACTTTATATTTTTTATTTTTATATTTCCTTTTTTTAGCTTCTTAAGTTTAGAAAAATATTTTCTTAATATTTCAGCCTCCACCCAGTAAAATGCTTTATACATATTTGGAATTCCAGCTTAAAGTGCTTGCATTTGATTTCATTTACATAAAATTATAGATAATGCAAAATACAGTGACAGAAAGTAGATCAATAGTTACTTGCGGATGGAAGTGGGGGATGCATAAGAAGTGGTGGTCAAAGAGGGGTGTGACAGAGGGAATTACAAAGAAATATGAGGAAAATTTTAGGGATGGTAGATATATTCACTATATTAGCTTTGTTGACGTATCTATGAGTGAATATATAGGTCAAAACTTATTTAAATATGTGTCATTTATTATCATTTTTACTTCAATAAAACTGTTTACAAGACTGATGTTTATACACTAAAGAAAATATTGTGCTTTGCGAGAGGAGTCAATGAAGGCTCTCTTTGGAGATAACGATTAACTCTAATTCTAATGGATAAGAAAGAATGACACTCATGGAATTCTGGGAAAAGATTTATCCAGATAGAGGGAACAGCTGCAAACCTATAAAGACCTTAGAGTATGTATGAAAAAAAAAAAAAAAAAAACAAAGGAACAGAAAAAGTCTGGAGTGGGGGAGTAGCAAGAAATTAGGTTGGAATGATGGGCAGAGTCTCCTCAAGATAAAGAATTTAGATTTTATTTGAAATAAAAAAGGAAGTCACTAAAGGCTTCTATGCAGAACGTTGTGTTGACATAATGCAATTTATATATTTAAAAGATTGCCCTTTCTGGGAATGTGTCAGATGGGTTTAGGGGTATGAGAATTAAAGTAGAAGCAGAGACAGCAGGTGTCCTGGTGAGATGAAAGACTATGTAGCCTGGGTTGGGGTGATAGAAGTACAGATGGAGAAGTGTGAATCAATTCTTGATATACTTTAAAGATAGAAATCAAGGCACCTGTGAATGGTTTTAATAAATGCAGTCAGAACAATAAAGTATTACAATTAATTTTCTGACTCTAAGCAACTGAATAAAAGTAGTTGGCACTCACTGAGATGGAGAAAGCTGCAGAAAGAGTTAATTTCTGATGGGAAAAGTCAGAGTTCTGATTTGGATATGTTATATTTTAAATAGTTGTGAAATTGTTCTGATGAAGATGTTAAAAATTCTAGGAATTACAAAGATAGTGTAAATTGGAGATAAAGTGTAATTAGATTAACACACACACACACACACACACACACACACACACACACACACACTCCAATTTAAATGATTTGAACAGTGTCCCTCTTCATCTCACTGAGAATATATTTCAGGCTGAGTGTGAGCCTGTAGAGGTGATCACAGTGGTTCTCAAAAAGTCTCAATCCCTACATGCCTCTCATAGCATAGATGTCTTGCCAGACTTTGAGATTTTAGTGTTTAAAGAGCCATGTTAGCTTTGCTAGAACATATATCCTAAATATAAGCCAGTTATTTTATTTGGTTACCAAAGAAACAGCAATCTCTGTTAGTTCTGGAGGAATAAAAGGTAGGAGATTGTTCTCTAAGGAGGTGACTTCCCAGAGGATTTTCAATGATTTCAGTCTTATTCTTTGACTCAAAAAAATTAAAAGGCATATAAATGAATTACCAGTATGTTGATAGTATTTCAGGCCAAGGGATTGAATAGAATCCAGGTTCAGCCTTTGTAAGTCAAACCATTCAGAGGTCTGGTTGGTACAGGAGGAAAAACTAGCAACAGTAACTGATTAGGAGTAGGTCAGGGGGAAGGAGAAAAACTGAGTGCATAGTGTCAAAAGCCCAAGAGCAGAGGTATGAGAGGTTATCAGCTATGTCAATTGTTGCTGGAGGTTGAGTAACATACAGAACAGACTATGTCACGTCCTTTGTTTTACCCAGTGCCCAGCACGGAGCCTGGAACTCAGGAGGAACTCAGTAAGTTTTTGTTGCTTGAATGCTATAACACCCCATCATCATATGCTCCATGAGTAAATATGATGAACCGTGGTTTATTATTGTAGAAACTTTTATACTATCTGCCCTACTAAATAAGTTCATGTAGATATCTATAAAACACTATATCTGAAACTATTATGAAAAAGCACATTAGTTTGGGGGATTTGATTGTAGCAGTCCAATTAACAATTGCCTTTTTATTAGGTTCTGATTAGTCTCTTTCTTCTGAAATTTAGAAAAGCTCTTTGCCGACACACATTTAAAAAAAATTCAGCTGAGATTGTGACATAAGGTGGAAACTTTTCAGTTCACCAATCAGCTAGATGAGTGGTGAGGGCTGACCTATGTGTCATGTAATTTCAGAAGGGCTACAAATACAAGACAGGAATTCATATACATTATGCTTTGGAAACATTTTTTAAAAAATTGAAATTCCTGTCACTGAGGTCTATTTGTAGGAATATTCCATTTTGAATAGTCTGTTAGGATTGTAATGTATTTCAGTTATATGGGAAAAGGAAATACAGAATAAATATAATTTCATTTATTTAAACACACATACTAACAAAAAACAAAGTCCCTACTCCCTTATCTTGGTTAGGATAATTGATCTTTCTATACAATAATTCCTTAAGGGCATCTTACTTTAGTATCTTTTAAAAAAAATTATAACTTCTTTCCTTTAAAGCTTTTTCAAACAGGGCCAATCTGAGTATTGAATGATTGACAGAATTATACCTTTGCTAAGACATCAGGCTCAAAAGGTTCTAAGATTGTGATCACAGAAAGAAGGAATTTAAAAAATATAAGCCAATAAGCTAGACCTAAATAAAATGTAGGTTTTATCCAGTTATAATTTTCTAGGTTCAGTGTAATATTTCTTCATTTTAATTTTAGAAATGTGGGTTTCAGTCTTCTGATATAAATTATTTTGTTCATAATTTATATTAAAATAGATATATTGAATATCTAATGATATGTTTCATATAGATTGAGAATTTTTTATTTTAATTTTGTATATGCTTAATTATATTTTATCTTTATGAAGATATTCATTATTTTGATTAAGGATTTCCTACATTATATGTAGAGAAGGTAGCTGGAATAGAATTGAGATTAATTTTGGAAATAACGTTAGTGAGGCTAAGTATTTAGTCATTAAAGTACTATATTTTCAATGATTTTAATCTGATTATTAAACTATTAATAAGTATAATATGTGAATTTCATTGGTAAGGTATATATTATATCCATTATTAAACATAAATGAATCACTCTAATGTGGAACATTTGTTGTTTTTTTTAAAAAAAGTACTGCTCCATTATCAGGTCATGTGAATGATAGTGGAATCATTTAAATTTCAGAAATTTTGGTGACAGAGGGAATATGTAAAGTAAAGTATTTTATTTAGAACATTGAACGGCTTTGGGATAAGTTAGTTTGGTTCACTATTTATTTTACCTAGCCATGTCATAAAGACATTAAAATTTGCACATGAAGAAAAAAGACTTTTCCATGTATAAGACCAAGATCTAGTTCTAGAAGATGACAGGAACCCAGTTAAGTAGGGAAGAAGGTATCAATGTCAGATCTAAGTGTCATGATTCATGTGGATTTGGGTGTAAAGCATCCTGAATCTTCACCAATGGGCTAGTGGGAGCACTGGGAATGTTCTGAGCTCAATTTGGACTGATAAGTTTAGTAATGGTCCCCAAGGACAGCAGCCAGAAAACCAAATCACAGTGTCCAAGGAAACCCAGTATACTTAGGCCCATTTCAAGCTCTGACATAAATAAGAGATTTGGTATGGGAGCAGCAGAATACACTGGAAATTTGTTTTATTCTTATGCAGAGTTTGATTTATGCAAGGAAGTTGACATCAGAGTTAAAGTGAAACCCCAAGCAGTGATTGGTGGTACAACCATAGGTTTAAATTCTTAGGAGATAGGACTAGAAATGTTTGGGTCGATTTTCACGGTTAAAATCAAATTAGGCTGAGGTCAGAGAAATGCAGCAAGAGTGAAATTATACCAAGTTAGAACAAGTAGAATGAGGGGAGAGATGAGAGATGCCACTCATTGGGCAAGTATGTCCAGAACCTTAGTATAACCACTGAAGGCTGAGAGGTGACGAAAGAATTTCAGATTTTGGCTGGTGATGATTTGGGGTTTCAAATGTGCTAGCCTGGGTTAGCATGGCTCAAACCTTGAACATCTGCTTTAGCAACTGGCTAGGGCAGGGGAATTTGAAGAACACTTCCCTGTTATATGTTTAAGGACATCTATGTTTGGATCTCAGAGGAATCTAAAGACACAGGAAGGGATGACATGGCTCTAGTTTCAAAGGGTAGAGGGGATCCCTGCACAGGCATTACACATGTGAGATTTTAGTGCATGTTGATTGACATTCTAATTAGCAGAATCCAAAACTTCCTGAAGAGTTGTATAGTGTGTTCCAGTTTTGTGGATTGGTGGTAACTAATTGCTTTGCAAAATTGCGAAACAGCAGTACAGTGGCTTAGACTCATGTTCTCTGACTCGAAAGTCAGAAATGCTCTCCATTAGGTTTAGGTTTCCATGTAGGTATTTCATATTGTAAGTGAGAAAATTAAAGCTCTTTCTCTCTGAGTTGTATAAGTCAAAGTTGCCATGAAGTTTCTCCTTCTGTCCAGTAGACTTTCCACTGCATAATCTTTTGTTATAGAGTTAAATCAATTACTACATAGTGTACCTTCTACATCACATAATCAAGATTACTTCTATTTCAGGAAAGATTCAGATGATGGCTCATTCTTTTATCTTCCTAAAGATTTCCTATTTAAAACTCTTACTGTGGGTTGGGCAATTTATAATATTTGAGAAGATAATGGGAATTTAAGAAAATAAATCACAGGCACTGAAGAATCCCTGTTAAAATATTCCCTACCCCCGCCACCCTCCATACTTTGTGTTATAGCATATGTAATCACACCTTACTGCCTACCTAAAAAGTTTCGCCAAAGACTACTTTGCAGCAATTATATGAATGGCAAATCTTGTTAAAACAAGTAATATTAAGGCATTGTAGGAGGTCATAATAATTATTTTTATAGTTGATAAAATACTTTTGAGCACACATCCTTGCTTTCATACACTTCAAACTTCCTAAGAAAATTGGTCCTTAGATGAATATACTTTTTTGTTCTGAAACCAGAGAACCATTTTCCTTTTTGAAAGTAAAACAACCCCCTTAAAAAAACTTTATTTAATAAAGAAGAAAAAGTGCTTATGTACGAGCACAGAATATATTTACATATTCTTTAATATCCGAATTTGAGATCTTTATGGAAGTCTGTATTTCAGTTTTGAAGGAAAAGGATAGGAATAGGACTTGAAGACAAATTCAAGATTAATTTAAAAAAACCCATGGAAACAAAAGATCAGTGGCCATTACTAAAGATAGTCACCATTAAAATCACTTTTCCATCAAAATTACTGGTTTTTCCTTTTCTTACTCTTCCCTTGCAGTCATCATTTTCAGTGTTTTTGAAAGTTCTTTAAGGACGCAGGGAGCAAAAAGAATATTTTTATATGACATTTTAATTTTAAGACAAGCATTTTAAATTTAAAAGAAAAATACGGATAGTTAACTCTTGATTAATGTGGGGTTTGGGAGTATCAACCCTTACACGTTGAAAATCTGCACATAACTTTGACTCCCCAAAAGCTTAACTACTAATAGCCTGCTGTTGACCAGAAGCCTAACTGATAACACAGATAACATAAACAGTTAACATATACTTTGTATGTCATATGTATTATGTACTGAATTGTTACAATAAAGTAAGCTAGACAAAATATTATTGAGAAAATCATAAAGAAGAGAAAATTCAGTATTTATTGAAAAAATCTGCATGTAAGTAGATCCTCACAGTTCAAACCTGTGTTGTTCAAGGGCCAACTGAACATGTAAGAAATAATAATGAAATAAAATGGACATTTAATGCTAAATTTTTCTCCTAGCATAAAACTCTATTTTTCAGGAGCAAAAATCATTTAAGAGCTCTTTGTTTAACCTTCAAAACATTATTGCTATATATATGAAATTATATATAAAAATTTCTATAAATATGACAATTATAGATCAACATAATATATATTATTTTATATACACACATGCAATCATGCATATTTTATATGTATGTTTATATCTCAACATGTTTTTTGCTATTGTTCATTTTGATGCTATTTGTGACAACTGTATCTATTAAGTAAATTAACCCCAAATGTGTCATAAATGCTGAAAATATTTTTTTGCAGTTTTTAATTTGCTTTTATTTATGCTGTTTTCTTAATCTAGTAGCAATATTAAAATTTTAGGTATTCAAACTTATGTATTTTTACATTAGTTTTTTAGTTTTTCTTATCCTTAGAAAAGTTTCCCAGTCCAAGATAATTTATAAAACTTTCTTACACGTTTTCACATAGTGGTATTATTATTGTTGCTATTTAAATGTCTGACACATATATTGTTACTCAATTTTTGGATCAAGCTTAAATTTATTTTGCTATAACAAATAAAATTGGGATCTAATTCAGCTTTTTTCCCTAAGAATGGATAGCTAATTGTCCCAGTATAAACTTTTGAATTATCATTCTTTTTGATTCTCATTTTTGACCCAATTATATGTGAATTTATTTCAAAACAGTAATTGTAAATAAACAAAATTCGTTTGTTTTCTTTAAATATTATCTTCCCTCTTATTGTCCTTGTTAAATCTCTAAAAGGAATTTTAAACTGACAGTCTTATAGCTGTGAAAAATCCTATCATGATGCACCTGGTTCAGGCTTTTCCTTGAAAATTCTTAGCTGAAATCTCAGGAAATTATCTTCTCATTTTTCCTAGTTTAGCTGTGTTTTGCAAATTGGAAATGTAATAATAAGGCATCTTTGTTTAGAACTGCCCATTTTTAAAATAAACTTTTTTTAGAATAGTTTTAGATTTACAGAAAAAATGCAAAAATCGTAAAAAGTTTTCATATCTCCCAACCCAGTTTCCCCAATTTTTAGCATCTTATATTACATGTAATGTACAATTACATTATTGTAATTTTTCACAAATAATGAAACAATGTTGATATATTATTATCAACTCAAATTTATACTTATTCAGAGTTCCTTCATTTTTACTAAGGAAAAACCAGAGAAGCAGAGTTTCTTTTTCTGTTCCAAGTTCCCATCTAGAACACCATATGACATTTTGTTATTGCAATGGTCTGAATGTTTATGTCCCCCACAAAATCCTTATGTTAAAATCCTAATGCCCAATGTGATGGTATTAGGAGCTGGGGCTTTGGAGAAGTGCTTAGTTCATGAGAGCAGGGACCTCATGAATAGGATTAGTACTCTGATGAAAAAGATCCCTGTGAAATCCCTTGCCACTCCACCCGTGAGGATACAAGAAGCCTAAGACCCAGAAAAGGGCCCTCACCCAACCCTGCTGGCACCTTGATCTCAGGCTTCCAACATCCAGAACTGTGAGAAGTACATTTCAGTTTTTTATAAGCCACCCAGTCTGTGGTATTTTGTTATTGCAGCCTGAACAGATTAAGACAGTTATAATGTCTCCTCAGACTCCTGTTAGCCATTTCATAGACTTTTCTTATTTTGATAATATTAAGAGTTTTGAAGAGTACTGGTCATGTATTTTGCAGAATTTCCTTTGACTTGGAATTGTTTGGTATTTTTCTTATGATTAATCTGGGGCTATGGGTCTTCGGGAGGAAGACTACAGAGGTAAAATGCCATTTCTCATCACATCATATCAAGGATATATAGTATCAACTTGACTTATCACTTGTTCACCTGGCTGAGATAGTGCTTGTCACGTTTCTCCACTACAAAGTTATTCTTTTTCTCTCCTTTCAATGCTTTACTCTTTGAAAGTCAGGATGCATAGCCCATACTTAAAGAGGGTGGAGTTAGATGCCCCCACCCCCCCGCATTTAGGACAAAGTATCAACATAAATTATTTGGAACCTTTCTCCATGATATATTTGTCTGTTCTCCCCCATTTGTTTATTCAATCATTATTAAAAGAATGGAATCCTGTATGTTGTATATTTTGTGTCCATGTTTGAAAAATCTAAAATTTATCTTGACTCAGAAGAAGAAAACACTGATTGGCTCTCAGACAACAGGGCCAAGGAAAGACAGATACATATTGATGTGAGGAACAAGGATTAGAGCCTGAGTAACTACCTGGAGAAAAAACTTCCAGAAATAAAACAGGGACCAAAAGATTAAATAATTTAAAGATATATTAAAAGTGATTTTGCACTATTTTAATTCCCTTGAATTTGACTAGAATGACAGGCCCAAGACTTGTCGTTTTTCCCCAATATCTGTATTTTCTCTTTTTCTAAAGTAACCACACCCTTGATACTTAGCTGGGTATAAGACAACTGGAATGAAGAACATATTTCCCAGCTAACAGTGTATTTATATATAGCACTGGGACTAAATTCTAAATACTAGAATATTGAGAGAATTAATGCTGTGACTCTTGTGTTGTTATTTCCTTAATGCTTAGGAATGCAGTTATGGTGGAGAGCAATTTGGAGACATGTTTGGGTACATTGTAGTAGACAGCAATTTGGGAATGAGCCATTAAATAGGAGGATCCTGGGTGACTGACACTGAAGCCACTAAACCAAGCCTAGACAGCAGTGCTCCGACTACCTGATCTGTAATTGATCAGGAGGAAACAAACCTGTATATACTTTTAGCTTGCAATATTCTAATTGATCATCATTTACCAGTTAAAAAAAAAGTTATTTTAAAAAAGGAAGGGGGGGAATTAAACTCATTTGCAATTACTTATATTTAAAGTTCTTTAAAGAAAGATGAGCAGAAATTTGTGCATTTCAGGTTTTTTTCTACTTAGAAAATGTGTAATCAGCATTTTCCTCCCTCAGATTGTCTAAAGACTCTGGAAGCCCTTAAAAAATGTTATGGCTGAACAATTTTATTGAAAGTCCTCTCAGGATAGTTTATTTTCCCCAGATGATCCCTTTACAGTGGATGTTAAAACCCAAGGCTAAACCTTCACAATGGCCTGCCCCAGTGCATGCCTTGAAAATCAAGGCCTATGTATAACCATGAAAAGCATTACATTTTAATTTCAGATTTTTTAAAAGCTCTCAAAGTATTGATTCTAACTAAATGATATATTCTTTTTTTTGTCATTCTCTACTTATTGTAAATATCTATATTTTGTTTAAGTTTGCCTGTAGAGCTATATTAGAAAAGATATAATTAATCAAGAAATGCCCAAGAAGTAATGAGGATGTGAATTTATTCCCAGCCTTGCTGGTGAAGAATTTTGAATTATATTAGATAATACAAATGATGTTTTAGGATGAAAAATTACAGAACTAACTCATCTCAAAGTATATGTCAGTTTGGATGAATGTTTTTCATTATAACAGTCTAAGTATTTTTCTATGTGTATTATTTGTTGCTAGTGTCCAAAAATTAGCATTTCATAATATGTGAATATTTCTATTTGCATTATTGCTGAGATTTGTCCATGAGCTTTTATGACTCAAGTGGATTTAACCTAAATCCAAAATTTAATTACCAATAAGGTTGTTATGTTGACTCATTCTTATGCATTTCAATTAGGTGGGAAGACACCAGATGGGAGCTATCCACTTATAGATTAAGAAACATTAATTTCAAGATATTTCAGTGTACTTAAAAAGGATCCAAATCATCACAGACTTTCAATATTTTTATTTTTATAGCCCTTTTCAGCATAACACATTTTTTCCATGTTGTCTGTCAGGATTAATGGTAGAAATAAAAGTATCATAGTATACTGGCTCAGAGTGTTCCCAAGCAAGTTCATGTTAAGATATGGTCATTTCAAAAGCTTCATAATTCAGAATATTTTGAATTTTACTAAGTTAATTTATACAAAGATTTTTGTTCTCTTGTTCTTTGTGTGTGTGTTAATTGTTAATACAAAAAGTTTAGCTTATATAAAAGGCCTTAGATGATTATCTTGATCCTTGGAACTTCGAAGACATTACCCTTCTGCCCCATCACAACAAATAGACATTCTGTAATAGATGCAAATACAATTTCCACAGCTACATTTAATTGCATAATTTGTATTAGAAGCTGGGTATGGCTACTGCCTGCAGAGTGAAAAACAATCTAGTATAATCTAATCAGCATGATCACTGAATCTTTATTAGTCTTTGGTTAGGTATCTATTAGTATGCAAAGGAACCTATCATTGTGCACATATCTTTTATTAATGCACTTTTTTAAAGTTATTCTCGGGAAATTTAGAGGAAACTAGAAAATAAATGTCTCTCATTTTTTTTTACATTCTGACTCTACATATATCTCTTGGCAAGTTGACTCTGCATTGAACATTCTCCAGCTCCTACTGATATGCCTTTTGCCGTTCATATAGGGTGGGCTAATCTCAACATGTACCAGATATTTAGTTTTTAAATTATCTAGCTATATATAGTTAGAGAACAAAAGGGATGAGCTACACTTTCTCCTTCTCCTCCATCTTTCATACCATTTGGAGATATCAGGGCATCTTAGTTCTAACTTTTTCACTGACAGGTGAATATCAAATCATCTCACCTCTTTAGGCCTCAATTTTCTTATCTGTAATATGAATGAGTTTGTCAAGAAGTTTTTCTAAAGCTCTTTAGTACCTAAGCGTCATTGAAATTAATGACTAGATATAAAGTCGGGTTCTTTTATTCAAAGCATATTTGAAGGTGTTTTGTAATAGTTGCTCCTTTCTTGGGAAGAACCAAATACAACTTTCGTACATATGTTTAGAAACAAGACACCTTTTCAGTGGTTTAGTCTTCAAGGCCACGCCTTGGTTCTGTCAGTTTCTATTGATGTAACAAATTACAACAAATTTAGTGGCTTAAAACAGCACAGACTAATTTTACAATTCTGGGTGTCAGAAATTCAAAACAGGTTTCACAGGGCCAAAATCTATGTTTCAACAGGGGCTACATGATGCTCTTGCTATCGCTCCTTCTTCCATCTTCAAAGCCAACAGTATAACACCTTCAACTAGTACACACGCATGCACTCAAATGCACACACACGCACACACGCGCGCGCACACACACACACACACACACACACATACACACACACATACTCTCTCTCTCTCTCTCTCTCTCTCTTTCTCTCTCATACCTGCCTTGCTCTTATAAAGACTTTTATAATTACATTAAATAATCTGTTATGATTTTCCTATTTTTAGATCATTAATCATACCCGCAAAGTCCCCTTTGTCACATAATGTAACAAAATTACTATTTCTGGGGATTAGAATGTGGCATCTTTGGGGAGTCAGTCCTCTGTGAACCCCACACCACACCAGTGAACCCCAGCTATCTTGCCTGGCTTTCATTTATGAAGCTAATATTACCAAGTCAGTATTTGGGTAAATATTTCTCCTTAGATTGGCTGGTTTTACCAATTTCCCAGTATCTTTCTCTTCCTAACAATAAGCACAAATGAAATAGTTAAGAGAAAATGAAATGACAAGCATAAGAAAGTTTAACATTTAGAAAATCTATAGAGTTTTCAATCACGGAACCTGTTCTGTATTTCCTGACTATCAAAGTTAGATGCTAGGTCGTAGTAAGATTCCACTCCTCAGAGGTGGTCCTGGAAGTACCTGTTAGAGCTCAGACTCTTGCTCAACAAACATTTGGGAGAGAATCACTGCATTTTCAGTCTGCCTGTGTCATCCTTTGAGGGGTATAGGGGAGAGTTTATACAATGCCTTCTTAGTTCTTTTTTAATAAAGAACATTTTCTTATCTTGAACAAGGATTCTTTTATTGGTTCTTAAAATCATCATCTTTCTTCCTAGGACTGCCCTCACTCATAGATGCTGGAATTAGTCACTGTGAGGCTTGTTTACACATTTAGTGTAATTTGCCCATTTTAGTGTCTTTACTACTTAAAAAAAAAGTTTTAAATCTATAAATTAAAACCAAGTCCAGTACCTTTTGTTTTGTTTTGTTTTTACTCAAGCAGCACCAATGACCAATGATTGCATTATCCTTGCTTGCCAAGTGCCTGTTGCTCTAGTCTGAGTTTATTTCTCAAACACAGCTATCATTAATTGGAAAATACCTTCCAGACTATTTTCTATGTATTTACATAGGTTTATATATACTTAAGCATGTAGTGATTTATACTTCTTCTCTGTGGACTTTTTAAATTAG
>CM053502.1:132721429-133064266 GCA_028627145.1 Eidolon dupreanum | reverse complement strand
GTCTCATGAAGCTCAGAGTATTGTGGGGAAGACAGTCATTAATGAAGCTGGCATAAGTGGTAGCAAAGCATAGCATTCACCAACGTAAATCTGATAGAGCATCAGTGTCAGGGAAATTTTCACTGAGGCAAACAGCTGTGAGCTAAGGCCTAAAAGAGAAATAGAAACAGTTAAATGAAAAGGTAAAGAGAGTAGGGAGTGAGGGAGAAGAGAACTATTTATGAAGAAGGGATAGCTTATGAAAAGTCCCTGTGGATGGAGAGAATATATGGTCATAGTGGAGAGACAGGCAAAGTAATTTGAGATGAAATCAGAAAAAAAGAGAGGGATAAAGTCTGCAAAGCTATGATTATGACCATAGAAGAGATTTAAGCAGAAAAATAACATGATTAGAATAGAATTTTAAAAGGATCACCCTTGCTTCCTTGTGGGAATAGACTGAAGAAAGAGCTAGAAATGAGAGAACGCTGAAGGACTGGTTATGAGGGCCATTATAAACTTGTTAAAGGGCCAGAATACTAAGAGACTAGTTACAAGGCCATTATAAACTCATTAAAAACATGGTATGACTAACATTAGTGCTTCATATAAATAGGACCATTAAAATATGGCTCAAAGTAAAAAGTCAAGGAATTTCGAAGATGTCTGTAAGACCCAAACGGTTAGCTTTGATCAGTTTTGTTTGATGTAAAGTAATATTTTATTTCGTGGGCCGTAATGGTTCTGAAATTTTGCCAGCAGGGTACTTTACACAAAATAGTGCACCTCACTGAATAAATCAAACCCTTCAGTTCTAGTTAAATTTACTACTCAGCGAATACTGTTCAGAGATTAAAGTGTGATCCAAAGTCTGATCCATTTTTGGAATAGCTGTTTTTTAAGAACAAAATTATTTTAAAACAGCATTTTAATATGAAGTGTTTTAGTTGGTACTCTGAGGAAGCGAAATGTCTTTTGGCAATGTGTATAATTTTTTTTGAATTTCAAATAATACTTTTTTTTTTAAGATAAGTATACATCCTCTTAGAACAATTGAGTAGGTTTATTGTGTAAAATTGCTTCTGTTTTAACTAATTCTGTTTCAATTTGGAGCCAACACTTTATAAGAATTAAAAATAATATTTGAAAATAATATCTCATGCTTTTACCAAAAATAATGTTTGTCACATTTTTAAACCCGTTTTCTACTGCTATTGTCATTAGATTATATATTTTATTCATCACTGTGAGTCATAGTTATTAAGCAATTATTCATCTAAAGCTGTGGCTCCAAATATTATCTATTCTGTGGATATTTTTTGTATGTTTTATACAGTAGTTATATTTCAATAGTAAATTATTTAGGTTTAAGGAAATATTTAAACAGCTGCTGTATACCAACCAAAACGTAGTTTCCAAAAGAGAATGCCAAGGGCCAAGAAACTGCAGATCATTCTTATCTAATAAAGACAGGTATTGAAAAAAAAAATTGATCCCCTATGAAGTTAGAGGCATTGACAATGTGACAAGATTACTGCCAAACTCCTGCTCATAAACGAAATCTTAGGGAGAATGAGAAACTTTACTGAGAATGATCATTTTCATATCTTGAATAATCATGCACACCAAAAAAAAAAGCCTATATCCAAAATATCTCAGATGACTAACAGCTATCTTGGGTTATATGATGATGTAACCTACTTAATTTGCATCTAATTTTCATCTAATCAAATGTAGAAATGTGTCTAATTTTTTCTTCACTCTTGATTTCATTCTCTTTCAATTGATTCAGAGGGGTAAGTTTATATTCTCTTAGCTCCCTTTGCAGTGTCCTACCCCTTTATTAATCCATTCTGATGCAAAATACATTTTCTCCTCTGGTTCTTCTCATCTAGCTGCACTCATGTTTGCCTCTCCTCTATCAACCAACCTCTCAATTGTTTATTCACACCATCTCATTTATGAAAGATATTACCTCTTCCCCTTTTCTTAATGTCCTGCTATAATCATGAGATTTTAATCAACAAATTTTTATATTGTTGGCTCTAGTTCAATCCAGTGACCTCTGTATCTGCTATTCTCAGCCTCAATGTGGATCTAATCCTCTGCAATATTAATTCAAATCATAGTCCACTCTTCTGAAACCACCTATGTTTCTCAAGTTCTCATTCTGCTATACATGTTATTCAATCTCAAAGATAACTCTTATGTTAATAAATTACAAACTCCCTCAATTTTCTCTCGAACTAGCAGCAACCACCCTCCCCAACCCTTCCCCGTTATGTTCTCTTTTTCTCTTTCTCTTTCATATTGAAGCTTACTAGCTTCAATGCATAAATTCTATTTGGTACTGTCTTTTGACCACGACAGCCTAATCACAAACCACAACGTCTTGGTCAAAAATTTGTGTTTTGGCTCCTTATCTGGGCAGCTAAAAAATTACGGTCTCAATTTCAGTGCCACCCTCATCACATTCTGTTGGCTCTTTCATTTGTCTTTTTCCCTGTTTGTCTCATATCCTCCATGAAAGTTACTCCAAACTTTCTCCATTATAGTTTTCAAATCACCTTTTACCCATGTACATTCATTCTCAATTCGTGATCTTACTGCCTATTTTGAGGAGAAAACTGAAGTAAACAGATGATTTTTCTTAGTTCTCCCCTCACACCATCTTCAAGTGTATCCTGTGTCTGAGTTACAGTATGCTTCTGCCTGTCCAGTGCTAACCATTCCACACATATGTTTAATTTCCTTTTAATCTGCCTTTTTCCTTTCTTGTTCCCTTCCTCAGCCTTCTCCTTCGTATCCTAAAAATCTCCCTCTCTTTTGTCTTTTCCTGGACTACAAACATGCTTATATCTCTTGACCTAAGGAAAGAAACAATCCAAACAATTCGAACAAAATGAAGATACTCATTTTGTATTCTCTATTACCACTTGACTTTTATCTTATTCTTCTCATATATTTTCCCCAAGAGAAAACCAAGTTCACTATCTCTAATACTTTACCTCTCAGACTCTTCATAATCCACTGTACTCAGGTTTCAGCTTCTTCTGATCATCAAATCCAATGGAGATCTATTAGTTTTTATTTTGTTTTATTACTAAATGAGGGTACTATTCTCTTCTTTCTATATTAGATAAACTTTTTTATTTTTGCTTGTAAGTGACATACTCTCAAGGGAAAGATATTTCAAAAATGAATTAAAAGATATGGGAAGCAAACTCATAAATGGACAAGTATTAGGGCTACCTAATGGTTTTGTTAGGTTACCACTTACAGAATAAATTAGTGATATAATTTTTCTTGCTCTTGAATCACAATACTAAGATTCAAAGACTTGGAAGAGGAAATCCGTTTGGTCTAGTCTATGTCATGGTCTTATCCATCACTGGTCAAAGATGGACGGAATAAGGCAGAAAGGATTTTTAAAAGTAGATAGCACCACTCAAAGAAATATCTAGATATCAATTACTAATTAAGAGAAACTTAAAAGTATATAATGAGATTTAAAGTAAATATTCTGTTAATCAGAGTCACACAGAGTATACTTCTGGTAAAAAGACATAAGTTGATACAATTTGCATTGTGATACAAAGTACTTCTTATTTTATAACTTTTATAACTTGATTGGGGATTGGAGCATTCTGGAAATTCAAAAAATATACACAGCTTCTTAAAGTTTTGCAGGAACTATCAGTGAATCTACAATCCAATTTATAGATGTCTCGAACTGCTGAGAAAAGCACATGGCTCTGTATTAGTTTCCTATTGCCACTGTAACATACTACTATGAACTTGGTAGCTTAAACACACACACACATTTATTGTGGTACAGTTCTGGAGGTCAGAAGATTGAAATGGGTATTACTGGGCTCAGCAGTTGTTAGTTCTTTCTGAAGACTCTAGGGTGAATCCATTTCCCTGCTTTTTTTTAGCTTCTAGAGGCTGTCTGCTTTTCTTGGCTTTTGGGGCCTCTTGCACCAGCTTCAAAGCCAGCCGTGTCACATCTTCAAATCCCCTTCTCTGAACTCTGCTTCGATTGTCACATCTCCTTTTCTGACTCTGACAATTTTACCTTCCTCTTTCTCCCACGAGCTCCCTTGTGATTATTGGATCCATGTGGATAATCTAGCATAGTCTTCCTACCTCAAGATTTTTTAATTTAATCACATCTGTAAAGTCCCTTTTGCCATGTAGGTAACATATATACACAGGTTCTGGAGAATTAGATGTGGGTATCTTTAGGGGGCCATTATTTTGCTTATCAAATAGGCTCCCCCCAAAACATTCTGATATTGGTTATCTTGTTGCTATAAAAATGTGAAACATAAACTGTTGTGGTTGTTTGGTTTGCAAAACAAGGATAGTACTGAAATTCTATTGCCAGAAGTGCAAGCAGGAAGTATGGAATTTAAAAAGATGAGGGAAGGCTAAGGAAAGGGTATTTCAGAGACATTTGTGCAAGAAAAATCTGTGGGAGGGAGTTAGCAAAAATAAAACAGTAGAGAAAAGAGGAATATGAAAAGAAAAGAAAATGAGAAAAACTTGCCTTCCAGTTAACTGTAAAATTCCATTATTCAGATCATTGCATTTATAAGACCCATAATTCAATGGAGGTGTTACTGTATTTAGCAATTTCACAAAGGCACTGCACTTAGAAAACAGAATTATAGCAAGAGAGTATCAGAGCTAAGAATGACCTTTAGTCCTTTCTAATATAACTTCAACTTACATGAAGTAAATTGAGGTCTACATTTTTTTGAGAATCTTTACATTTATGTTCATCAGGAATATTGGCCTGTATTTTTCTCTTTCTTTTATTTTTAATTAAATTTATTGGGGTGACATTGGTTGATAAAATTATATAGGTTTTAAGTGTACAATTCAATAATACATCATCTGTATATTACATTGTACGTTCATCACCCAAAGTCAAATATTTTTGTCACTGTATATTTGACCTCCTTTACCCTCTCTTTCTTCTTTTCCTCTGGTAAACACTAAACTGTTGTCCATTACTCTGAGCTTTTGTTTGTTGCCTTTTTGTTTGTTGCTTTCAGTTTTAGATTGGTACCACATATGAATGTAATCATATTGTTCCCAACTTTTTCTGTCTGGCTTATTTAGCTTAGCATTATAATCCCAAGATCCATGTTGTTGCAACTGGCAGTATTTCATCTTTTCTTATGACTAATATCCATTGTATATATCCATCTTCATTCAATCATCTATCGAAGGACAGTTAGATTGTTTCCATGTTTTAGACACTATGAATAATGCTGTTATGAAGATTGGAGTGCATATACCTTTGCAGATAAATATTTACAAGTTTTTGGGGTAAATCCCCAGAAGAAGAATTATATGGTAACTCTATTGTCAATTTTGGGGGGAACCTCTGTACTATTTTCTATAGTGGCTGTACCAATGTACATTCCCACCAGTAGTGTATGAGGGTTCCTTTTCCCCCCCATAACTTCTCCAAAACTTTTCGTTACTTGTCCTGTTGATGATAGCCATTCTAACAGGTGTGAGGTGATATCATATTGTGGTACTGATTTGCATTTCCCCAATAGCTAGTGAAGTTGAGCATCTTTTCATGTCTGTTGACCATTTGTATGTCTTCTTGGGAAAAGTGTCTGTTCAAGTCCTCTGCCCATTTTTTATTGGATTGTTTTTTTGTTGTTGAGTTGTATGAATTCTTTATATATTTTGGATATTAGGCTATTATCAGAGGTGTTGTTTACAAATATCTTCTCCCACTGAGTTGTTTGCCTCTTTGTCGTGATGGTTTCTTTTGCTGTGTAGAAGCTTTGTAGTTTGATATAGTCCCATTCATTTATTTTTGCTTTTACTTCCCTTACCTTTGAGGTCAAATTCATAAATTCCTAAGACCAAAGTCCATGAGTTTAATACCTCTGTTTTCTTCTATGCAATTTATTGTTTCAGGTCATATATTTAGGTCTTTGATTCATTTTGATTTAATATTGGTGAACTATGACAGATAGCAGTCTAGTTTATTTCTTTTGCATGTGGCTTTCCAATTTTCTCAGCCCCATTTATTGAAGAGAGTTTCTTTTCTCTATTGTATATTTTGGTTTCTTTGTCGAAAATTATTTGCCCAAACTCAAAAGACTCCACCAAAAACTATTAAAAACAATAAGCAAGAACCATAAATTTGTAGGATACAAACTTATGTATAAAAATTTATTGCATTCTTATATACTAACAATGAAATTTCAGAAGAAGAAATGAAAAAAAGATAATTTATTTTGCAATTGCAACAAAAAGAATAAAATACATAGGAATAAACTTAAAGGATGTGAAGGACCTATACACTGATGATTACAATATATTATTAAAAAAATTAAAGAGGACACAGAGAAATGGAAAGCTGTACATGGATTGGAAGACTCAACATAATTAAAATGGTCTTATCACACAAAGCAATATGTAGTTTAATGCAATCCCCATCAAAACCCCAGTGGCATTTTTTTAAAGAAATAGAAAAAATAATCATTAGGTTTGTATAAAATCACAAAAGACCCTATTGACAGAGAAACAGACACATAGACCAATGGAACAGAATTAAGAGCCCAGAAAAAAAAAAAGAACACATTTTTTAAGCGTTTAAGAAAAGTTGCATAGTTACTTGGTACCAAAGGCAGGATTTAAACCCGAATATCCTGACTTAAAGTTCATGACTCTTGCACATTCTCCTCTAAGAGTTCTTTTCTCTCCCAGGAGGAAATAATACAACTTTTCTTTTTTTTAGGAAATATAAATAATTTTTTCAATCACAAAAGATTTTTCTGTCTCTTGTCCCTCCAAGAGTGTAGAAAAGTCATCTTCTTTTACATAGAAGCTATAGCTAGATTTAGCTTGAACTGCATAACATGATTTTCACCTTATATAATATCATCCTATTTTTGTCTAGCACTGTGTAGGTTTGAAGTTACCTTCACATCTTATATATTATTGTCCTCGCTTTTCAGAATGATACTGTGAGGCCTTTAGGTAAAGCAGGGAATTTTGTCCCTATTGCACATTCAAGCTCATTAGAGGTGGAGTCAGGACGAGAGCCCAGGTCTCCTGGTTCTTTTTCCCCTTACACTTCTGCCACCATGGGACTTTTTTATTTTAGTCACATATCTTAGCCACCTGTACTAGTATTCTCATTTGGAAATAATGGCAGTACATTTTGTCCTATCGCATAGGGAAATTATAAGAATAAAATGAGATATGGGAAAGCCTTTTAAAAAATAGTTCATCCTTTGTAGCAAAAGCAATGAGCCAATAATTCAAACACTTCTAATGTGAGGAGGACCAGACAAACATTGCTGTATTATCATAGATGATTTAACCAAATTGCAGTGGGTTGTTTTCTACATAAAATTTCTTGTGTAATATATTAAGAAAAAAATGCATCAAGACTTAAATTATTCAAAACAATGTAGTGTTTATTGAGATTTTACTTTGCTCCAGGCCCTGTGCTATCAAATTATGCTTGTTCTAGGTCACCAAATACTGTGATTAAATCTGGTCTCTGATAAACTAGGTCTATGTGACACACACTATCGCTTTCAATCACTGACTCCTTTCAACAACTCAAAATATTATGCAAGGAAGAAAATGGCACAGCAAGTGACTGCATGCTTGGTAAACTTTCTTTGTGCTCTGATAAAGCTGTTTAAAAAATCAACCAGAAAGAGGAGGTATTTGAAAACTATTGGCTACATAAACATGCTGTTAACTATAGCACTATCTTCCATTTTAACATTTAGGCTTATTTTTGTCAGACTGGCCCCTGAAAACCATGATATTTTTTAGAGTCTGAGGAAATGGGTCCATTTGGACACTTCTCTGTGGTAGCCTCTATGCTGATGATTTTAAAATATTCTGTCCTAAAATCTTCACAATACCACTTTAATGTAGGTGCTATTATTATCCACATTTGCCAGATATGGGTAGTGAAGCGTAGAGGGATTTAGGATCTCATTGAGGGTCACACATCCAGTAGGAGTTGAATTCTAGCAGCTCAACTTCATAGCTGTGAAATCTTAGCCACTGAACACCTGTCCTGCTGACACTTGCTTTTGAGATGTGTAAGGAGGAGCAAATGCCCTCTAAACTACAAATAATTACTCATACATTGCCAACTGCGCTATCTAAATTCCAGGATGTGATTTATTCCCTTAGATTTTGTAAAATATTCCTTTGACTCTTATATTCAATGGGTTTCAACTTAGTTAAGGTCACAAAGTAAATAATAATGAAAATAATTACTGGTATATAATCATTATTATTTTATAAATACCGACAGGTTTTAAATGTAGAGACAAAACAAATTTATACTTGATTCATGGAGCAGTATAAAATTGTGCAGTTATAGCCATATGAAAATGGAAAATATGATAGAAATATTACTTTTTAAATTGTTTTAATCTCTGGCCAATCTCTGCTTTTCATCAGTATTACCCACTGTCATCACTTTCAGCATTTTATTTTTAATTAGGCTTTTAATCCGACATAATGTATTGATTATTCAGCTCCTTCTTTGACACCTATAAATATGGTTTAGTTTTTCTACTTGTGAGTTAAAGCTTTCACAAAAACAAGAGATACAGGAAATTAAGACAAACATTCTGTAAAGTGTCAATGAAACAGGAAATTTTGAAAATTACAGAGCTGTTAGATATAACTACTTCCAATATCAACACACGAAAGCTCTTAGCAAGTGTATGGGTTATCTTCCATGCACAGCTCGAAATGTGAAATCAGATGACTGAATATCTTTCTTTCATAAGCAAAATTATTTCCTGCTACTTTGGGGCTTTGAAACTGATTTGTCAGGATTAACAACCAGATGAGAAGTGAGGATGCAAAAAAAGTAATAATAATGATGTAAAATTTTGATTCAAGGAAGATAATAAATGAGAAATTTTATCTTCAAAATGTTAAATCTAAAAGTAAGACAACTACTCAAACCCCAATGTGTTGGGGGACATTGATAAACTAAGATTAGCTTAATGTTCAGGGCTTTAGGATCAGATGTTCTGTGGAAAAACAAACTTTAAACCCGGGCCTCAAATAATTTCTTAAGGTAAGGCTCTAAGGAGCTCATTATCCAAAATCATTTATCACATGAAGAAAAAGATGACAGGATTAAAGAGTCACGAAATAACATCTCAGCAACATCTGCAGATTCTAAAATTTTCATCATGGAATAG
This sequence comes from Eidolon dupreanum, assembly GCA_028627145.1. Classification (NCBI taxonomy): domain Eukaryota; kingdom Metazoa; phylum Chordata; class Mammalia; order Chiroptera; family Pteropodidae; genus Eidolon; species Eidolon dupreanum. Next base: position 133,055,057 of record CM053502.1, on the reverse strand, counting down.
AATAAATATGTTTAACATATTTAAATAAATGAAAGAGTATATTAATAACTAAAAACCAAGAGACTATGAAAATTGAAAAATCAAATTTAGAAAAGAACCAAAGAGAACTATGAGAAATCATTAGAGATTCAATAAACAGGATAAATAATAATTAAGCACAGATAGAGAATTAGTAAACTTGTAGGTATAAAAAAATATATTAAATTTAAATCACAGAGAAAAAAGTAGGAAATTATGATATATAAGGAGAGGAACTGAGATTATTTAATACATAACAGAGTTTTAGAAGGAGAACATTGTATAAGAATTAGGAACATATATATGGAATATACAAAACATAGACACATACACATTAGGTTTATCACAGACATGCAAAGTTATTTTCTTTCTAGAAAGCCTTTAAGGTAGGTACTTCACCACAGTAACATTAAAATAGAAAAAGCAAAAACCAAATGATTATCACATGAGATGCAGATAATGCACTCTAACATTGAAATTATATTATTCAAAATGTACCTGACTGCAAGTAACATTAAATGTTACAACTGTGACTGAAACAAATTGGGATTAATGTAGTCATATAAAAAAGTCTGAAAGTTGCAGTTTCTGGCTTTGGCTCAGTTGTTCAAAACGGTTGAAGTGAGCATCTTTGTAATTCTTCTGGACTTTCCCTTGTGTTTGAAAAATCACTTTCCAAACTCTAGATTGCTAAGAGAGGAGTCAAAGGCTAAGAAGCTTCCATGTCCTCTTTTCTAGCTAACTGCAAGCTTCTTTCTTACACAGAGACAGTTGAGAGAGACAGAAGCTTAAACTTTAAATCAAATTTGAACTTCAATAATCACACATGACTGGACATTTTGTACAGTGAATTGAGACTGTTTTGTGGCTTAAGCCCTCAAAGTATCCCTTAAGGTGTGGGATCTATCTGAATTTTTCATTTTTTGTCTTTAGAAGAGTAGAACCAAACAGAGGATTTGAAATGACATAAAAAGATAAAACAAAGTGGCTTTCTATTTACTTCCACTAGTCATGCATATTCAACGTAATGGTTTCACCATGAATTGGTGAAAATCGGTGAATTAGAATTACATGTATCAACAGAAATGAACTCATGAATGTGATAATGACAAGTAAAAAATAGAAATGAAACATTTGTACAGTGTTAAAAAATCCAGAAATAATAACAATTAAAATCAGATCAGGAAGTTAGTATTTAATAAGAGTTCATTATGCATATAAGAAAAATTCATGAACTAGAAGTATTCAAACCTAAAACTGATAGGAAGCTCAGAGGCATGACATTATGGGATGGCTTATAAAGTGAAAATTGGAAAGTTATTTAATCTTTACAATGATTGATTGTAACAATGTGGGTTTCCAGACAGCCTGGAATTAGTTAAAAGTGATTACCTTATACCACTTTAAAAAGATAACTTAAATTTCTTCTATGCTCATTAGAGGCATTTACAAGAAATAACCCAAGTTCAGCTTACATTCATGAAATAAGCAATATTTAGTTTGTTTATGTGGCTTACCTGGTTTTGTCTATTCAAGAAATTTTCAAGTTTTGTCTCCACTTTGTATTTTACTTTGGCAACAGTATGGTAGAATTTCTAAAATATTTAAGAATATCCTGAACTATAATCTATCTCAAAGTAAAATATATTATAACTATATATATATACACACACACACACACACACACACACACACACACACACACACACACTATATACACACATATATGTATATGGAAAATATCTAGAACAATGAATAGAAATTAGGAACATAAAACTTAGGAAAAGATTACATAACTGAGTAGGGATATATCAGGGGAAGGTACATGAAGACTTATATTTCACATAATCCTTTATTTCTTAAACTGAGCAATAAATTCATGGGTACCCATAGAATTATTCTTACTTTTTTGGCTTGTAGGTTTTCTATAAGAGCATGAAATAAATTTCCAGATTGAAAAATCTGGAAGATTACTTGTTTATAAAAATTAGAAGAGGAAAATTATTGATTGTTAGATGAAAAAATCAGACGAGGGAGAAACTGAGGCAATTTTGAATTCCCCCATCCAAAGGGAGACAAAACATCATGCAATTTCAGGATATGTAGGTCTAGACTTCATGATTCATCTGTGAGTAATGTTTAAATAGTAATAGTAATGTAAATACTGAATACTGACAACTTATAATATAATTATATTTGAAAGATGGAGGAGAAATAAATGAAAGCAGAAGTGTGGAGGAACTATATTCTTACCTTCCATAATAGGTGAATGGGATATATAAAAAAAATGGAAAAAAATCATGATGTAGCAATATAAGCTACAATTCAATAATACATAATAATGGTGGAAATTTCTGAATACATAGCTAACTAGCTTAGAAAAGGAGAAATGTTTACTGGTACAAAGTAGGATGGGGAGGAGAGGAGCAGGGAACTGCTGGTTTTTTGCATTTGTTTAGATGTGGGGGGAAAAAACCTTTTAGACTCATTTGACATTTTAAATGTCATACACATGTAACTAAAAAAAAAAAAAACCTTTAAAATTCAATATATTGACTCTGAAGGCATTGTGCTTACATTAAACCAAAAGTACCATGTTTCTCAACTCATCACCATTGTGTAAATATTCTATTGGCCATTTAAATAATAGACATACTAAACATGCCTTCTGTATATCTGCCTTGGAAATAATTAATGATGCTGTTTCCTAGATCGAGAATCAGAATAACATTATAGAATAACCTATTCCCTGAACCCATAGAATGTTTGATTTCATCCTCACTGATTCTACATCATATCACATCACCTCAATTTAAGCACAACAATAAAGCTGCAGTGGCAATTTCCAGGAAAAAAGTATCCATTTAGTAAATTTACTGCTAGCTTTGCTGAAGACTGATTAAAATGACTGAATAGTCTTTCTGTAAGTAATGCCTTCTGATTGCAGGGACTTGCCACTAGCTGTACCTAAGAGCATGAGATCCAGTGGCTAGCTCAGCAGGAACACTGAACCCACTGATGAGCACTCTACAGTAATCTCAGCACCTCTTTCCTTGTAGTACCTCAGAATCTAGAAGTTAGCAGAATGTGGACGTGATATCCAACTGTTAATGTACACTACAGTGAAGCATTTGCTGAAAATTATTTGATATCCTCGGGTTCTATTTTCACATCACATTTGTCAAATAAGATAAAAATTAATTATTTTGTATTTTAGCAGTTGCACATCACATTTTGCATTTTATCTTAGTTGAGAAACACCAGCTGTATGAAAACTAGAAAGGAAATGTGGGGAATTAAGCAAAGAGGTCAACAAAATACTCATCTTTAAGAAGTTACACTTTCCATAAGGTGAATGATTAGAATCCCAATACGCTGGCAACAATTGAGGTCTCTGAGGATAATATGGCATTCAATTTCCTCGTTCTTTTTTTCAAAGCAGAATCAGAAGTGTAGGCAACCAATTGGGGGTAATAAGGAAGTGAAGCTTTCAGAAGAGAGACATACTCCAGAAAAGTAGCTGCTAGAAGAGGCTTAATTTCAGAAATCAAAAAATCCTTCTTGTAAATGAAGTAATGAATCCCTGCCTTGTTTATATCGATATCATGTCTCTACTGAAAATTCATGAAGTGGAGCATGCCAAACTAGAGTTCATTACAATATGAAGTAACTAATACAAATAGGGAGCAACCTACTTCCCTTCTACTTGTTTTGAAAGTCAATTACTGAACAATTAATGAAATGAAATTTGGCATGCATCAGTACTATTTTAAATGCATCAAAGGTCTAAACTTCAAGATATTTCCTGAATCAATAAGACCAGCTGATATTCACTCAACTTTTTAAGAATGATCATTTCTACTCCATATTATTTTATTCCCTTTAATTTATTTGCTCTTTTGGTAAGCATTAAACTTTGGTTATTTCTCTATTATGAATAATTTTTATTGTATGTATTCCATGTCTAAATTTCTGTAGAAATTTCCATAACAATAAATTTTGCTCTAGGCTAAATTTAATATGATTTTCAAATCTAAGAATGCTATTTTGCTTAATAACAGTGATATATGAATTTAAAACCACTTTGCTTAACAATATATTCAAACTCTCTGACAAAATGTAATTTCCAAATATTTGTGTTTATTTTCACTAAAATTCAGTTTGCTATATTGAAAAATAAGCCATATGACATTATGCAAGGGAGATAGTTAATTGTATTAACAGAATAACTAATCTCAATTAATACCCTTTTGATGTTTTCCAGTTTGAATCTCCAGCACAGCAAGTTGTTGTATAGCCTAAGTGCCAGGCAGCTACCTAAACCCCTACTCAGCTTTCATCGAAAAACAGAACATTTTTTTATATTAAGAAACATAACATTTAAATTCATGTATTTTCATAGATTTTCCATATATGATGTGGTTTAAGAATATCCCCATTGTTTAAGTTCCAAGTAAGCAGAAATAACTATCATTTAATGAACTGTTTTATTTATAAGATGATTTTGCTGTACTGGGATAACTTAAGGTAGAGCATCCTTGTAAGACCCTTCATGAAACTTAGCTAAATACAATTCTCATTAATAGCTTAGGCCTAAGTTCTGTTAATATAATAAAATATACCCATGTCTTTCCATTGAACTATATCACATATATGCACACACGTGGAAACCATCATATTACACAATTTAATTAAAATGTTGGCAGCTCTCTGCAACATTATTCTCTAGGGCAGGGGTCCCCAACCCTCGGGGTGCAAACTGGTATGAGTCCATGGCCTGTTAGGAATTGGGCCACACAGCAGCAAGAGGTGAGCTGTGAGCAAGTGAGAGAAGCTTCATCTGTATTTGCAACTACTTCCTAGCACTAGTATCACTGCCTCAGCTCCACCTCAGATCATCAGGCATTAGATTCTCTTAGGAGCACCTGTCCTTGATGCCAAAAAGGTTGGGGACCACTACTCTAGGGAAGAAATCCAGGGATGCTTTCATTCATTCATTCATTCATTCATTCAGAAACTATTCACTAAATAATAACTATCGGTTACTGTAGTAGGTAATATAGTATACAAAGATAAAACACAGACTCAGTGCTAATGAAGTATAGTATCTAGTAGGAATAGGTATTTTAGCATGCTTAATAGGGATTTCTAGATTTCTCATGAGATAGACCCACTTTCTTTTTTTTAGACATCCCAAAAGAAAATGAAGAAGAGAGAAAAGCCAGCATGCACAATTGGTATACTGTATGTTTGGACGGCTGCAGAGGGTTGCTATCACACTTCATGTCCTGGAGCTATTACTGGTGGTGCTTTGTACTGATGTCCCCTTTAGGGAAAAGGTCAGAGTATTGCTGCTGCCCAGCAATCAATAAATTCAAACTCCATTGTAATGATATTGAACAATTTTATACTATTTAAAAATTGTTTACATTTGTACTTTTTATAAATTTTTATGAAGTTCTTCATCTAGAGCTCTTGAGATAATAGCGGTCTTCCCACAGAGTTATTTACTTTTCATCTCCTTTCTCCCCCACCAAATGATGTTCCTCTGCCACACAGAAGCCACACTGCACTCACATGTACAGCTCAGGTATATTGCATAGTGCTTCATACTTGCTATTATCTTGTTATTTCCATATGTACTGGGTCCTGTTTGGTTACGTGATCTTGACCAGTGCCTGGCGTGACTTTTCATATCTATGATTCTAAGCCTTGGTCCAGGTATCCAAGTCAGGGTTCGATAGTGACTTCTATCAGAGTCGTTTCCAGGTCCTATACCGAAGCCTTCCTTTTGCCCATCAGAAGCAGGGGTAATGAGGCAATATCCTCTCTCTAGGCACCTGCTGCCATTCTTTCCAGGAGCACTATGGACTTGGAGTGCGATAACAACTCTCTCTTCCATTGATTGCACACTTTAATGTCTGATTTTCCTGAAATAGAACTAAATTGGCCAAGCTGGCCCTCTAAAATCAGGTAAGGTCCTCACCTGGTTGTGTGCATGAAGCCCAGGAGAACAACCTCAATAATGGCTAGATAGGTCACCAGTAAAGCTGTTTACCAAAACGAATTCTGTAGGGAGGGTCAGACATGTACCCTCTGTAAGAAGTTCTCCTTTTATTGAAATAAAGATTTTTGTTGAATAGCAGTTTAATTATAACTGAGCTGCAGAAAATGTTCATTTAGAGTAATTCAACTTTCAAAAATTGTACCAAAATTTAGACATGAAATACATATAATAAAAATTATTTGCAATAGGAAAATAACAAAAGATACTAAATGAAAGTAAAGGAAGTGCCAGGTAAATTATGAGACAATAGTATGCATTATATTTCTATTCACATTAGAGTATGAGCACAATGAAAAAAGCCATGAAAAATCCTTTGTATAGCACTAAATGAATAAAGCCATTCACACAGAAAGCCTTTTAATGGAACCAGCCCTCCCAAGTTAGTGCTTCTTAACATTTCCTCACTTAGGAGCTTGCCATTTATCTGATGGTACAGACACTTTTCAGGGAGTCAATGGTTTTTTTTTTTTTGAGGGGCTTTTGGGGGCCAGGGGCTGTAAATTCCACTTTAAGAACACATCCTTTACTATGTGAGGGGCTTAATTTTCTCTCTTTCTCAGGAGCATTTGCATTTTAAGAGTGGATGGCTAGACTGTAATTACTGTAAATGACTGAATTATGAGCAAGGGCTTCAGATATCAGAATATGAGCAGAATATGATATATCTGATTCTCCTTCAGACAATAGACTGCAGCTAATCCGAAGAAACACATAGCATTCTCCCTCTATTACACATAGTGTAGTAGAGCTGCTTTTACTTAATCTTGGGAATTCTGATTCTGTGGATTGTGCACATGTCCCTGAAGGATGAATTGATCTCAATTTTGGAGAAAATTACTACTTTTTAAATTTTACATAATATTTATTTAACACATGGCAACATCTCTCAGGAGAGTCTCACTAAATGTAAGTGATTAATGAATCTGGAGTCTAACAGGACTCACATGTGGATAAGCTTTCAATCTAGCAACACTAATTAGAATCAAAACAATCTTTGTCTCTCTTGGTATTTGAGCTCTACTTCTTACAACCCATTACATTTAATTTACAATATATGTTGTAAATATTTATATGTAAATATAAATATAAATATTTGCCAAAATACAAAGTCTTCATAAATGTGAACCTTAATATATTGCATTTTGAAGATAATATCCTATATACATTAAAATGTTAAAATATTTGAAAAAAACTGACCATATCAATTATTGGAAAATATATAACTGACTGCATTTCTTTTATACTTATGTTCAGAATACAAATTGTACAAACATTTAGAGAAATATTTTGACAGTTTTTTAGAAGGTTAAACATGTGGGCTAATATCTGGGCTGAAACTGCTAACAGCAGAAGATCAAAATATTCACATTTTTAAAACAAATTATTTATACAGATAATGTTATTTAATCCTGATTTCTACTATAAGATTAATGTTTTATATATATATATATATATATACACACACACACACACACATATATATATATACACCTATAAAATGAATCAGCTCTTCTACTAAGTATTCAAGAGAAACTAAAGACTTATAGGAATGTTCATATCAGCTTTATTCATACTAGACAAAATTGACAACAACTCAAATGTTCCTTAACAGGTGAATGGATAAACAAATCGTGGTATATCCACACAATGGAATACTTCTCAGAAATACAAATAAATTACTACTAATTCCATTGATATGGATGAATCTCAAGATTATTTTTCTTAAGAAAGATAAAAATTAGTATATATTACATGATTCTACTTATGTTAATTTCTAGAAAAACAAATATTCTATAGTGGCACAAAGAAGTTCAGTGGTTTCCTAGGAACAGAAGGTGGGGGGGCAGGTATAGGAAAATCCAGACATAAAGATTTTAAAAAGCAGAGATAATTTTGGGAGTAATAGATATTTTCTTCATTTTAATTGTGGTGATGGTTTCATGTTGTAGACATTTGTAAAAATTTATCAAATTTTACATTTAAATGTTGTTTACTCTATGTTAAATATACCTCAATCAAGCTGTTTAGAAAATTACGTCAGCTTACATAGTATTTGGTACAATAGCAGCTAAGCCCCTCTACGGCCTTCTGCCCTGACAACCATCTTTTGACTTATTCTAATACAGTTTGAAAAGTAGTAATGGTTTAATGAAAATTAAGTATCTTATGATGAACAGAATGTGAGGCTGGGGTAATTGTCTAATATCAAAGCTGGAACTGCTAATAGTGGAAGAGCAAAATGTTCACATTTTTAAAACAAATTATTTTTACAGATGTTATTTAATTCCATGATTTCAACTATGAATTCAATAAATGTGTTTTATATATCTATATGCATCTCTATATTTAGAGATACATATCCCAACCAGTACTTTCTCTTTAATTCCTGACACTCATAGTTAACTATCTACTAAACTTCTCCACCTAAATGTTGCAGATAAACTGAGCATTAACAATCACCTTCCCTCCCATAAAATCTATCCTTCCTCTTGTTTTCCTTAGCTCAGTAAATAATAGCACAATCCACCCTATTGTCCATCTCTACAACTTGAGCACTTTTCTTAATTCTTTTCTAAACTCATTGTTTACATTCTATCAGCCACCTTGACCTATTGATTTTATTTCTTGATTTCTCAAATTCCTCTGCAAATGATCTGTCTTATTTTATTAAGGTCATTTTGACCCTCAGTTTTACAGCCTGGATTACAGATCTAGCTTATCATATTTTTCTTCTTCTCTGTAGAACAAACACATTATCATTGCAGAAAGAAAAGATATATAAATGGAAATTATGGGACATAATTTATAATTATACCACTTTTTTAATTTACTGCCACCCCTTTTATTGAAATGGGAAAGGAATGAACAATATAACACTGTATAAAAAATAGGTGAAAGTTATAAATAATAAGTCAAAAGACTTTTTCCTTCCCTTCATTTTCCTTCCCATCCTGTCCTTTTTCTTTCCTTTTACCAAAATAAAGGGAGGATAACTCTGTGTGTGTGTGTGTGTGTGTGAGAATTATAAAAAAATTCATGAGAATTATTAACACATATTAATGATAGTTGTTACCTGTGTGTAGAAGAGAGGAAAAGTAGATAGAGAGTTGCAACTGTATTGGTTATGTGTTGTTTCTCAGGATGGGTACTGCATCAGTTTATGCTTTCTATATAACTGAAATGTTCTTAAATAGCATTTTAAAGCATAAAATTTATTTTATTCAAATACAAATAATTACATAATTAGATACAAATTTCTAAAGTTCACCTAATAACCTTCCTGATTAGTAACTTATTCACTACAAATTTACCTTTAGCAAATATTTTTTGGATTTCAAATTATCATTTATCTAAATTAGTATTTGAGGTATTTTCTCAATTTTGTCATGATTGTTTTTTAAAGGACATCAATCTAGAAAACATGAGAGGAATGTTATCATTTTATGATATAGCTATCCCATTCAAGGTCTAAAGTTACCTTTTATACTTTTAATCTTTTAATTCATTTGTGTTTTCTCTCTTATCTCTGTTTTAGATTACTTCTTCTATTAACTATGAAAGAATAATAAAATGTAGCTTTTAAAGGGACTGATCTATAACTATCAAGACAAATCAAGCACAATTAAGTGCATATAATTGACATTTAATGTACTAAATGATTGTATAAGATTCATTTTGTCATACATATTGTATAATACAACATAAGCTATTCTTTTGTTTCTTTTCCCTTTTTTTGGAACTTAATTTTTAGTTAGTCATAGGCTTACATTTTATCTCCTGCCATAATGGCAGAAATTAACGAGATAAAAGTACTCTATTCAAAGACAAATTATCATTTCACTGATCTACTTCAATAAGTGCAAAATCCCTCTGCACCCGTTAAAAGGTGTTGAACAGTAGAAAAGTGAAAGTTGATTAAAATGTTTCCTTTCTTATGCCATAAAACTTTATCTGTTAAACTCTTGTAAATAAAGTGATTTTGAAACCTTTCAGTACTGTGTGATACATACTTTAGTATTGTAGCTATTCCGGATTTCTTCCATGGCTACTTTAATTTTGTGGTTCATTGAGTAAAACTAAGAGTTCTCCAGGAGGATTTGCACTTAAAACAGTCAGGGGTGTACTGCCTGATGAGACATTTAATCTTTTCCCTTGATGAGGGCGTCCAGTCAGAAAAGCCCTTTTGTTTTAGAACTCAGGAAAGATTTTTAAAGAAAATTACCACCCAAACAGTATAAAGCAATGAATTTTTTATTAGTGCTATATAGTGTCGCAATCTATTTAGTAAATGATTTTAGAAGGTATTGTTTGTGATGAGGAAATAGATATCTTTGTTTTCTTCATTTAACCCCTTCAACTCAAGCAGAATACTGTCACAGAATTTCATGTCAGACAGTAATTTAACAATGACATATTTTATGTCATTAAATCCTCAAAACAACTGAATGGGATAGGTCAGTAAATTTCAACTGCAGAGGAGACATTAAAGTCTTTGGAAAGTTAGCTAATATCCCCAACACCAATAGATGGTAAGTGATGCAAGTGGGGTTTAAACTCATGTCTTTCTGATCTCCTAGCCCCCCAAAAGCCACATATTCTAATAAAGTAAGACAAAATTTATGATTCAGTTAATCAACTATAATTGTAACCACACATGAACTTTATTTCTTTGACATGCATTTTGCTTTAATCCAAGCTAGTTTTGTTTAGCCTGATAGAACTATGACTCCCTTGCATTCTTTCTCCCAGATCCCCGTATCTGAATATATACTATATGTGCACTCTGTTTAATCATTAAGACCTTAAGACATTAGGTTCTGGTCAGCATCAAATTCATCTAAGAATAAAGCTTCAGGTCTACTTACCATGACCAGGATATAATAACTAAACCTCAAAACAGAATAAGGTTTTAATAAAACAAGGATAATACCTTGGTCTCAGTTATATTTCAGCTCTGGATTCATGAAAGCAGAATGGCCCTGGGGACCATATTCTCTGGAAACCAGACTGAAGGATGCCATGATTGACATCAGGATCCAAAGCCATGATCAATTTCTTTCTGCCTTAGTCCCAACTCCCACAGTAACCATGATTAATGATTTTTCCCTTATATAACCTAACCACTAGAAGCCAACAAAAAAGCCAGAATTTTGAGAGCACTAGCTCACTGTGTCTCTGGACTTGGCACCAGTTCTTTAAATGGACCTTTATTTTCTTTGCTGCAAACTCCTGCTTGTATTTCATTTTGCCTTGAGTGCTCACAGGCAAATGGACCCTTTTGAGTTCATGATAACATATATTAAGTGACTAATATTTAGGTTGTAGCATTTCTAGTACTGACATAGATAAATAAAGAATAAACTCATTGTAACGGCGAGTTTCACCTGTAGTTGTAGTGAATCTAGCTACTAATTGTATTTCAGTTCCTTACTTTTGCTGTTACCATAAATTAGTTAGCCTGGATATATTGTTCCCTATTCCCACTTTTTCTTATAGGAATATTTATATACCACATTAGATAACTACTTCCATTATAAATAAAAATTGATATTAACCAATAAATTTATATTATTAGAACATATAATAAAGACTAATCACCTATAGCAGACTACACAGTTCTATGCAATTGAAAGTAACTTACTTTTAAATTTTGATGTTGACTTATAAGATTTCAAATATCTACACATACGTTATTGAATTGATTATTTTAATGATATCTTTTATCATGATTAAGGACTTGAGTGACAATATCCCATATATTAATAATTTTTGAATTATCTTCTATGATTTTAGGTGTTTCTTATAGTTACCAAGAGAGCTAAAGAGAGGAAGTGTAATTTCTGTTGAACTCTTTCTGTTCCAGCCTGTAATCAGCTGCCCATTTTTTTTTTTTTTTGATTGATCTCTGGATAGTGAGTTAAAGAAAAAGATTTTGTGTTATAGCAATGTGTACATGAGCCCTGAAACTCTCTCCCTTGGTTCCCTTCTGTTCTTTTCAGTTAGGGGACTTCTTCTCATCTTTATCTCATCTTGAAAGATCTTCCCTTCCTAAGTATCTGAGATAACTTCACATTGAGGACTGCCACCACCTAAAAGATAGGACTACCTGCCACCCTATACATTTTGTCCTGTATTTACTACACAAAAGTCCTAGTCTGGTTTCACATCATTCTTTTCTCTTAGATGAGACTAAGCCAGATATAGTCCTTCATAGGGAATTACTTATCTGTTATCAGTTAAAATGTTACTGTGTAGATCAAGGTACCATTTCAAGAAAAAAAGCTAAAATATTCCTGAACTAAGGGAAGGGTGAACTTTGTGATATGTGCTGTTTACTTAATTACCCCCAACCTTTCCTGATTGGACTTGAGAAAAGCAGGAAGAAAATCAAGGGAGGGGGAAATGTTTGTTTAGTGATAGCTGAAAAGTAAAGAGGAAACAATTTCCTGTTCATCTGCCAGATTAGAGAAAAACATTCTAATTTGAGGAACAAGCCCTAATTACCTAATTAACAGGTACTATCCTAAAAGATTTAGGCACAGAGTAAATAGAAATGCTTAACTGAGCAGAAATGTAGAGAAGCAAACTGAAAAGTTCTTTAATACTTCTGGATCTCTGTTTCTTCATCTATAAAATAAATGGGTTGAACAATATCTGTAAAATATCTTTCGACTTAAATAATTTATAATCTATCCCCTGATTAGGGGTATCTCTGACAGCTGGGCTCTCAGAGACAGATCATTTGTAAGACCTTATATTTATTTTAAAAATGTGTTTATATAGGTTAATGTTAGTTAACTGGCAAATTTACATCTATCTTTCTATCTCCGTCTATGCTTATATGTATATGTGTCTCTACTACCATTAATCAGTAGAGTATATGCTTATTTTCAACATTTATCCATTGGGAAATATTTACTGAATGTCTACTCCAAAGGATGCTAACTAAATAGGACTTATCCCTCCTCTAATCCTTTTGTAGGTATATATGTTGGCTGGGGGGATATTATTAATCCAATGGTATTGTTGGAGGATGTAGGCCTCCAAAGGGATAAAACACAATATCAGTGTGTGCAAATAAGAACAAAATCATTTCTGGCTACAGAGAAGAAACTGTTAAAATCAGAATGTAGTTGGGTTGCATGGTTGAGAAAAATTTCCGAAAGGGGATAAAGGCTGGAGAAAAGGCCTAGAGACTAAAAGGCAAGGGATATATCCAAAAAAGGACAAATAGATCAATTTCACTGGAGTAAAAAAATAATAGCAGAATATGACCCTGAATGCCAGATCATATTGAAGGAATGATAAATTTTAGTTTATTTTGGTTGCCACTGGGAAGCAATTGAAGAATTTTGAGAGAGGGATTTTATGGTTTATAAAAAAATGCCTGGAAATAGAGGTGGATTGGAATAGGGGTGATTAGAAGAGTGAAAAAAACATTTTATAAACTGATTTGAGAGTCAAATCAGTTCTTAAAAGAGAAAGGGGAAATCACTAAGACCTGATGCCTACTTGCATAATAGAGGATACGGACCAAACCAAACAAAACAAAACCCAAAACCACGATTCTGAAATGTCTGTGTTAATGGTGGACCTTTGAATGAAATGGGGGGAAAAGGAATTTCTGCATCTTGGACAGTCGTTGAACATGCAAGGCTAGATTAAAGTGATTTTGCCTAGAAATAGTTTAGATTTATTTGCAAAAAGATAAATATTGAATAGAGTATTCTTTCTTTTTTAGTTTACAATATTCTGTGAAGTAAGAATAATTTCATTTTTAAATGAGAAAACTGAAATTCAGAATACCTGGCCTATTCAAAGTCACAGGGCCATTTAGCAACTGTAGGTACATGACCTGTTTCAAGTAATAGGCCATAGTGTCAATTTTTTTTCTGAGACTTTTAGTGAGAAGGATAAAGAAATTGAAAGAATGGTATTTTAATGATTTTGTTGGTTTACATGTTTGTATTAATATAGAAGAAGGCGAACATGATGCTTAGTGAGAGTAGTTTTATCTGCCGATGGCATAGTTCTGGGAAGAAACCAATGAGAAATGGAACCAAAGTACAAACTAACTTAGGGAAGGAGAGGAACTATTCCTTTGAGACAGGAAGGAAGTCAGGGAGATACAGTCATGGGGTGGGGGGGGGAGGAGTCAAGAATCTGGAGTGCTTTGGAGATGAATGAAAAATGTAAAATTTTTATGGATTAATGAGCCGAACACATGGATTTCTGAAAAAAAATCAGAAAATCAGATGAGAATAAATAGCATATTCTCATGGAACCACTTAGTTTCTTGAATTTCTAAAACAATGATTAAATCTAAGAGGCCATCTTTATTCAATGAATACCCCATAAGTAAAGTAGTGTTATGTTACCTATAAATTAAAATTGATATATTCAGGTCAAAATTAGTTTCATTTTGCAAAGAGTAACATAGTTAAGGCTGTCATTTCTTTCTGCTGCTTCTTTCAGAAGCTCCTTGCTTATAGCCAGACTGATAGCTTTGAAGCTAACCAGATGGGAGTGGTTTCAAAACTGATTCACCTAAATGAGCCACATGCATCTTTATTTCTCTCAGTTAACAATATCAGACAATACAACATGTAGACAAATAATAGCCAATTTAAGCACCTATAATAAACTATATTTTTATAAAATGTGAGCTTTATTCATCATTGAGTGGTAACTATATATACAAAACAGCACAAGAAAAAGTAGGAAGTATAAGACGGAAATGTAAGAAAGGAAAAACCACATTTAGTTATAGTGGTCAGGAAAAGGAGAAAGGAAAATGAGGTCTTTGGATTATCTTTTGGATTTAGGAATATAAAACATGGGATAAGGAATTATGGACAAAACAGGACTGGGGGTTATGTTTCTAGAATAATAAACACATTTGAAAAAGATTTACATAAATAAAATGGAGCTTGCTGGAAAAATAGGTTGCCATTAGATTGTAGAAGATAATACTTCTTATAAAATAAAAAATAAATTTTAAGCATTTGAATATTCTAAGTAGGTGTTTGGAATATGTCTTCCCATTACTTTGGAATGGGAAGAAAATTAGAGAAAATGAGAACAGATGGAAGGCATGATGATCTAGATATAACTTAATTGTCACTTGACCCAACAAGGCCAATGGCAGAAGAAATATTTTTAAAATTATGGTAAAGAGATTTAAAATAGGAGAAAAATTTTTATTCACAAAGAATATTATAAATAAAGGCATGGGAGAATCAAAGTAATTGGTTTTTTCAGATGATTCTGGTATAAATAGAGTGTGGGGATGTAAAGTTGGAAAAGGTAGCCAGAGCTAAGATGTAAAAGGCCATGTTAAACAACTTGAAATTTATTTTGTATAAAATGGGAACTCAGCAAAGTTGTTTTAAGTAGAATAATAGGCAGAGATAAAGATTAAAGAAAATTTTGTTTGATAGCTGGTTATAAGGGGTGACTGGTTAAACTTGAACTTGTCTGGATAAAGAAGCAGCAATAGCCAGTAGAAAAGAAAAATAAAGCCACAAAGCTCAATCAGCACTGGAGAGAGCATTCTGGAAGATGAAATTAAGAGCACAGGAGATGAAGAGGTTGTAGGATAAAAGTATATAAGAGAGTGAAAAATAAATGTTAAATTATCTAGAGTTAGAAGTCAAGTTCCAGATTGTGGCCATCTGAATAGTTACAGCAATGAAGATAACTGCAAGCTCTGGGTGCATAATAAATTAAGGAATTATGAAATCTTGCTGGTGAATAGCTCATCAATATAGCTATTTTTCATTACCCACTATTATGGCAGGACTGACTGGATATTAGTGGATTGTGAACAAATAGTTTAAAAAAGATGGTATAAATGAAATTTCACAGACCAGAGGAAGATACTATGGAGGATAAAATAAATTAATACTTTTCCTCCCACCTTCTAAGTTCTTCTACTTGGGCTTATAATCAAATTAACAGATATGTTAACAAGAGAAAATCTAATTTTTAATTTATGTACATGGGGAATTTACACAAGCACGGAAATTTCAAAGACAGTGAGACAACATTGGGTATGTAAAACATTTTTGAATAGAGAAATGGGTGGAGGGGGGTTTGGGGTATTAGATGTCAGAAGTGAGGATAGGCAATTTACAGGTAGTTGAAGAGAGGAACACACATGGCAGGAAAATTCTTGCTGGGCCACTCAAACAATGGGACATGGAGGGTGTCTATCTAACGGGCTTGGAGTCTTCCTGAGTAATTCTAGGGTGAAGATTCTTAAAATGATTAAGCCAGGGCTGTCTTCCTATGGCAGGTTTTTCTGTGTGAATCTCTTGGGTAGGAAAGGGAAGAATGTCAAAGGTTCTTTCTGAGTCTTTTGTTTCTTAATAACCAGCTTAAAATCAGTATCCCAAAAGGCAGCTTCAGGGTGGCAAAATTTTGTTTGCTTTTGATACATGATTAAAGGAGAGTTACAGAAGAATGAACTGGAAATTGGCAACAAGAATTCAGGAGAATGCTGAATTTAACATATGGAGTATAGGAAAATGAGAATCTTCCCTTTTAGAGGGCTGCGAGGAGGGTGAGAGTATCAGAAATATGTTTGGAAGTGGACACGGAAGTCTAGCAGATGAGAGTGAAGAGAATATACCACCTCAAAATATACCACTTTGGCATATTGATTATTTTAAAGTTACTTAAGAAACAGCCGGTATCAGGCTGATACTCTCTCATTTGTCCCTCTGAAGGATGGAAATAAATCTCTCATTTGAGAGTATCCTCTCAATACCAGGAGGGTAAGTTACCGGGACTCCAGTGTTTGAGTCCATCTGCCTGAATGTGCTGGCCCAAAGAAATGCACGAGCAGGAGTTTGAAGTATAGAAAGAAAAATAGTTTAATATTGAATGAACCAATCTGGAAAATAGACAGTTAATGCTCTAAAGACCTGACTTCCTGATTACATGTAGGTTTCAGGTTATATAGGGCAAAATCACGAGACACCACGGATTAGAAGAGGGCTTAAGTTGTGCTGGGAGTTGATTGGTGAGAGGTGAAGTAAGCGTAATCATTTCTTAAGTCTTAAGGACAGCTCTGAGGGTTGCTCCACCATCCCTCTGTCTGGTCTCATGGGAAGGTAGTCAGAGGGTCATTCCATCTTAGGGCTTAGGAGCTGAAAGATAACAGGTCAAGATGTTATCTTTAGCCTGCCATATGCCCACCAGGACCTAGTGACCATTAGTCAGGCCTGGGCTATTGTCTTCTACTGCTTCGGGATTGCTAATTACCCAGGGAAAAAGCTGTCTATGTGGGGTATTTATATAGAGAGGGATAGGATTTCTAGAACCATCTAAACTCACCATTGCTCCTATGGCACCAAGGACTTTGGTCCTTTCTGCCAACGCAGTAAAGAATTATAGCTCAGAAGTTTAGGAAAAGTAAAATTTATTGAAGTGCATTTTAAGAGAGAAACAGGCTACATCAGTGAGGGCTGTAGCCTGGTAGAGGTGGGGAGGTCTAATATCTGGGCTGTGGTGGAAAGTTACAAGGGTGGTACTAGTTTATTGTCTTGTGAGATCATTGTGATTGACAGTTAGCTGTTTTACAACCTATTGTCAACTGCACTTGTACCTTCCCAGAATTCAGTCTGTTATAATTAGATTCATGAACTTCTGGGCATATGTATGACTTTATAATGATGGTATAATGAGGCTTAGGTGAAAAGAAAGCCAGAGTACTCCTTGCTGCGCAAGCATCTGTAGCTGGCCTAAACTGGTTGCTATGTTATGGTCATTTATTTCCTTGTTCTCCAGGATGTAAGGGTATTGTTATTTGAAAAGTAACTTTTTCTGGGAGATCCTATGGGTGACCTTTTGGGTTGTGCTGTCAGTGTTGGGCCTTCGCTCCTGTTACTCATGGCTTCCTGACTACCAAATACTAGGATTCAATGCTACATTTAATCAAAGTCATAAGGACCTTTGGTTTCAGGTAGAAGGCATCCTTACTGCCAAACATAGGGAATCCAAGGCTGAGAAGGCTATACAAACAAACTTTGTTACTTCTTCATTAATTTGCTACCATAAGCTCAAATCCCTTAGTTTTGTCAAATCTTCACAAATGATTGTACCTTTGTCTTAAAGACGTAAAAGCTGCCTGCTTTGGTAACCTCGTAGAGTTTCACATTTCTATGATCTCCCATATGTACAAAATTATTTTTTTCTGTTAATCTGTTTTATGTCTACTCAATTATTATACTAGCCAAAGAATCTAGAAGGGAAGATGGTATTACCAAACTCAAGGGGTTTGTTTTGCCCGAATGTGTCAAAGCCAAAAGAGTCATGAACAGCAGTTTGCAGCAAAGAAAGTAGAGGTTTAGTTAAGGAAATGTTGTCAAATCTGGAAATCCAGGTGAGCTAGCGCTCAAAGACCTGGCTTCCTGATGTCCTCTAGGGATAAGTTATATAGGGGAAAACTCATTAGTAGCTAAGGAAGTTGAGGACACGGGCTCTTCTAGTTGGTCTGGGCTAGGTTAGGAGGCAGTTGATCATTTCATCAGGTCCTAGTGTCTGTCAGTCATGGCACCTTTCCTGGTTTTCTGGTTTCAAGGGGATGCTGGTAGGGTTGTTCAGCCTTCATGGGCACCCAGCTGCAAGATGTTATGTTCAGTTTGAGGAAACTGTTTCTGTGGTTTACAGACCTGAGGCTTTGTTCCTAAGACTTTTTGATGCTGACCTAAAAGCTTAGTGATTAAGGGAGTGGTCATGCAATATGCAAAAAGATAAGGAAAGAAAAGAAGCATTTGAGCCCAAGGCCAATTTGAATTAAGGAGAAAGAGCAGAGAAAAAGTCATTTTAAAGAAGTGAAGATTTGCATGGTTAAAATGGGAAAAGTTTTTCTTTCCTACACAGATGACTGAACATATAGAGAAATTTCTTGACAACACAAAAGGAGAAAATACTGAAAAATATTAATCATTTACCCATTTTAAAAGAAGCACATTCAAAAACAATTTCATGGGGTTCATGGGTTTTCTGACTGCCATCCATGGACTTCAGGTAACAACAGCTGCTATAGAAAGAAGATCAGCCAGGGAATGGCCGGGTGGTATTATGCAAAAAGTATGGTGACTGGAAGGTGTATGGACAAATACAAATTAAAAAAATAAATAAATGAAAAAGAGATTTAATTTTCTCTGTTGATAAATAGTTTTCCTCCTTTTTTTTTTTCACAGCATTTTCTTTAGAAAACCTGTAATTGTAAATACTTTCTCCTCTCTTTAAAATATATATTAAATCCTTCTGAAGACTAGATAGACCTTTCATCAGGAATGGTAGAAGGTTTATTCGTTAGTAATGTCTTTATATCTTTCTCAAAGACCTGGGAAGCAACTCTTTGAACGGTAAACATCAAAGATATAGCACCCCTATGTCCCAGTTTTTGTGGGAGGGTGGGTGTCTTACTCACCTTGCAAAACTATCTCCTGTTATTAAGATAGGAGAAGTTTGTTTTTCATCATGGGTAAAGCTAGTTAGCTAGCACAGATGATCACCCTAACTATCAGGTAAAGTTAAAATACATTGTGGTTGACAAATACTGTTTTCAAGTGTAGGGGTGGAAAAACTTCCCCTTCTTCTCTTCTACATTCTTTGGCTGGTCTAATAATTAAATTAACATAAGATAAACAGGATAAAAACAAACAGAAGTTTAATAACATGTATACCTTCTGTATACATGGAAGAGACCCAGGAAAACTGAATAATTGCCCTAAATGGCCCAAGCCATTACCTTAAGTACCTTCTTTGGGTTGAAGACAAAAGAAGATGTTAGGAGTGTGGAGTCAGTTATGGGAGGTTAGTACGTTGCATAGATTTTAATCTGTGCCTTCTCCATTAATAAGAGTTTCTAGAGATTGAGACATCCTCTTCTTCCTGATACAGAAAAGGAGATACCCTTACAAATAGAGATTTTCCTTGTAAATGTAAATGTCTCTTACAAAAGTATAATTTCTGCTTGGTTTTCTGAGCTTTTCCTGTGAGTTGTTTCTTAAAAAATAATCAGCAGCCCTGATTAATTCTTATGCCAAAGAGCCTTTTTTTTGGGGGGGGGGGTGCAAATTCTGCTCCCCTTCAGGTTGTATCTGCTTAGCTGTATAAAAGATCAAAATTTCTGTCTTTGTAATCTCTTAGCAGATTGCCTGTGATGCATATCACATTCTGGTTGAATGCTTATTCAATAATAAAAGTGTTTTCTCTCTCTACTACTTTTCTGGGTTGGGAAAGGATTTTATTTTTAATTATATTTCCCCTTCAAGGGTTGTGTAGCGATTACACATCAAAGGAATCATAATATAACTAACAAATGTCAATTTTCTAATCACAATTTTGGGTAAACTGTTACAGGAATTCTGTAAATCTTCTCATCTATGTATGTTGTCAGCAATAAGTGATTGTGATGTCTGGAGCTTAAGCATAGGTAGCTAGCTGAGCAAGGTCACTCCAAAGTTTTTTAGCCAAGAGAATCTATGATTTTCTTATACTGATTTCCTTCACTGAGTAGAAAAACTTGATTCAATTAATTTCTCTTTCATTAACACAGTATATAAAAATTTATTTCTTCATTATTACTTCTGTGTCAATACATATTACTTTGGTGTACTGATAGTTTTAGTCTCTAATTTATATCAAGGATCGTGAAGGTGACATTTTTCTTTGTGTGCACCAGACATCAAAAAATTAGAAGAACTGTTTTTAAATTTGGTTGTTGACTAAATCCTCTCTCAAATATTCCTCATTGCATATTTTGTAGTGTTTTCTTCCCCCCGCCCTCCTTTATTTTTCTCTTGGAGTCTTTCCATCTCCCACTAATTTGTTACCTACCAAGAGACTGTTTCTTGTACGTACAGTTCCTTGGACATTCACATTGATGTCTTCACTTTTTGATTAGGGTTTCAGTTTCTTTCTAACCACCATAGCCTCTTTGGCTTCATTCACTTTTCTTAGTAGTCTCTCAGTATGCATGCCAAACTAGTAGCAAATACTGTCTTGACCCCTATTAACATGCATCAATGTTATTAGCTCTTCTCCTTTTGTCCAGCAGCATAATTTCTGTTTTTTGGGGCTCCTGGGTTCTGGTGTCCTTGGGAACAATCCTTAACAAACTAGGCACTGTGGGAGTCTGTGAGTTAAATAAAGAGTTCCAGGTTTCACCATCATCCTGCTCAGATGAACCACTTTTTAATCTTTATTTGTTATCGGAATGACAGCACTAAATAAAAAGCCCTTACTTCATTAGGTAGCTTTTAAAAATCATCTTAATTGATTCCTTTTGATACTGCACAGTAGCTACTTCCCCCAGACAAACTACTGCAGATAAAATGATTACAGTGAGAATAGAATAAGAAATGTTTGCTACCAGAACAAGGAACATAATGAATGAGATATGGGAGGGGCCCCAAAAGGCTTTTAGGTTAGCTTTTTCTCTCTCAAAAAGATTTCTTGTTCATTTCAACCTCTGGTTTAAGAAGGCAAAGAAACAATGGGTTTTTAACAGTGTTTGTGAGATGACCTTTTCTATCTCCAGTGTCTGAATAGAAAACTATAACTCCCTGGAGCTAGAATCAAAGAAACCTAGTGGAAAAAAGCAGCAAAGCCTCCAGGCAGATCAGGCCTTGGACCATTATTTCCAGAAAGAATATATATAAACAGAAGTTCCAGAAATAACATAAAGTTAGACTTCATGAACTATTCATCACATCCGATTTAATGGGATCATTATAACTGGCATTCAGCGTGTGATAATAGCATCTAATACATGGACACTTTTTTCTTTTTTGACTGTTGAATGAATAATGATCCATGATTTAGGTTTTCTTAATGGCTCCTTAATATCAACTCTTTGGGTAAGAAAAACTGGTAAAATGTATGACATTTATTTTATATTAGCAGCCTGAAAATGTGCATGTTTGTAATCAAGGTAGATTTTTACATTGCAGCTCAAATGATATCTCATGAAAAGCAGATGGTTGCAAGGAGGGCATCTCTAGTATAACTATCAAATGGCAGCATATTAGCCAGAGATGGGAGAACAAGTACATACAATTGGGCACTATTGCTGATTTACAAAGCTAGCAAAATCTTGTAGTTTTCAAAGAATTTATCATTTAATGGAAGCTTTCATAAGCTACAAATTGATGGGCTAGAATTTTTCTTCTGTGTATAAGAAATTATTTCTTGCAAAAAGAGAGAGAGAAGACTTTCTTTTGTCTCATTTTCACCTATGACTCTACCTAATTGTACATTCACTATATTTTCTAATATGATGTAGGAAGAACACATTACTTCCTTTGGCATCTAGCCTTAAGAAACTTTCTAGATGAGCAATTATGGTGTCATGTCCCATTCCTTATAGTTTTCCTGAGCTTCCTTCTTGGACGATATTAATTAGAAGACTAAATTTGTTTCTGTTGTCAAAGATACTTCATATGCAGGAAGGCACAGAGTAACACGACAAACTATCAACTTAATCCATAAGTGCTGGCACTTTTGCTGACACTGTTTAGTATCATATAGGTTGGAGTTAGTATCAAAATGTAGAACACAGAAATCTTTGTAATTGGAAAAGGAACAAATTTAAACAATGTCTTCCATTCCCCAACTCAGATTGTAAAATATGGTAATACCTGTTTTTGAATGTTTCGGTTAAATGACTTGGACCTCCATATTGTCTCAGGTAAGAATATTTCCTCTCATCATTCCTCTTATGATAATCTTGAGTCCTCAAGGTGTTCACAACTATCTTTTGGATGTGTTATGCAAATTTGCAATCTCTTGCTCCCTAGTACTTCCATCTCCATGTTTCAATAGCTTCTTTCAGAGAAGACTACTTCCAGCATTTCCATATTGGAAGGAATCAGTTCCTTTTTCCATGCCCCTTTCCTCTCAAAATCCTCTACATGTTTCCTGCTGGTTCCCTTTTTTAGCTCTAATTTTCACCAGAAAATATATACTCTATTCTAAATGAAATCCCTTTCCCAGTCCCATAGTAAAACTAATCTCACTATTACCAAGGCTTTTACACCCTGCCCACTTGCAATGACCATGCTAACACGGAAGTAGGGAGCTGGGCTTCTGTTCAGCATTGAAGTTATGATCATCAACAATATTTGTAATCTCCCTTGATTTATTCTCTGAAAAAAATTGATTGTTTCCCCGAATATATAAAATGAGCAAATGGAGGGAAGAAATGTTGAAATTTGCCCAGTGGTGCTGAAAAATTAGATGAGCATTACGATAATCTGTGGAGCTTTTTAAAAAGTACTCTGGGATCACTTTTAATACATAGGGCTCAGGAATTTGTGTTTTTAACAAGAGCTTCAGTTGGTTCAGGTGCAGTTACAAAACCTACATTTGGGAACCTTTACCACATAACACAATTGATTGTAACCACAAAGACTATGTTATCCATATTTAGTTTTTAGTTCACTGTAGTGATTACTGTTATAATTCAAAATTAGCTTTCAATCGAGAATAACAGTTTTATTTCCAGAAGAGTTAAAATAAGATTTTTTTTTTCCTCAATGCAATTTTCTTTCTTCTTAAAAAATGAGTAAATCAACACCCTTGTAGTTATGTTCTATTTTTGTTTTCTTTTTGAACAGTCTTGTTTTTTCATGCCTGGGGTTTCTTTTCATATTTCAGTTTTTGATATCATAGGCCAGGTGTCATATTAATGCATGATTGTGTCCATGACTGAATTAAATTGCTGCTTTAACTTCAAAATAATCAGTCAATGTTATCTCTGAGCCTTAGCAGTAACACTAATTCTCATCCAAATGGACATGCATGCCAATACTAGGGTGAGGAGGGTTAAGTATAGTTTGTCCATTTTTATTAATATTCATTAATACTTAAAAAATTAATCTAATTGAAAGTAGAATTTTCTTGTTAAGGACCTGTATGTAAGCCCATTAATAAGTATATTAATTCATTTGAACAATCACATCACCCAACATATGTCTTTGAATTAGATGTACACATTTATAGTCTGTGAAGCAACTACAGAAAGCATTTGAAAAAATATATTAATGATTTGTGAACTTTGATGGTAGGTAGATTATTTGGAGGAGATAATTCTCCTTCTTTTTGTTTTCTTTAATATCAAGTAGCTTCTTGAGAGGTAACACAAAACAATTCCTGTGTTTCCTGAATAGTTTTATTACCTGAATAAGCCATTAAGGGAAACTGGACAAGTTATAAGAGCATTTCTTAACAAAATTGAGCGCAGTGCTCTGGAGATTAAATATCCAACAGTATGGAGGTCAGCATAAACAGAATTGGGGACAAAACTTTGCATTTCAAAAATTTGTATAAAGCAACCATATTTCATAAGAGAGAATGCTGAATTATATACTTCACAGTGAATATTAAGTTTAAGCAATGTTACAATAAGGCTGTTTACTCTGTTGATGTTAAATTGAATTATATTATCCCAAGGCAAATCAGCAAGTCTGTCTGATGCCGTTAGTACATTCTAGACACAATTTAAATAAAAGCCTAGTCCATTAGCAGGACATAAATATTTCTGAGTGGGTACTGCTAGCCTTGATGAATGCCTTGAAGATATTAGCCAAAGAGATAAAATTATACAGTAGATTTTGCAAGTTTGTTTTCCTCCTTTGTGAAAGCAACGATATTTGTGATAAAACTCTAACATAAGTCACCTAATTTATTATAAAAGTAAATTTGGTTAGAAGTCTGTACTATAATACAAAGTTGCCTAATGAGAGATATTGTTATTAGGAAAGAGAGTTAAGTAGAGGTGCATGTGTGTGTGTGTGTACAAGTACACATGTATTTGTAAAGTATTAATAAAAGTGTGAATGAAAGTTAAAATACCAGGAATTAGTGAGAACAGCTGGAATTACTGATTCTATTGCTGCTACTCAAGAGAAATATGCCCCTAACATTTCGAAGAATAGAAACTAATGAAAAAGAAATACGCTACACTAACAGAGAGTCGGCATCTCTAGAAACCAACTGGTTACCCAGAGCCTCAGAGTGGTAAACACTCTGTAAGTTTACCATATTTCAGAGTCTGTTGTGTTTTTGCATAAAAAAAGCTTGTTTATTTATTGTTTAGTTCACTGACATTGACTAAACTGTGGTGAATTTGTTCAAACTGACCAAACTCTTACTAGTCTGTATTGAACATGAATTACTATGCCCATTTAATCATTTACAATTAGAAAATCTAACAAGAGAAAGAGCATGAATTCATAGGATATTATGTGGATTCTTGATGGTTAACATTATTGAACTCTGATAGTCTACTACGTTTATCTCCAGTGACATCTGCTCAGGAAACCTGGTTGTCTATGTCATCTCCTCCACTAGACAAGGCTACGAAATGAAAAAGTGTTACTCTTAAGCTTCCTCTTTTCTGGTTTTCTTACCTAAAGAGTTTTATTAAACTCTTTATTCAGACTGAATATAATACAACTGATAAGCCTGTCAATTAAATATGTTAATATACTCATGTTCATCACGATAAGAATTTTATTATGTGTATTTATGTGGCCTGTCTCATTCTACTAAATATGAGAAAATGTATATAATTCACTGCCTTATCCCTGGCACTTGCCCACAATACCTGACATACTATGTTAGCTTACTAAATATTTAGTACCTTTTAAAATTATTCTTTTTTAAAAAAGCAATTAAACTTTCATTTATAAATTATGATATTATAGGTTAATTAGTTAACTGTGCATATTGAACTCAAACTATGCAGAGCTTGAATCTAGTTACTACTAGTTGTTTAACCTTGGTAAATTACTTTCCTAAGCTTCATTTTCTCATGTGTAAAATAAGACTGATAACTGTATCTACTTCATAAGACTGTTTATAAAGAGCTTTGCAATTTGACTGGCCTAGATAGGGTATTTAATACATCTTAGTCACTAATAGCATTTAAGGTGAATTATTTTACAGATGATGGATCTCATTTATTGCACATTCATTTCCTCTAATTTAATAAAATTTTCAATGACTTTAGTGTTTCTGAATACCTTTCCTCTTCTCTGCTCTTGCTACCCAAAGAATCACCTATAAGAAGCTAATTGCAAACCAACTACTTGCTTTGAAATATTGATCAAAATGAATTGGTTGCAAACCTTCAAAAAAGGCTATCTTAAATCAAGACAGGTTAGTATTAAATGGTAAAATGCTGAGATGTAATTCATCTTAACAAATAAGAAACAACTAGGTGCTCACTCGTGTGCTAGAAAAAGAAGGGAATAAAAGCATTTATTGATTGCCTACACTAAACCTCCCTTGTGCTGGATATAACTGGATATAACATACGTCATCTTATTTAAGTCCTCATAATTATGCTGTGGAGTAGGTATTCTTAAATAAGTGACAATTGCAGATTAATTCATGCTTTATCCAAAGCTAAACCTCATTGTTAGGAACTGTGAGGAAGCTTTAATGAATGAAGGGAGGGCTTTAAACAACAATGTCTAATATGCTTAGAATGGTAGTATAAGCCAGTGGTTTCCAAATATTTAACTCTGGCAGAAGGACTCTGTAGTAAAATAAAAGTGTAATATACAAAACAAAACAAACCAAACCGAAAAACCACGAGTGAGTGCTGCTTTGTAGTAGGGATAGTGAACTTCAAAACCACCTGATGTCTACTTATACATCTCACCATGAGAAAACCCCTTATTTCTCTCTGTAAAAATCCTGGAGATTCAGAAACTTAATTGAAAATTACTCTCCCTAATTTACAGATTTAGAGTAAGCAGAGCCCAAGAGATGTTAAGGAAGTAGTTGCCCCATTTCCTGATTTATTGTAGTGTTCTAGATAATTAGATGTCATGGTAAAAGAATTTTAATTCCATTCTGTGTCTAAAGTAGGTTTCATAGAAGAAGGTAATCCTGTTGGCCAAAGTTTCTTAGATGAGGCACGTGTAATATTTTATATATTGAGCACTTATTTGGATAAAGGAATGCATTTGAAAATTTTAATTTATAAAGCTTATACACTATTATATCATTATAACTATTAATCTATCACTTGGAATGAAGGCAGGGCTTACATAGCCTACACAACTTCATTGAGATGACAGAATTAGGCAGGAATTAGTCAGAGGGGATTTTTCTACACAACTGCTGCAGAAAGTTTGGGACAGAGGTTTCAGCCTGCCTGGTAAGGGTATTGGTTATATACAGGATATTGAGTAAATAACTTGATATATTCAGTATAACGGAGCCAGGTTTCTCTGTGTCGGAGAAGGGACCTACAGATATGGAAAGGGAAAAGAATAAAATAAATCTTGTGGAGTTAGATTGAAATTGGGAGTATCTCATATTTTATGAGTATATATTTGATATTACATTATTTATGGATTTATATGTATGGCTAGAAGTAGGAAAAGATATTGAGTATGTGTCTTCTGAAAGGAGACATGACAGTAATCATGAGCACAACTAGTACTCATCTTGGTTCCTAAGTATCTATTTTCCACTAAAGGAATTTTTCATAAGTTTAATAAAATTTATTATATTTATTCTTAAATGATCTACTATAACATATAAACTTAAGAGTTTTACTTAAACTCACAAATTTGTATCAATTAGTCAATTACACGTTTTTAATTACACATTGTAATTGGAACTATAAGAATAATTTGCATTAAAGCCAAAAAAATCACCTAAACATTAAACATTTAAAATCTAATCAAAATGCAAAAATAGAAATACTATGATATTGTGATTTTTAATAAGTCTGCATTTAATTCCAAATTTTTCTGGATATTAAAATGAGTCCCTACAAAGAAAATAATTACGTCATCAGAAACAGTTTTTGAGGGTGACCTTCCTTCGTAAATGATCTTTAAAATTTGTGATCTCCTCTCATGTTGCACTAAGGTTAATCTTTGGGACTAATAGAATACAGAAATAATTATGGTATGTCATTGCCAAGATTAGGTTATAAAATATACAGCAGGCTCCACCTTGACTGTTCTTTCCCTTTGGGATCGCTCACTGTGAGAAAGCTGCCTGTTTTGTAAAAGGAAACTTAGCCCTGTGGAGAGGTAAATACATGGCAGAAAACTAAGACCTTCAGCCAGTAGCCAATGAGGAACTGAGATCTAAACTACTAAACTTTGGAGTAATTTTTTTATGCAGCAATAGATAACTGATATACTTTTCCTGGAAATTTCCTGAGTTTGTTTTCTCAGTTCCTGTGGTTTACTTAAATGACCGAAAATTTCAGCTTATTCGTGATTGAATTTTTGTATTCATTGCTGATGAGATGCACTGAACCCTCTATACAGTTGACATACCAGTGATCCCATAATTTGAGATGAACCCCAAAAATGGAGGTGGACACTTTATTTTATTTTAAATTTTAAAAAAAATTTTCATCTTTATTGAAATATACAATCAGTTGCTTGTATTTACATCGTACAATTCAATGAGATTTTTTAAAAAATTACAGTTGTCATATAATAATATACAGTTTCAGTTGTATAGCATAGTGATCAGAGATCCACATAACTTACAAAGTGACCACCCCACTAAATCTAGTACCCCTCTTCCCCCTTACATATGTATTACAACATTATTAAACATCTTCCCCATGCTGCACGCTACATCTCATGACTATTCTGCAACTATCCATTTGTACCTCTTAATACTTGTGCTTATTTTTGGTCCTCCCAACTTCCTCCCATCTAGTATCCCTGTAAACATTTTCTGTATCTATGAGTTTATTTCCACTTTTATTGTTGATTTTGTTCTTTAGAATCCACATTTATATGAAATCATGCAATATTTGTCTTTACCTGACCCATTTCATTCAGTGTAATACCCTCTAGGTCCATCAAGGCAATATCTTTTTTCATCTCCTTCCTTTTAGTCCATATGTGTCTTTTAATCTGAAGTGAGTCTTTTGTAGGCAGCATATGTAGGGGTCTCATTTTCTTATCCTTTCAGCCACTCTATCCTTTGGTTGGAGCACTTACTTCTTTTCCATTTAACGTACTTATTGATACAAATGTGGTTGTTATCATTCTTTATTTCTGTTTTTGAGATATGTTTTTTCTTCTTAAAGGAGTCTTTCCAACATGTCCTGTAATACTGGCTTGGTGGTGATAGATCCCTTTAGCTTATTTTTGTTTGGGAAGCTCTTTATCTGTCCTTCAACTCTAAATGATAGCTTTACTGGATAAAGTATTTTTGGTTGTAGATCCTGAGTCACGTTGAATATTTTGTGCCAAGCGCTTCTGTCCTGCATAGTTTCTTTTGAGAAATCAGCTGCCAGTCTCATGGGTGTTCCCTTATAGATAACTGTTTTTCTCTTGCTGCTTTTAATATTCTTTCTTTGTATTTAACCTTTGGCATTTTAATTGTGATGTGTCTTGGTGTGGGCCTCTTTGGGTTCCTTGTGTTTTTTTTTTTCCTGCCTGGAGGTGGATTCTTTTGATTCAAATTCTATGTTGCCTAATTCTTCCTTCTAATAACAAAAAAAAAAAAAACTTCAAACTTCACCCAGCTAGCTTCTATTTACTTGATTGGAATTTCTTTTTCTTTCTTTTTCTTTTTTCTTTTTTTTTTTGTGTGGCTCTAAAAGTATACAAATTCATTCCCACAAAGTTCTGAAGATTTTTGAATTTAAAAATCTTACTTTTTTCCCCATATACTTTCTATCTGATAGTGTCATACAACTATTACATATTTTAAATTTAATATAATTCAGAACATCTTTAATTGGCTTTTCCATTTAGGCACAACACCAACCATTATTGTGATTATATTTCCCTATACAATCTTTCTTGTCTTATCTCCATGCTTTTATTAACTTCACTTACTCTATCTAAAAATAGTTTTCCTCTCTAGCTCTATAAAATGATCTTTTATCCATCTTTCAAGGCCCAATTCTATAGAAATTTCTTGTCAACCATATTCTCTGAACAAGAGTACACGTGCACTTTATGTTTCTGTAATTTATTGCTTATAAATAATAATTTAAAAAGCACAGCATTCTGATATTTGCCTTTTTTATTGGCTTACATTCCAACAACAATGCATGCAATAAAGACATTATCTCTGCATCTTTCACAGCATCTACCACCATATAGTGATAGAAAGGATATAACCCCACTGAGCCACTTTAATGGGGCTTAAATTTGTTGAATAATTGTAGTAACTTGCTTTATGTGCAATCATTGCTATTAAGCTTTAAAGAAACATTGCATAATTATATACCAGACTACTTAGGGCTTAAACAGGGTGAGAATGTAACTGTTCCACATGCTAGTTTTGGTGGCATTTCCTATACACAAAACAACATACAAACTCTTTATTAAGTATTCCTTGGATAGCACTAAGTTTATTTGAGCACCCAGAAGTGTATAACATAGTAAATGTTTGGTAAAAATATGTTAAATAGATTACTTAAGAGTAGCTCAGAGAATTGAATAATAGACACACATACAAAAACATCCTCAAGACTTTAAAATCACTCTGTGTTAAGAGATTTAACATGCTTTGCTTCATGAAACTGGTGAAGAATTATCTCTTAGCTAGTACTCCGGAGTAGAGCTAAGAATCTTGAATAATGGAAATGATTTTCCCCTTTCTTTAGCTGTAGTGGATTTTCAGAATTGAAAATAACAATATAGGAAAAAAATGTTCCTAACACCTAGGCTGCAATAGATAAACATAATCTATTTTCATTTCTACACGTACATGGAAAACACTTTTGCCTTTATTATAAAGACTAAAATTTTCTATTTTATTCAAACATTTCCTGAAATAGCTTGAAAGTAAAACGGCAAATTGACTTAATTAATTTACATTATTCTATGATTCATATCTTAATTTTCAAAAAGAGAGAACTAAAATTTAATTCCATTTTAACTTCCTTTTTTCCCTACAACTGGTATTTTGTCACTTACTCATATTTTGCTATTGCATAAATGAAACCTATGTTATGATTTTGAGGCTATGTTAAAAAAGGATGCATTTCAATTAGAATATATTGCTGAACAAAAAAAAGAAAAGAAAAGAAAAATTCATAGGTCATCGAGTGTAACACAATTGTAGAACATTTGATTTACTGCATAACCCTCTCTGGATTACACAATGGAAAATATAGTGTAGTATCTGTTTAGCTTTCTTGATTATCTCATGCAATAAAAGGAGTTATTTTCTTTCAATGCAGAACTGGCAAGCAATGTATAAAACCACAGCAAACAAAATAAGATGTTGTTTCTATTTACTCTTAAGAGGACAATATTGAAAAATATTTTGTTTTTGTAGTGGAGGTGCTGTGACAGCCTAGATCTATTGACTACTTACAATATCTCTTTGGTGTTCAATAAAGGAGAAATAAAGAAATAAAATTGTCATTTTCTTGCAGTTCTATCTATGCTTTCATTCCCATGGCCTATATAAAGTATGTTTGTTGGGAACAGTCTTTGATTGGAATGAGATGCTTGGTCTCGTCATAGAAAGATGGATGGCCCAAAGAGTTCTTGCTTTGCCAGCTCTCAGAAGTGTAACAGTTGCATGTGTGCCTGTTTGTCTTTTGTTAAAACTTCAAAAAGATTTTCTTCTGGCAGTGCATACCATTTTCTGTTGAAAGTTTTAAACAAGTTTACAGTGGGTTTTTTTATACCTAGGGTCCTTGAACCTTGTATTCATTTTCCAGTTATGGAAAACAACAGTCAGTGCAGAATATCAGGATGATCTGACACTTATTGTAACACAAAGAGAGGAGATGAAGTTTAGTTCATTTTTATATCTGGAATTTTGACACAACTCAGTTAACCTTCTTATGGTAGAGAAGATGAGAATACATTCTCACCGTAAATTTGTTTCATCATCCTTTTGTTCAGGGTCTTCCAGACTTTCAATTCTACTTCCTCTCCCCATTTTTTACTTTCCCAAATTAACACTGTAAAGCCTTCAGTAGATTTCTATTTCTCATCAGATAAAGGCCAAACAACTATCCTTTCTGTCATATGGCTCTTTATGTCTCACAATCCTTTATGATTTAGTTTCTATCTCCTTTTTAACCTTCACCTCTTGTTGCAGGATTACTAAAGTCAAACCATAGTAAGCTGCTCAGAATTGCCAGGATAGACCCTACATTCTGGTACCTCTAACCCTTTACACATCCTGGTCTCTCCTTTTATTGTCTATCTTTTTTTTCACACTTGGGAAACTCCTATTCATCCTTGAACACACAGTTCTGATGTCATTCTCAATGTCACCTTCATTCTCTGTCCAGAACTAATTTCTTATGTATATATTTATTATTATAATTACTGAGTTATTATTTTCTCTATATCTCTCCTCTTCCATAATTCTGAAGAACAAGGATTATGTCTTATCTATTTTTGCACCCTATACACAGTACTTAAAGATAGTCCCTGGCACATACTAGATGCTCAATAAATATTATTGAATTGAAAAGTACTGAGCATTTCATCACATCTCCTTGGTGGCTGTGTTGCTTCTAGAAATCTATTTACAGAATTTAATTTTCTTTCATTTTCAGTCTGTTAATGCTTCATTTCCTTTGATTTTCCCCTAAATTATAAAAACTACTTGGATAGCAATGTTCCCCTAATATAAACTCAGTATTTTATAAGGTGCCCTCTTAAAATGAACCTGAACATTAGAAAGTAATTTTAAGACCTACTACTTCTATTAGCTGCCCCAAAGTCCATTTATAATCCACATAAACATTAGGTGCAAAATAGTTAGGGAATAATGTATCTGAATTGTGCTGGGCAGATGTGTTGTCTCACAAAGAAAGTAGTATAGTATTCATTTTTCTACCTATATTTTTTAACTTTAATATAATTTCAAGATTCTTTTATTTCCTCTAAAAAATAAACCTCTCATTGGCACCATGTGGTCAGAACACTGAGGCTACTGTCCAGAGAACACAGAAGATTCAGAATAGAATGGAAAACAAAGCCTTAGGCCACCAAAACATAAAGAGAACCAACTTTCTAGTTATAGGTAATCAAAGGTTGCTAGCATATGGTAGATTATAGAAAGCTTCTTCTCCTGAACATAATTGATAAAAAATGTTTTTAAAGTAGACTTCATTCAACTCCTGAGCTTAGATTTAGTATTTCTTCAAGTAATAATAAGGACCCAAGAATAAGTAACCAACATTCCATCAAAGAAAAAAGTAGCATACATAGAAAAACGGTAATCAGGAAAAAAAAAAAAAAAGATAAATCAAGATCACAGACAGTATATTTGGTTCAGAGCTTTCACCAATAATAAATTCTGAATTGTAAATTTATAGCAGAATTACAATAGATAGACTAAATAGTCTGCTATATATATATTTATTTTCACGTTAACTGTATAATATAAGTTTAAGACATCCTCAAGGTTATGTGTTTATTTTATTGACAGAAGAGTTCCTCAGGGAAGTCTTGTTTGTTTATGGTCTAACAAGTTTTGTACTTGGTTTACATGCTCACTGTAGATGACATAGAACAAGTCATAATGTAAATGCAGAAAAATAAAAAGCAGACCCCAAAATTAATTAAAAGAATCCAACAACAAACCAAAACGTGCAGTTTATAGACTTTGAGTGTAGAGGTCAGCATGTTGACATACCTCAATGTGTTCTGAAAGTATCACATGTGGTTTTTATTGATAAACATTCCACTGAACCTGAGACACCTGCAAAGGGTTGATGTGGTTCAGCAAACACAACTAACGCTGTAATTTCAAAACAGATAATTTTGTAACAATTTTAAACAAAGTGGTTAATATAAAAGATTGTGTTGGTGCTAAATGGACAAACCACAGGTATCTGTCAAGAACAGTTCTAAAAACATTTTTCTGTAGAGCATTATCCCAATTGAATAGATTGTCTGCTAAAAAAAAAAAAAAAATCCAGTGGCTGAACATTTGGAAAATGATGCTGGACTTGTTTACAAATTATTCTAGTTTTGCTTGTGGAATATAAAAAAATAAATAAATAAACTTAATCCCTCATTCAAAAACTCACTCCATGAAAAGAGTCATTGCTTTCCTCCTGTTTTTCCTTTTTTTCTTGTAAAAACAGTTACACTTTAATTCTCTTTTGATTCTCTTTCTGTGGTTTGAGAGCTTTTTCTTTTAATAAACCACCTGAAAACTGCAGTTAGTCATTTTTCCTGTTAAGTATGTTGATTATATTCAGTGGCTCTAATTATCACTTTTGTGTGAATGGCTGCAGAATAAAAATTAAACAGCATTTTCTAGAATTTTAATGCTGTCAATGTATTTCAGAAATAAATGGAGTACTAGGCAAGCTCTAATTTAACATCTCTATATGCCTTAATTCGCTTCTATTGTTTTCTTAGTCCCCACATTGCTTGTTTTGCAGTCTGAACACACTTGGAAAAGCATTTGGATGGAACGTGGTAAGAAATAAGTTGAACTATATCGAGCAGCTCAATCCCAGGACATCCATATGAAACTGGAGTGTAACCTATGGAAAACTCTGATGACCTTGTGAATTGACCAGAAACATCAAAATAAGGGGTTATATTGTGTACATTCAGAATCCAAAAGATAGATCCATCTTCTGTTATGAAACAATGGCTTTTGTTCATCAGTGTCCTAGTTATGGTGGATTCTTGAGTTTGATGAGATGAGACCTTTTAATTTAATTCTGAGTACAGTACATTAGATCCTAATGAGCCGGTTTCCCTTTTGCCTAATTCACTTTGTCTATAGTTAGATGCTTAGGGAGGCCACTAAAAGTCCATTAGATTGGAGTGCAAAAAAAATGAGTCCCATGTGACCAAGAAGAGATAATATACCTCACTTGTAGAGTTACAGCTAAGTTCATGGTTTACTAAAAGTTAAAAAGGTTAAAAAAAAAAGGAATAAGTATTTATTTAATTTTTTTAACTTAATGAGCTTTTAAAAAAGCTAAAATAATCATACGAATAAAATGATAGTTCTTTCCATTTGTTTATCATTGCATCAAAAAAAAAAGTTTAAATAGATTTTCACCAAATTCAGAGGTTAGTTTTAGAGATGCCTAAATTGAACTATAGGCTATATGGCATACTCAACATTTACATGGGGATGGCAAGATAGCACATCTTGCACAGGGCCCAGAATTTAGTAAGCCCTTCGTTTCTAGCTACTTCATCATTTCCTTCACTGTCATTATCCACATCATATTTTAGGTTACAAAGTCAACCTGGATCTTTTATTCTTTTACTAACCATGTATTGCTCCCCCACCCTCTTCTTTTTTTGAAGTTTTTTTTTTTCTCCATTTCTAATGAGAATGAGCAAAATTTTACTTAAATTTTGTGAAATAATTTTTACCTTCATTTTTATTTTCTGGGTAAGGAAAGGGTCTCAGGAGAGGGCTAGTTTGAAAGAAAGTGAGCAACTATATTCTTTCGAGTCTTACTGCCCACATTTCTAGCATCCTCATAGCCCTACGAACATGCATTATGCACTTTATGTGTTAGAAAAAAATTCTGATTTTGGTTTATTTTTGACATCATGTGGCAAAAAAGAAATCTATTGCCAAGATCTATAGCAAATTATTATTGTATAAGTTTTACATATAAATGTCAACTTGCATTTCATAGTGAACTTATGGCTCAGAAGCATGAAGCAACATGACTGTTGCTGATGAAAAGAATAATTCATAACTTTTATTAACGTCTTTATTTCTGTTTAACTGTAGAATTAAAAATTGCACCTAAGTTATCAGGCTTTTCCAGGACCTCCCTTTCAGTACGTGAGTTATAACATTTTGTTTATACTGTGTTTAGAACATACAAAAAGCTAGCAGTCTTTTCTAAATTGGTCCTCTTATTCCCTTTTTACGTCAGAAATGTCCCCTATTATCTTGTCTCAGTTTAATCTTTCCTTTCACCATAATTTCTCCAATAATTATGATATTTATAAACGCTCTTATTTTATAATTTATATAAGGTTATGACATCTGGTTTTCAATGACCATTCTCCTTTGTGATGTTTAAATACATACACAGTAAACAAACACCCTTTCTTCCCCTTGACTTTCGAATTAAGTCACATAGAACATTGCTTGAAATTGACTGGTATTTTTCTTGTAGTATCTTTTTTCATAGTAATTTTATAATACTTAAAATTTTAGTGCTTTTTATAATTTTAGCAGTACATCACCTAGAAAATTTGATGCTGTCAATTCTAAAAACATCATGAAGGAATCAATATCATAAAAATGACTAAGTTAATAAAGTCTATGGAACATAAATAGGGAGCAAATGAGAAAAGGAAAACTTATGGAATGGAAATTACTTGTAAGAACCAGTTGCAATTAAGAGCTATTTAAAAAACATCCAATTAGGTAAGAGATTTTTCTATCTGAGAGTAGAAGCCAAAGCATTTATAAACTTTCTCATCAACTAAAAGTGGAAAGGCCATTATAGCAGTGAGGAAGAAACACATTTATGGAAGTTACTAAGGATCAGTATGTAGAAGACAGACATGATTAAGGTTAATTGCACTGGTAATATCAAGCAACAGGCCCAAAGATTTTTAACCTTGTAAGTGCTGTCTTTAGACTGTTTGTAGTTTCGGTAACCCTTAAATGAATTTGATGAATACAGTTATGCATTATTTAGTTTATATTTTTTTATTTTGCTTGTTTGACAATAGAGAAGCCCTTTTGTATCCATTTACTATTTGGGCACTTGATATTTTATTTCTCCAATTTCTTTTTAGCTATAACTTTCAGGCATACCTACAAAAACTAAAGCAAACAAACAAACAAACAAAAACAAATCACAGTATGATATACTTAGCATCTAAGAGTTATTTTTATCCATCTTTTTTCTTTAAAGTTATAGTCTTTAAGAAACTGCAATTAATTTCTAACATTCTGCAAATGCAGTCTTCTAACTTTACTATTTTTTTATTATCTGCATGTGTTTATATAGTGTTTTAACAAAGTTTTCAAAGTCATGGTCTCACTTGATCTTTAAGATATCCCTTTGTGTAAGCAGAACAGGTATCATTGTCTGACACAAAAATAAGGTGCAAAGAGGGGAAGTGTCTTGCCTGAGAATTTATAACAGATTATTTATTGGGAAGGCTATAATTAGAATCTATATGTTCTCTGTTTTATTCAAGATTCGTAACATATTATTGTCATAATTTTTTATGCTTTCTTAGTATTTTCAATTATTTATTCAAAATTATATACAGAAAATTGAGCACGTGGCTACACTATCAAAGATTCATAATAAACATTTTTAAATCACTTTACTACTGAAATTCATTTTCTTAAAATATTCCAAAAAGTTGGCCCTTACATATTTAGGTCATGGTACTATGTTTATTTTTACAAAACTGTCTTCTTAATGTATAAACTTCAAAGAGCAGTTTTAAGCTCTCTTATAGTACCTTCTATAGATATTTGTGACTTCTAACCCATAGAAGATTATTTTCTACATGAGTTTATTTTGTATTTATTTTACTTTGAACTCATAAAATACTTGAAGAATCTACAATAAAGGACCCATAAAATATGAGCAGTAAAACCCAAATTCAAATAGAAAACAAGAGTTCTAGAAATAAAAAAAATATCAACAACCCCTCACAACATTTACTATGAGTCAAGAACTGTTCTGAATACTTTATGTAAGAGACTGCAGAGTTGCTATGTTAAACATTTAATTTCCATTTCCTTATAGCCAAATTAAAAAGGAAGAGAAATATAAAGGGAGGAAGGGGCAAGGGTGAAAAAAGGGAAGGAGAGGGAGGAAGAAAGAGAATTAAATGATGCTAGCTATAATTTTTCAGAGCTTACCATTTACTAGCTTTAACATACTTGAAGATTTCATGCGTTAATTCATATTATTGTCACAATAGTCATGTTGGGTAAGTTTGATTGTTGACTTTATTTTCAATAGGAGAGAACAGGCACAGAATGATAGAGTAACTTACTCTAGGATACACAGCCATAAGTGTTGACACTGGGATTCTGACCCATAAATCTGACTCCAGAAACTGCAGGATTAACTATTTATTTAGGCATGCCGTCTCTGCCCTGGCAAATTCTCCTTAGACAAAAGTAGAAAGCCAAGCAATTTCTCAGGAGATGGTTTTTTCTGATACTTAATCATGTAGCAAGTGGGATCTTGGATAAACAAACAAGCAAAGTTCTCAGCAGTTTATTTTGAGTGCAGAAAGAATATTTTGTGACTGTTCGTTAAAGTCATTAAAAGCATCTACAGTAAAAATTCAAATAAGAAAATTGTTTTAAATGTTCCCTATAGTTAATCAGATAAAATAAAAGGAATGATATCTTAGATTCTAATGTCCCTACTTTGAAAAACAAAACGAAATGTATGTTGATGGTGGATATAAGACCAGAGCCATCACACAGTCTTGATTTCCTGCCTCAGAACACTAAATAGTGTCATCATCCATTACTGGTATTTTGTATAGACTGAGGTTAAATCTGACTCCTGGCCTTGCTTCTTAGCAAGTGTAAAGAAGCCTTCAGAAGGAGTTGGAAATCAATGTACCACACCAGCATACATCACTCTTACTCTAGACTTCCCTGTCTTCTACTGGATAATTTCTCCATTTCAAAGAATTGGTTGAGCTGAGTATCAGTAGGTCACATAATGCGGGTAACCAAGAATGCCTTAACATTTCCCTCAAGTTGACTATACTTTAGGCAGATTTTTTCCTGACTACGGGTCCTCGATCTCCCTTTTCTTAGAGCATTTACTTTAGAAAACTTGCAATTTGTAAATTCCTTCTCTGCTTCTTTGAGATGTCAATCTTCTATAACTCAGGATACCTTTCTCAAAAACTGGGAGCAATTCCTATAAAGTGTAATCATCAAAAAAGATAGTGTCCCTGTCTCCCAATCTCTGTGAGAAAGTTGGAGACTAACTTCAATAAGCACCAATGAAAAAACAAAGGTGTTCTAGTTACATTGATCAGCCTTGCACCTAATTTCTTCCAGTACCTTTCCACTAGTTCATCCCAGTGCTTAAAAAACCATTCCTGCCTTTTGTTTCAGGGGGTTGAAGTCAATTTCTCTTCCTTATTGTAATTGTCTTGAATGTCTTCCTTGCTCATTTAACTATTTTTTGTAATTTTTCTTTGACACAGCTCAGTTCCATTTGAAATTATTGAGACCCTTTTCTTCAACTTCCAGGAGGAAAGATTACATAGAAGTTATAACTCAGACAGGCAAAGGTCTTCTAAGTTCATGCTGTGGGGACTGGGCCACCATAGGGTATTTTAATCAGTGCTTCATGAAAACCTAAGACTTGGAGAAAGCTGGCTCCTGTTTCCATAGGAAATGTTACAAGTAAGTTGTAATTTAAGAGCATTTTATAAGCATTTCATACCATATTTCACACCAAACATTTCACACCAAATTTTTAGAATTTTTCACATTTAACTGTGTCTTGAAAGGATATATATTTTTCCTTATTTCCAGGTTTTTTTGTTTATTTTTTTTATTTTCTTTCTAACATTATACCCATATTATTCTTTGTCATATATTTGTTTTCAAGGGCATTCCATAATATTATCATTAAAAAATGTTTCCTTCCATGAACAAAATTTTACTGTATCTTTTATTGTAATTCAGATAAGGAACAATACAAAAGAATATTAGGATTTTTTTTTCCAGTCTTCAAAATCTCCTACCCTAAGTAGAAAACCATAATAATTAATTGCCAAGACTGTCATTATGTCAAATAACCTTCTCTCTTTAACTAATTACCAATTTTATTGCTGCTTTTTATCACTACTACTATTACTATTATTATACTTTACTACTGACCAATGTTCCATATCTACTTTTTTAAAATACAAAGATTCAAATGTTTAAAAATTACTTGCCTTGAAGGGCAAATAAAACCTATAAAGACCTATAAAGCCACAGTGTCTTTGTATAGCCTAACACATTATGTATGGAAAGACAATATTGAATAATGTAAAATATTTCTAAATCACGTTCTAAGTAAGATAAAATCACACTATAGCAAACCATATTCATGTGGCCAAGGAACATTTAAATAAACTTTTAGTGATTGAAAGTGGTTTCTGCTCTGGTTCCTTATTCCAAAGATTTATCCTTATTATTTACTCCATTTAGAACTCATCTCAGGCTGTAAACCCCTACTTGCCATCTCAGCTTCAGCCTCTTCTATCCCTGAGCTACCTTGTAGTCCTTTTGATCACTTTTCCTCAGTCCAGGATTGTTGCTCTCACCATCACCACCTTCTCTTCACATCGCAGATTTCCACTTTTACTTTAGCTCTGCAGTGATGAAATTGCACTGCTACCTAAACCTTTTGAACTACTTGGAACTGACTAGCCTGCTTTAACCAGCTTCAATCTTTTGTTGTCTCTGAACAAGCAGAAGCAATATTGGTAAGACTAGTCCTACAGGTGGAACAAGACAGTGTTAGGGAAAATGTAGAGGATGGTTTATCGAAGAGCAGAAAAAAAGGAGACATTTCCTCCTGTCTTTCCAGCATCTCCTAGAGATCTAATATGATCAAATTTTTTCCTGCTGATTTTATTGGCTACATAGACTTCTACTGTAAAGATGGTCTATCATTTATCTAACCATTATATTTAATGTTGGGCTTTTAGACTTTTCCAACGTCTTATTGTTAAACATGGTGTGGATAGAGTCATTGTCAATAAATCTTAAGTTTTTCCTTATTTTTCCTTAAAAATAAATAAGACATGGAATAAATGAGGCCACGTATACAATATACCTGACACTATTATTTTCATGCATCTTTAGAAAAATTTTCACCTGCCTCCAAGAGCATGTTAGAATCATTATATTAAATTTTTAATAGTCAAATATATTTGACCCTTAAAAATTGCAGTTTTATATGGTTCCATCTAATGTTTATCATTGCACACAAAGTACTACTGATTAATTTACTTTGCTTTGTCCCTTTTTGTCTAAGTGGTTTAAGCCTTTCTTATTTATTTGTAAAATCTCTTCATGAAGTCCATTCTCACACCAAATCAGGTAAATATTTTCTCATTTAAAAATTAATTTCTGATTCATATTTAATGTAATTTTTTAGATTTTTAAAAATGTACTTTGAAGTGTGTTATTATTATTATTATTATTATTATTATATTATTATTATTGTTACTCAGTTACTCCAGTAAGGTTTATGTACTACTTATTTTCTTTTTTTCTGATTTTTAAATGCCATGTTTACTTTATAGAAACCTATGAACTACATTATGGTTTCTCTCCTGCATACAGAGCTTAAAATTTGTGGAGAGAAGGATGGGGCCTCTCAATGTTAATTTCAACTTTTTGCTGAAAATAAGAAGCCCTTTGGTTGAAACGAGACACATAGGTTAGCTAATCTTTTCTTTGAATTGATTCTACCCAGAAAGTACCCTTAATACTCCTAAGGAATTTGAAAAACAAGGAAAAGACAAAATAATACAACTAGCAGTAGCAAGAGACAACTGGAAACTTTTCTTTCAGCTTCCTTTGGGTTAATCTTTCATGTTTTTTTAGTGTCTTTCTGATTTCCTTTCTCGTATTCTAACACCTGTGAAACTGCCTAATTATTTTCTTGAAGTAGAAAACTGATATGAGTACTTTTTTTGCAAAAATATTAAAATATTTCAAAAATAGTTTTATAAGGAATTTAGAGGTAGAATGAGGACATAGAAAGCTAGCTCAACTATTCCATGAGTTGTTTTATATTTTACTGATATTAGAGGAAAAAAGTGAAAAGCATCATGTGGTGTTCAG
The DNA here is from genome assembly GCA_028627145.1 of Eidolon dupreanum. NCBI lineage: Eukaryota > Metazoa > Chordata > Mammalia > Chiroptera > Pteropodidae > Eidolon > Eidolon dupreanum. The sequence goes on along the minus strand of CM053502.1, from coordinate 133,013,173 downwards.
TCAGGAAAATAAAGGTCTAATACTGGTCAGAATTTTTCTCTTTTCAACCCTGAGATTTGCAAAACTGGACTTAGGCTTGTGTTTACAATTTAGAATAATGCAGTTCACCTAAAAAAGTCCACTGAAAATTCTTTAGTGTATATTTGGTTTATGAGGGTAGTAATTGCATTTGTTGATGATATTTCAAGGATATGTTCTTAATTACATGTCATTCACCTTGTCAAAAATATTTAAATCAATTATGACATGATGTCCTTAAACGCTTGACAAACTTCTAGTGGGAAGATCATTAGGCTAAAAACTGGTGTCATATTTGGTAGAATAGAAATTGGTCACAAAGAAGCAAACAATGTTTGTGAGAACAATTATTGTTTAGGAATATTTTTAAAATTCTAAGATGAAAACATTGGAGATTTATTGTAATTGCAACAGTACAACCTATTTTCCAATCTTGATAAAAACACCCCAAAATATATCAATTTGAAAAAAAGCCAACTACTTAAAGAGGACATCGATAATAAATAATGTCATCAGTGAGAAAGTAGAGATAAATGTTCTATACCAGGAGTGGGCAAACCTATCCTGTAAAGTGCTAAACTGTAAATATTTTAGGCTTTGTAGATTACGTGGTCTCTGTCCTAGCTATTCACCTCTGTCATTGTAGTGTGAAAGCTGCCACAGACAATACAGAAACAAATTACTAAAGTTGTGTTCCCATGAAACTTTAATTATGGACACTAAAACTTGAATTTCCTATGATTTTCACTTGTGTCCTCTGATATTTTTTTTCAACAATTTAAAAATGTAAAAACCAGTCTTAGCTTTAGGGCCATATGAAAAACAGCTGCAGCCAGATTTGGCCTGAGAAGGGTAGTTTGTTGACTCCTATTCTACACAATAAAATTAAATTAGAGATTCAGACAAATAGAATGAAATTCTCTAAGGTAGAATCATTGCAGCAGTTTCATTCCACCATTTACTCTAGGGAACAATCTCTAGTATTTAAATTTAGAAGTTTAAACATCAAGTATCTGTAATAAACAGAAGTTTCATTGAAAAGAAGCAAAAATTTGGGAAACTCTCAATCATATGAGTGATTTGTTGTAATTAAAAAATGAAAAGAACAATTTTATCTTTTATCAAGTGAAGCAAAAATCAATACATATGTCCTTAAGTCTAATATTATCTACCTCTATAAAGTCATGTGGTTAAATAAGTTAATTATCTGGTTTATTCATATAAATCTCACTTTGTTGCATTAATCTGGATATGAGGGCTACTTCTCCATTTCTCTTTGCATATATTGAAAATTAATGACTTTAATTGCTTCTATACCTAAAAAAAAAATAGGTATGTAACTACTTAAAGAGAAAAAAATAGTTGTGATATATTGGTTTAACATATATTTATTCTCTACTTTGTGCCATGTGCTATTTTAAGCAGTGGGATTAAAATGATAAACAACACTGGTGACAAGAATTTTTATTTGGTAACAAGAATTTTTATTTGTTTTTGTCAAGACAGACATTAACAAAAGTGGTGAAAATGACATTGTTTTGAACTTCAGAAAAGACTCATTAAGAGTCCACTTGGACATTATTGTGTTGTTAGATTAGCTAATATGTAGACCTCATTCAGTTATACAACATACATTTTTTTAATACTTATATGACATTGATACACTGATGAATTAAATTGAAAAAAATGCAAATAATTCTACATACTTGGAGTATGAGAACAATTTGCTTACTGAGTTATAACTAGGACAATATTCCACTATCATCCTTCTGGACAAATAAATGTTGTGCTGAAGGGGCTGAGACTGGTTCCCATAAAAATGCATTAAAATTTCAGTGCCTGCTTGGGACATGTTTGAATCTGCCCTGCAATATTTCAGAAGGTCATAAAAAGAAACCGGAATATGATATAGAAAGCAACATATAATCAAAATAAGCTCAGGGCATTGGTCATCAAAATAAAAATGAGTAAGGAAGAGGATCTAAATTGAAAATTGTCTTTAGCCTTCACTAGAGGAAATTTGTTATATCACATTTATATTTAAATTCATGTTTAATTTTAAGATAATTTCAAGGGGGAGAGAAAAGTCTTAGCATCCTAATTTCTAGTAACTGCTTCAAGTAGTATTTATTATTAAATAAACTTAGCTCATTTTTGTTCAGTTCATTTTCAAATAAAGACTCTTAAGAGATGCTGGGGACAAAAAGAAAGCCAGGTAGAGCATTTTTGAATAGACATAAACATGGCCATATGCCGTATACCTTTGAGGTCCATCCAGGTAGAGTGCTTTTCTTTTAAGTGAAATTTCTACATTTTCCAAAGTTTACATCATTTTCTAATTAGCCTAAGTACTAAATTATATAAGGCAATAAAAATTAAATAAAAGTATATAGGAAATATTTAGCTCTATATTGTACTTTGAAATGTTATTTTTGTTTCCTACAATTGCATTAACCTCACTTGGGTATCTCCATGACCTTAAATGAGCATCTGGGAAAATAATTAACGTATACACATGTCATAAATGCTACTAATTCCTTTTGGCCTTATTTTAAAAATTTAACATCACTTGTGAAGTGTCACTCTCTGAATTCTTTATATGCAAATTTATTTTGAATTAGTAAAAATCTCAGTAGCTATTGAAGAATCTCATGCTCTAAGTAAGTCCCAGATAGAAGGGTATAATGAGATTGGAAATATTTATCTCACCAAGAAAAATCATCTAAAAATAAAGACATAACACATACTATTGTCAGGCATTCTAAAAAATATGTATCTCCTTTTCTTCTTTTATTCCCATCTACTTTTATCTCTTCTCCCTGCCTTTATTCAGTACATAAGGGCAATGAAAAGGAGTGTGTATTTTCAAAAATATTTTTGTTGAGTTTTTTAGTTCAGGTGAACTCTCGAAATAAATATCTCTTAGGAAGGTTATATCATTTTACATTAATTAAGGGTTGTCCATATGCCAAACAATGGAAAATATGGACTCTCATTTTTAAAGATGAACTGTAATATCTCTGTTATTTTCAGTTGGTAAACCAGTTGATTCAGGAGATTTTAAATAAAGGTAATATTGTGTGCAAAGTAAAACATTCCCCTTCCCATCTCACCCCACCCTGTTCCTCAAACTGAAACTCCTTTCTTATGGGCCCAACTTATTCACTCTTCCTGCTCTCCCCCCAACATACAACACTAAATTAGGAACAAAAAAAGACATTTAAAATATCAGAAAATAAATCTTATATGATTTAAGATTGAACAGGATATTGAAGATTATTTTGTCAGTATCTTCCAAATTTGGCTGGTTATCAAAAAAGCTGTTGAGAGTTCAAAAAATGTGTATTCTTAGATCCCAGTTCAGTTCTACTGGATAAAAATATACATGTCTAAGAATTAAAATCTGTATTTTACAAAACACTTCCCTGACTGTTATGAAGGTTAGCAAGGTTTGGGAATCATTGCTTCAACAAAGCTATAAATAAAATGCTGCTGACCCTACACAGTTTGAGTTGATTAGTTCAGACCTAGAGGGTAAAAGGTGAGGATGAGAAACAGCTCTAAAAAAATGTTATCCTTTTGATGGAGCTTTGAAATATAAGTTGGATTTTAATAGATAAATGTGAACACTGTAATGATTTCTGAGATGGACTGAGCATCTGCAGTGTGCCTGGCATTGTGCAGAAAATATGTAAATTTGAACTATTTCAAGCCTCACCAAGAAATATTGAGATAAGTACTGTGTTATGTTCATTTTCTTTTTTTTTTCTTTTTTAAAATTTATTTTTTTATGGCGACATTGGTTAATGAAATCCAGTGTTTCAGCTGTACATTCAAACAGTAAGTTTATGTGTGTGTGTGTGTGTGTGTGTGTGTGTGTGTATTTACACTGTGTGTTCACCTCCCATAGTTAGATTTCTTTTTGTCACCACATATTTGACCTCTTTTACCCTGTCTACCTCCCCACTACCCTCTGGTAACCACTAGTTTATTGTCCATGTCCATGAGTCTCTGTCTGTTTGTCCTGTTCATTTGTTGCTTTGAGGTTTATATCCCACATACGGTTAGTAACTTGATCTAGGTGACATAGCTTGTAACTGGTAGCAACGCAACCCAGGGCTTGTTCAGTTAAACAGTATCCTAGTGTGTTGGTGGCAAACTTCAGACTTTAGGGGAAACAAGATTCCTTGCACATGTTCTGTCCCTCATTCTCTCAGGCGGAAGGGACAAGGACAAAGAAGCCAAGCCCAGGAATTGAGGGTAGCAGGAGCAAATTATAAAACTCTTATTCTCTGCCTCTTGATCAGCCTTGTCTGCACTCTTGGCTCCTGTTAGTTATTTCACTGTGCTGATTTTGCATCTCTGTCATTTGAAGCCATATATGACTAATAGAGCCCACAGCAGTGCTTGTGTGAATAATCCTCTCCCAATGATGAGCAATCCTCTCCTGCTATCCCAAGTTTGCCCTAGAGAAGCCAGGCAAGACCAGGGTGGGTTCTACACAAAAAGGCATGTAGAAAGGCTAATGCAATAGTTTTCACGTGGGGTAAGCACACTCTTAGTGGCACATGAGAACTTTCCACTGGGTGACTGGGCATAAATGGATTTGAAGATGTCTATTTGCAGATATTCAACATCCACATGTTTTTTCCTTAAAGCCAGCTGTCTGATAAAGTACCTGGGGTGGAGACATCATGCTGGTTCTGCTTCTCTACCTCCCTTTCTTCCCCTTTTGCAAAAGAATGGTATACTTTTCTCCTAACCTGAAATCTGAATGCTAAACAAAGAAAATATTCGAATACTAGAGCTTGAGGAGACTCTTTCATTAAAAGCACCATAAAATTATCTTTATCCATCTCATTAAGGGAATATATGAAAGTTCTTTGAGAGAAGTATAATATTAGTATAGTTTCTATAAGAAAAAGGAGCAATGAAACATTGTTTAAAGGGAGAGTTTGTGTATTTTTTTAAATGAATAATTATGTTATCACATTTCATTAGGGATGTTTGAAAGAGTAACATTCACAGTTTATAAACATAAAATGTCAATATTTAAAGTAGACTAGGAAGTATAGCTTTAAAACCTAATGAGACAAAAAATTAGATGTACACTTAAAAATGTGGAAGGAGAGAGAGTACATGCTTTTCAAACTTTTACAAAGTCCTCAAGCAAGAAAAGCAAGATGATTTTCCCAATTTATAGGCAAGCAATACAGAAGAAACCTTCACGAGGTTTGGAGAAAGCCTAATAATAATAAAAAGGAAACACTTGGTTTAAACGCTCTTCTACATATAATCCCTTGGAGGTCTATAACTCTGGCATATCCTAAACCTGAAGACCATTAGAGAAGCTTAGAACAGGCCTCCTCTAGATGTGCTACTTTGGCATGAGGATTACTTTGAGTTAAAGGCAATCAAGACTCTGTGGGCTTAAAAGAAACTTGTACCTCTCTCTTAAAGAATTTACATTGGGGGCTTGCCCATAATAGAGTTATTATTAGAAATCAAGTTTTATGACTTCTGTATATGACAGGGCAAACATCTAGTTACTAAATATCTGCTCTTCTTTTCATCCTGTGAATTACCTGCTTCCTCTCTGAAGCCCCAGGCCACTATTCCATTCTTTAGTTCAAGATCCTTTCTGTCATCCAACCTCCCATGTATGTGAAGTTCCCATATGTACAAAGTTAAATTTGTTTTTCTCCTGTTAATCTGTCTTACATTGATTTGATTATTAGACCAGCTAAAAGAACCTTTGTAGGGTAGAGGAAAATTTTTCTTCCTCTACACAATTATGAGGGGAAAATGGCATAAACTATGTGTAATCTGAAAAATTTTACATTTATAGTTAAAGCTAAAAATAGAATGATAAATTGTTAAGAGTATAAGACAATAAATCACAGATAAACATAAAAATAAAGCTAATCTATTTAAGAACCAGAGGTCAGTCAAAATCAGCTTCTTTACTGAAAGAGCAAGAGTATAGAGGCACTTATAAAGACACCTTTTTTTATGATTGATTTCCTAGAGTTAGATTTTCATGTTTGGAAAGAGATTTTCTTTTTCAGTAGTAAAGCATGATTAGCATGTTTGTGTGTGGGGAGGGTCAAGGGGATTTTTTCTTGAGGAAAGAACACTAATGTTTTTTTCTGCTTCCTTTGTTCATTTATTTTTGATGTTCAAAACTAATTTCTTCCTCAACAGGCAATCTTCAGTTGGAAATATCCCTGTTGACCTCTGTCTTCGGTTCTGTGTTAAAATGTTTGTGTGCTATTTTTTAAGTTCACAAGTCTAATTTTCTCCCCAGAGGGTGTTCACAATTTCTTCAAAGACTTCAGTGCTTATCTGTCGTTTGAGGTTTTCTTTAACAGGGCTCACACATTTTGCCTTCGAGATCTCCTCTGGTCAGCTCAGTGAGGAAAAGGAGACCCTGAATAAGGTTGCTCTAAACTGACTGTTGTTAATTAGGGAGGTTATAACATAGTGCATTTCACTCTGCTGTTTTCATTTCCAATAGTTTACCCAAAATCTAAATTGGAAGCAGCAGGTGTCTGATCTGAAAATAAATATTTTTCCTCTTTTTGATCTCAACCTTTTTAAACTTAGATATGGTAGCACTAACAATACAATTTATTTTAAAAAGCAGATTCTAGAATGTTATAGGCTGTGACAGAACTCTGATGAACGAAATCACAGAAGCCCAGATCCTCATTAACAAAAAGCTTAATTTTTCAGATTTATAATCCCGGAACAACTTTGGCTAAATTCTACATATCTCAGACTCCAGTAACATTCTTTAATTGCACAGATGATTAAAAAGGTCAATTAAAAAAGAATAGGGAGCTCAAATACTCAGCACACATGTGACACCAACTCCCCTGGGGCACACACCCTCACAGCTCAGGCTTGCTCTCAGTTATATGATTTTTCAGAATGAGTCTTACTATGCCTATTATTCTTACTCATGTCCAACAGACTCTAATTCTTGTAGAGTTCTGTGCAGTGTCTTGAAACACTGTGCCTTTCGAAGTCATTCTCCATATGTTTCTCTTCTGTGACATTCCCTCTCCTTCTTGCTCTTCCCTCTCAAAACTTGTCTGTCCTATCAGACTGTTTACTTGCATCACTCTTTTTTTTAAATTATTTTTTTATTTAGTTTCAAGTATACAGTACATTGGTTAGACATCTATATAGTTCATAAAACGATCCCCCTAATTGCACCATCCCTCCCCTGACCCTCCACCTAGCCAACATATTGCTAACTGCATTCCCTATGCCATGCTCCCCATCCCCGTGACCATCCATCAGCTACTAATTTGTACTTCTTTAGCCATTCACCCCATTTGCCCAGTCTCCCAAGCCACACCCCCACCCTCTGTGTCCAACACCGCATTGTCCACTATATTTGTGAGTCTGTTTTTGATTAGTTTGTTCTTTTTATTCCTTAGATTCCACATATAAGTGAAATCATATAAGTGTTTATCTTTCTCTGTCTGACTTAAATACTGTATAGGCCCATAAAAGCAATATCTTTTTCCACCCCGTTCCTTTTCATATGTAGGGGTCTTGTTTTCTTCTTTCAGCCACTCCATCTTTTGGTTAGAACATTTAATTCTTTTCCATTTAAGGTATTTATTGATACGAATGTAGTTGTTACCATTCTTTATTCCTGTTTTTGAGACATGTTTTTTCTTCTTAAAGGAGTCCCTCCAACATTTCCTGTAATACTGGCTTGGTGGCGATAAATTCCTTGAGCTTATTTTTGTCTGGGAAGCTCTTTATCTGTCCTTCAACTCTAAATGATAGCTTTGCTGGATAAATTATTCTTGGTTTTAGATCCTCGGTCTTCATCCTGTAAAAGATTTTTTGCCAAGCCCTTCACAGTTTCTTTTGAGAAATTAGCTTCCAGTCTTATGGGGTTTCCCTTATATGTAATTATTTGTTTTTCTCTTGCTGCTTTTAATATTCTTTCCTTATATTTAATCTTTGGCATTTTAATTATAATGTGTCTTGGTATGAGCCTCTTTGGATTCCTGATTTTTAGAATTCTCTGAGCTACTTGGGGTTTTATGTCCATTTTCTTCACCAGGTTAGAGAAGTTTTCCATCATTATTTCTTCAAAAACAACTGTTCAACATCTTGATTTTCTTCAGTTATGCTGATCAGACGAATATTTGGAGCCTTAATAGTGTCCCATATCCTCCTTAAATTATTTTTATAGTCTTGGCATCTTTTTTCTTTCCATCTGATTGAGTGTCCTGATTGGCTTTCTTGTCCTCTAGATATGGCATGTGATCCTCTTCTTTATTCATTTTTTTATTTCTTCATTCCATTTAATATACTTCTCATCTCAGATAATATGTTCATTTCAAACTGTTCCCCTTTTATAATTTCCATTTCCATTTTTACGTTTTTTATCTCTTTGTTGAAGTTCTCATTGAATTTATCTACACTTCCCAAAAGTTCATTGACTATCTTTATAACCAGCGTTTTGAACTCTGCATCTGTTAGATTACTTGACTCCATTATATCTGGATCTCTGTCCTCTTCTCTCATATGGTTTCTGCTTCTTTGTATTTCTATTTTGGTTGCCTTTCCACATCCGTTTCTATGTACTAAGCAAAGCTCCTAAGTCTCCCAGTCTTATTAGTGTGGATTTGTGAAGTAGGTGTTCAGTGGCACAGTCTTGAGAGGGGTGCAGCCACAGGCCAAACTTAGCCCAAGCCTCTACCCCACCAGGACCACCTGTTAAGATTCAGCAAACAATCCACAGATGCCTGCTTACAGTTACCTCAAAAGGCCACAGCAGAAACCAAGGCTGCCTCCAGTTTGAGTCTCAGCAAGGAGCACCTGTGACTTGCTGAGGCTATACCTGAATATGGCTTGGGTGGGGCCGTGAGTTGGGGGAGGCATGGTTTCAGGGAATCCTCTGGGTGGAGGACCTCTGTTATCCAGTTTGATAATGTCAAGGCTATGGCAGCGCTGCGTCTGGTGCACTGGTAGTAGGGAAGGCTCAATAGAAATACCACCGGCACTTCTGCACTGAGCGAATCTTTCCTGGGCCCTCACTCTGACAACGTCTCCCTGTAGGTCTGTGGTGCCCCCTGCACACAGCCAAATTGGCACTGGTGCTCAGAGTGAGCAGGTCTGTCACCGAGAAAATCCACTCATGGACATGGCTCCTTTAAGAGGCTTTTGCCACTGCTTCAGCCTCCATCTCAGCCACTCAGGACCGGGCAGCCTTGCCCCGTTCTACCTTCTACCATTGCAGGGTATTTTCTTGGACTTCTCTCTAGTCATATGGCTTATTCTTCTAGATCCCAGGCAGTTTTTCCTTGCTGCTGCTCCTTGTTTTCATCACAACTTTGATTTGGTCACCAGAGGATGAACAGACCCTCTATCATCTATGCCATTTTTTTTCTCTCTCCATCTTGCATCATGCTTAAGTGGTGGACATTTTTCTCTGCCTCTCTTGTACCTCTACACTTGGAGGTGGGAAGGTTTTTTTCCTTGCTTCTCTTTGCAATTTCCAAAGATTCCCCCTCCTTTATCCCTAATGTGATTTCCATAAAGCTCATGTCAACAAATTTTACTATGTTCTTGCCTTGTTAGAAGTCACCTATCTACCTTTACCTGTCTCCCTCCCCATTTTTAGTCATTCTTCTTCATTTCTAAAGATATTGTCTCATGACTCTGTTAACTCTTGCTAGCACTAGCTCATCATTCTTGAAGATTTCAAAATCAGTGTAGATTATCCTTCCAACACAGAGCCTCCTGTTCTTGATCTTCTCTGCTTTTATGATCCTGTCATGTTCCCTTCCTCAGTCACTCACTTTCATGCCATGCTGGAGAACTTGTCATTAACAATGGCCATATTCCCCCTATAATCCCATTGTCAAGTGTCTTATTCTCTGAGCATACTGTTCTTTCTTTCTACTTCATTGCCACTATTAGCCCCAAATATAGGTCCATCTCTTTTTCTTGTTTTTTTCAGCATAAACTCCATGACTTAAAATTATTATGATTTTCTTCTTGCTTAGTTTACATTCTTGGCAACCTTACTTCATGTTCTCCACTCTAGCCAACCTTAGTTAAAATTTTCTTTTGCTAGTTCTGCTTCTTCCTCTTGACCTTTTAACATGTGCAAGGGCTTGGTCATTGGACCACTTCTTTTTTCTATTTCTGTTTATTCCCCTGAGGAGTTCATCCAGTATCAAGATTTTAAATACCATGTATATATACACTTCCTAAATTTATGTCCAGTTCAGACCAAACCCTGCATTTAAGAATCAGATATTATCTCAATTTACATTGTCAACTTTCTTTCTAATCTGCATATCAAACATATCCAAAATTAAACTTTTGACATCACCAACTCTATCACCACTATTTAATTTTAGAATCTTTTTATCATCCCAAAAAGAAACTCTGTACTATTTAGCAGTCATTCCCCACTTGCCCCACTCCCTTGCCCCTAGCAATCACTAATCTACTTGTCTCAGATGAATTTGCCTATTCTATATATTTCAAATGAATGTGATTATACAGTATGTGGTCTTTGTCTACTTTCACTTAGCACAATGTTTTCAAGGTTTATTCTTGCTGTATCAGTACTTTATTCCTTTTTAAGGCTGAACTATATACCATTGTTTAAACTCACAGTGTGCTCTAGCTTAATTAATGGCAGTTTAGTCTTTCTAGTTGCTAATCCTTGTTTCTATTGTTAAAATACACCCCAGATCTAACCACATTTATCTACATTTAGTGGTCAAGTTACTAATATTTCTTTCTTTTTGTAAGTGTTTTTTTTTTTTTTTTTACATTTGTCCTTGGCTCCTTCATGTATTCTTAATACAGAATCTGGAGTAATTTTTATTTTTTAAGTCAAATAAGTGCTTATGTCATCTCTCTTCTAATGGCTTTGTATTTCATAATGAATACATTTCATAACATATCTGAAACAAATTTAATGAAACTCTTTAAGGCTCTATACCACCTTGCCCTGAGTTATTTTCCGTGGTCCTCAAATCCTACTTTTCCCTCCCTTAGTCACTCTATTCTAGGCACATTGTGACAGAAATAACACAATATAAATTTGGTATTATTTGTTTGACTTCATAGTGTACTTTATCTGATTTTGCAAAAGGACAGTCTGCTTTACAGACCCAACTGTCTAATATTCCACTTGAGAAATAGACAGATTTTAATTAAGTATAGTCTAATTTGGTCAGTGCTATAGCTATTTTTTAATATAAACATTTTATTTTAGAACATTTTAGATTTACAAAATTATCACAAAGATAGTCCATGGAGTTCTCATATACCCCACACCTGTTTCCCTGTTAGTACTGTACATATTGATATATTATTATTAACTAAATAACATACTTTGTTCAGATTTTATTAGTTTTTACCTAGTTTCCATTTCATTTTTAATATTCCATCCAGGATATCACATTACATTTCATTGTCTCTTTAGGTTCCTCTGAGCTGTGACAATTTCTCAGACTTTCCTGATTTTGATTACCATTTTGGGGGTGTGCTGATCGGGTACATTGTAGAATGCTCTTCTACTGCAATATGATGTTTTTCTCATGATTAGACTGGTGTTATGGGTTTTGAGGAGAGAGATCACAGAGGTAAAGTGCTATTTTCATCACAGCATATCAAGGGTATATATTATCAACATTATTTATGACTGTTAATGTTGACTTTAATCACCTGGCTGAAGTAGTGTTTTTCTTTAAAGTGATACATTTTTATCCCTTTCATACTATACTTTTTGGAGGGAAGTTACTATGCACAGCTCATATTTCTGGAGTGGGGGTTTATATTTCTCTAATTTACTGGGGCATATTTAGATAATTTATTTCAAATTATTCTACATAGATTTGTGTCTTCTCCCCAGTTTATTTAGTAATTCAATAATTTATATCAATATAGACTAATGAATACTTAGTTTATACTTTGAGTTATCATCCAATACTATTTTATTTTGTTGCTCAAATTATAGGTATGGCCATTGGAAACTCTTTTAGTTGGCTTCTGTGTCCTTTGAACAACTACTCATCCCACTGCCATTAGTGTGTGTGTGTGTGTGTGTGTGTGTTGAACACTACTTTACCTTGTATTACTACTAGATGCTACAGGCTCATTTTGTGTATTTCCTGCTCTGTGGGAGTATGATATACTCACTCTTAGAATTATCTATTTTTCCAAGGAGCTCTGGTTCCTTTTATTGGAGAATAGTATTAGAAACTAAGATTGGGATGCTATATGTGCTCATTATTACTAAATCTTATTGCTTCAAGGCTCTCTCAGCTGGCAAGAAAGAAATGTATATGTGCATAGTAATCCATATATTTGTGTATATAACCATTCCTATCTATGTTAAGCTAATCATGAGTTCATGCTAATGTGTTCAACTCTATTGAAGTACCCATGGACCATTCTAGCCTCCTCACCTATCTTATCTGTAAATTCACATTCTAACTTAACTTCCACCATCCAGTGTTTCCAGTACACATGTATAATAGTATCAGGATTTGCTAACCTGCACCCTAATGAGAAGCAACTTTATCCCAGCCTTTTTGGCAAGGGACCAGTGCTCCTATGAGAATCTAATGCCTAATGATCTGAGGTGGAGCTGAGGTAATGATGCTAGAGCTGGGGAACAGCTGCAAATAACAGATGAAGCTTAGCTCACTTGCCTGCCACTCACCTCCTTCTGTGCAGTCCAGTTCCTAATAGGCTACAGACAGGTACTGGTCCATGCCTCAGAGGTTGGGGACCCTTGAACAGGAGTACAATTCTTATGTAAATTTTCTTCTGTCTCTAATTTTATAGACTGCACTCATCTACAATTATGTATATCAGTAATCCCTCCCACCCATCATTTATCAAGGGGTTCAATGAAGTTGTAATATGTTTGTAATGCAGATTGTTGTGTCACATTCTACATTTTATCCTGGGATTCCTCTGACCTCTTAAATGATTTTTAAAATTTTTGTAAGCTAAGATTTACTCTTTGTGCCATAAAGTTCAAAGACTTTTGAAAAATCCATAGTGTCATGTATACATTTTACAGTATCATGCCAAATAGTTTTATCACTGTACAAAATCATCTCTGCTTCACATATTTAAACTTTCCTCCACTCCTCTCAGTCCCATGGAAACTACTGATTTTTTTTACTGTCTCTTTAGTTTTGCCTTTTCTATAATGCCATGTAATTGGAATGATATAATGTATATCCTTTTCAGATTAGCTTCTTTCACTTTAGTAGTATGCATTTAGGACTCACCCTTGTATTTTTGTGGCTTAGTATTTCATTTATTTTTGTCTTTAAATTTCTTTATAACTTGTAGAATTCACTGGTAAAACCATTTGGGCCTAATGATTTCCTTTGCTTGGAAGTTTATTAATTATTGACTTAATTTATTTAATAGATATAAGGTGATTCAGGTCATCTATTTCTCCTGTGGGTTCAGTGCTTTGCATATTTCAAGAAATTGGTCCATTTCATTAGGTTATTAAAATTGTAGGAATAGCATTGTCTATAGTAGTCTTCTATTGTCCATTTAATGTACATGGGTTCAATAATGATGACCTCTTTCTCATTTCTGATATTTATAATTTGAGTCTTCTCTATTTTTTTTTCTGGATAGAAGTTTATCAATTTTATTGAACTTTAACAAAACAATTTTTCATTTGTTTTTTCCTAATGTTTTTTGTTTATAATTTCATTGATTTCTGCTTTAATTTTTAGTATACCTTTTATTCTAAATCCTGTAGGCTTAAATTACTCTTCTTGATATCATAATTTTAACTGAAAGTCTAGGTTATTGATTTTCAATTGCTCTTTTCTAATATATGCACTTAACACTATGAATATGCCTTTAAGCACTGCTTAAAAGAGCAACGCCCCACCAATTCTGTTATATTTTTATTTTATTTATTTCAAAATATATTTTAATTTATTCAGATTTTTCTTTGGTTAGTATGATGGAAGTATGTTGTTTTATGTCCAAATATTTGTTTTTTTTTTTTTTTAGGTACTGTTCCCCTAGTTTTCAGTTTAATTTAATTGGTTTCTAGTTTAACTTCATGTGGCCTCAGAACATTCTTTGTACAATTTATATTCTTTATATTTTTTAAGATATAATTTATGAGTCAGAAAGTGTAGTATCATGGTGAAAGTTCAAATGCAAGTTTGAGAGGAATGCATATTCTGCTGCTGTTGGATAGAATAGTCTAAAAATGTCAATTAGATCATTTGATTGATAGTGCTCTTTTGATGAACTATGCTCTTATTGATTTTCTGCCTTCTTGTTCTTCAATTACTGATCGAGAGGTGTTGAATTCTTCAATTATAATAGTATATTTGTCTATTTCTCCTTTCTGTTCTATCATTTTTTTGCCTCACATATTCTGACATTCTGCTGTTAAGTGCAAACATATCTAGGATTGTTATGTCTCTTTAGAGAATTGACTCATTTATCATTTTGTTGTACCAGCCTTATGTCTGCTAATTTTCTTTGGACTTTGAAGTCTTCCTTTCTAAAATTATAATAGCAACTCTTTATTTCTTTTGATTAGTGTTATATAGTGTATTATTCTCCAACCCTTAACTTCTAATATGAGACTTTACATTTAGAGTGAGTTTCTTGTAGCTAACATATAGTTATAAGAGTCTTTTGTTTGTTTGTTTTGTACACTCTGATAGTCTCTGTGTTTTAATTGTATATTTAGACTATTCACATTTAAAGGAATTATTAATATATTTGGATTAATCTCTACCATGTTTGTAAGTGTTTATTTGTTACCAGTGCTTATTGTTCTGTTTTCTTTAACTCCATGTTATGGCTTCTCTTAGTGTATCAGTTATATTTCTTTAAAAGTGTACAGATGATGTATTATTGAATCATATACTTGAAATCTATATAATTTTATTAACCAATGTAATCCAAATAGCTTTAATAAAAAATAAAAAGACAAGAGAGAACTGATACTGGCAAGGATGTGGAGAAAAGGGAACCCTGTTCTCTGTTGGTGGGAATGTAAATTGATACAGCCTATGGAAAATGTCATGGAGTTTCCTCAAAAAATTAAAAATAGGATTACTATATGATTCAGCAATCCCATTTCTGGGTATATATTCAAAGGAAATAAAATCTCTATCTCAAAAAGAAAAAAATTGTCTTTGTTGTTTTCTAAATATAAATTTTAATTTAATATACATTTTTAAATTCATCAAAGCATATTGTGGAATGTCATTGTTTCACTTCATGTGTACTGCAAGTACCTTATAATTCTTCCCTGCCATCCCTTGTGACTTGCTTTCATTTATTTTGATTATTTATATACTATAGTCACAAAATGCATTTATACTGTTATTACTTTAAACAAAGAGATATCTTTTTGGGTCAATTAAGAATAAAAAAATAAAAATTTTTAAACCTTTATTTCTTCTCCGATACTCTTCCTTTCTTTATGTAGTTACAAGTTTCTGATATATATCATTTTATTCTGCCTGAAAAAAATCTCTTAATATTTCTTACAAGCAAGTCTGCTGGTGGTGAATACCTTCCATTTTTGCTTGTATGAGAAAGTCTTTATTTCATCTTCACTTTAGGATAATTTTACTGTCATTCATTTTGAAGACTTTTCAGCCATTACTACTTCAAATATTTTTTTCTGCTCAATTCTGTCTTCTTTTAATATCCCAATTAACTATATATTACACCTTTGAAATTTTCTTACAGATATGGGATTGTGTTTCCATTTTGTTTTTCTCTTTGACTTTCAGTTTGGAAAGTTTCTGTTAACTCATCTTCAAGCTGAACAATTCTTAGGCTTTGTTGAAACTGCTAATGAGCCAATCAAAGTTGTTCCTTATTTATAGCATTTCATTTTGATTCTTTCTTTAGAATTTCCATCTCTTACATAGCCATCTGTCTTTGCAGGTTTTCCAGATTTTTCATTAGAGCCTTTAACATATTAGTCTTAGTTATTTTAGATTCCCTGTATATTCTAACATCTATACCTATCTAAGGTTCTGATGATTATTTTGTCTTTGCAGATTGTTGTTCTTGATTTTTATGTGTCATGATTTTGTGGTGAAAGCTGGACAGGATATAATACACTAGCGATAAATAGGCCTCTTCCGTGATAATTTATGTTAATATGGCTAGAAGTTGGGCTGTGTTTTAATGTTTTATATAGGTGCCACAGGCTTCATGTGCCTCTAATGTCCCTTGCTTTGTTTCTCATCTTTGCATTGGGCTTTCTCGATCATCATCCTTAGAGACAGTTGTGTTTTGTATATGTTTAAACTATGATCTACTATTATTATACTGGAGCCCTGTTAGTGTGGTGAAAAAAAACTGTGAGGAAGTGGGAAAGTTCTATTATCTTTCAATTAAATTTCAGTCTTTAAGTGGGCCTGTGTCTGTGTACCGTGACCTTCACTGTGTAACTTTCCCACTTCTACTGATTCTAAGTGAGAGAGGAAGGCTAAAGAGGACTAGAGTACGAGAAAATCCATATTGAGTAAGACAAAGTGCTCTTTCCAGGTGAAAGACTTTTGTTCTGGAGAAGGTTCTGGGACTATTACCCAAGGATTACTCATTTATATCTCCTATCAGAGAATGTGGTCGGTTTTCTAGGATCTTCACTGTACAAACCTGGTGGAGTTTCTGAAGGGAAAGCTTTGAAAGTGTGAGGCCTCACTTAAGACTGTGGCTCTTAGATGTTTCTCATTGTTATACTAGTCCAACTCAGTCCCCAGCACTTCATCAAATTTACCATTTAAATTTTTTATCATTTTATGGCTCAAGCAGCCTCTGCTCCATGTAAGTACATCTCTGCTATGACTCTCTAGATTTGCCTGTCTCTCCAGATTTTAGCCAGGCATTTTGCCCTGACCTCAATTCTATGATGGGCCCAAGAAAAGTAATGGATTATCAGGTTTTCCAGCTTTTTCTTGTTGTAAAAATGGTAGTGACAACTTCCAAGATCTTTATAGGAAGTCTGCTTTCACTACTATATCTTTTACTACCTTGTGTGACTTATAATTTTATTTATTGTGAGTTGTTCTATAACTTTGTAGATTGGAGCATGTTATTGGCTAAGCACATGTTAAGGTGATTCCTTAGCTTCTTTAGAATATGCATTTTAATTTATATTCCACCTTAAGGTCAATAAGAATTTTATCAATGTTGGAGAGGATGTGGAAATGTTGGAAAGGATGTGGAGAAATAGAAACCCTCATACACTGCTGGTGGGACTGCAAGTTGGTACAGCCACTATGGAAAACAGTATGGTGGTTCCTCAAAAAACTGAGAATTGATCTACCATGTGATCCAGCAATCCCTCTAATGGATATTTATTCCAAAAACTTGAAAACTCATATCCATAAAGATATTTGCACACTGATGTTCATAGCAGCATTATTTATAGTGGCCAGGCCATGGAAGCAACCGAAGTGTCCCACGATAGATGATAGGCTAAAGAAGCTGTGGTATATACAATGGAATATTACTCAGCCATAAGAAGAGATGAAATACTGCCATTTGCTACAACATGGATGGAACTCGATATAATCGTGCTAAGCAAACCAAACGAAAAGTTGAAAATCACATGATATCGCTTACATGTGGGATATAAGCCTAAAATCAACAAATGAGCAGGACAAACAGAGACTCATGGACATGAACTATAGACCAATGGTTAACAAAGGACTATAGAGTAGTTATTACTAGTGGGATGGGGGAGAGGGGGGAGGGAGACAGAGTAAAGGGAGTCAAACATAGGGAGATAGGGGGAGGGCAAAATGGGTAAAGGGGATCAAATATATGGTAGCTGAAGGAAACTGGACTTCGGGTGGTGAACACACAATAGAATATACAGATGTCAAATGATAATATACACCTGAAAATTATATTATTGTATTAACCAATGTTACCCCATTTTATCATGTTAAATTAATGAACTTAAAATAATATTTCACAGTATGTTTTGATTTTACATTAGATTTTTTTACATGGGATTTTAATATTTACATTAAAAATAACCAACATCTCTTGAATAATTTACTGTGTGACTTGTGCTATACATAAGAGGTTTATCTTGTTTGTCTAATTTATTATTCAAAATCCCTGTGAAATAGGGATTTCTATCATCCTCACTTTACCCATAAAGAGATTCAGAAAGATGTGTAACCTGCTGAAGGTTGCAAAGCTAGTGAGAGGTAGTAGGATTTGAATTTAAATAGTCATATTTCAGTCTCTACTCTTAATGTCTACATGATATTAACTCCCCCAAATCCTTTAAGGTTAGCCATATGAATTACTTTCTTCAGTGGCAAAACACAATATAAATATTCTTTTATATACTGTGGTCGTAAGTTGAACAGACTTTTGGTCCTGGTACCTAAAACTACCTCCATCTTCTCAAGATATCAGATATTCCTTTCACTAAAACAAAAACATTTTCTCTAACCCTAAATAGCAGATTAATTCTTTTATTTATTCACATAGGAGAACATTTTAAATCTGATTTAAATTAAATGCGTCATCACATCACTTTAATTTAGATTTTTCTTAGGTGGTTTATTCAAAATTTCCACGGACATTATGGAGAGTTGTTTCTATCTTATATAGTAATGCAATGTGTCACAAAAATGTTAAGATATTTGTACGCCTCTTGTACTCCCATCCCTTTTTCGTGATGACTTTGAAGCTCCTCCCATTAAGAGGTGTGGTTTATTTGTTTCTTCTTGGGATTTGTTTCAGGCTTGTGATTTGGTTTGCTTGATTAAATATGGTGTGATTGACATTGTTCCCATTTCAAGATTAGACCTCAAGAAGGCTTGCATGTTTCTGTTCTCCCTTTTATAAACTTCCTCAATCACCATATTAAAAAACTGTTTGGCTGATGGACTACATTTGGCCCAGTTAACTCTGGCCCAGTTAACAACTAAGCAATCAGCAGACATGTGAGTGATATCCTCTTAGATAAACCAGCCTCAGCTAACTTACTTCTGACCTCAGACATATGAATAAGTGCAGCCCAAATGACCCAAGCGTGGCCCAGATTGGAAGTATCACCTGGTTGACTCATAGGCTTAATGGCAATTATAAATGGTTGTTGTTTTAAAACACTAAAGTGTGAGTTATTTAGTATGCAGAAAAATCTGATACAAATCATATGCTAGACCAAATATATAACAGGTGTGCTATATGATGTGGAATTATTTTATTCATCTGTTGAAAGGAGAATAAAGCTCTTTTAAAGGGAATATCTCAGACTTTTCTATGGTTATTCAGTTCTTCCACATAAGTGAAGAATTCATAATAATAATACTAACAGTAGTAGCAGCAGTAATAATGATAATATACACATTTACAGCAGTTTTTATATAATAGCTATTTAATTCTCAAAACAGCTCATGAGATACTATATATTTTTTCTCATTTAACTATATTCTCAGGCACAAATAATTTAAGAACTTGAGGCCATCTCAGGTTTAAAACTTAGTCCTCTTAGTTTTCCTAACTATCCTTCTTCATTTCTTTCAATCTTCTATTTAGAAAGTTTTTTCCCCCTCAGAAGGTTTCAGAAGTCTATAATTATGCATATAATTAGCAACACAACACCTGTACTTCAGGCTTCTATATATATATATATATATATATATATATATATATATATATCATCAGCCACTAATTTGTTCCCCCAGATACATCATAACCTGAGTTTAAAAAATAAGTTTAAAAATAATCCTAATGAAATATGAACTGCCAGATAGTCCACTAGCTTCTTTTTCTATATCAGTAGCAACTGATCTGAGGTCGAAGATCCTTGGGAATATAATGGAAGTTATGAAGTGTCTCTCCAAAAAATCTACAAATATCCAAATGTGCATTTAATTTTAGAATTCCTATACCTCACCCTGAAACCCAACTTGGGCCTCAAAATAAGAACCTCTATTCTAGATGAATAGAAAATTTTATTTCCGCATGAAACTAAAACATTCACAGAGCTTTAGAGCTACATAGTTAGAGGACATCACTTAGATACCATGATTACTTCCCTTTACACTGTCCCACTGAAGATCTTGTAATAATTTTCTAAAGCAAGTTCTGTTATGGAAACTGTCAAAACTGTTATGCGGGCATTGTAACATACATAACCATGTACTAACTTTCTTCTATTTTACAAATTGACTATCATTTTCCTTTTAATTTAATTCATTTGTACTTTCTTCTCATCCTTTATTATGTGATTTTAGTTCTGTGTGATACTTCAAATCCTTTGTGGAATGAACTGGGATAAAAATTCATATGTAAACCAAAAGATAAATATCTCTTGAAATATTCAACTCATCAGTGAACTTAAAATTTCCATGGAAAGTGGATTTCCCAGAGGAATTTGTCAGCCTTTTCCAGGTTTTAAGATTTACAAAAAGAAGTGTATTCACATTGGGATTTTACAGTCATATTGATATTTGTTTGTGTGACATTATTTTGGAATAATAAACATCTCTACAACAATAGAATTTAGAATTTTTAAAATTCCCAACTCTGGTGCTGGCCTGTTTTTGACAAGTTAACAAATCCCTCTGCACCTGTATTGCCATGTGTCTGAAAATGGAGTAATAAAATATGCTAACTCCCTTTCTCTGAGGAGTACACCTTTATATATAAAAGATTTAAGAATCTTGAAACAAAATCTTTTGTGTCCAAAACAGCAGCATGGGTCATTATTTCCACTTCATATTGTTTGCCTCCTCAGTTTACTAACTTGAGTGTCCCTAGAGTAGCATCCATAAACATTTTGTACGAAGAAAAAGTTAAGATGTTCATAATTAAATCAATGGGCACTCTGTGATTGTGACTTTCTGCAACCAATGCTATAAGGAACAACTTGTGGGCTCTCAGGGTCTGGTTAGGCCAGTTTATTAGGGTATGCCAATAGTGGAGACTGTAGTCTCAGTACGTTGACTCTATGCAGTGTTTTCAGATTGCTCTTAACTTTGGCCAGAAGAATGAGCTTTAAACATCCACAATGGCATAAAAACTCAAAGAGCAGTTGACTGATAGACACAATTTACCTGGTGAAATACAGGGAGGATAGGGACCCTCAGAATCAATGGTCTAGAGAAGAGGTTTAAGCACATGTGTGTGATGCATATCTGTACATAACATAACTTTATCTTATGAAAGAAGTAGAAGAAAATGGAGAGATAATGAAAATTTACATTCCCTCATAAATGAGAAATCTAAGACAATAATTTTTCTAAGATTACAAAGAAGTAGTGAAAAACCAATAAATAGAACTCAGGTTTCCTAATACTCAAATTAAGTGCTCTTTCTATGTCTTACAAAAACATTACATTCCAAGACTTCTTGGTTTGACTTTTCTATTCTAACATCCTATTCAATTCTTAGATTCTATGAAAATGTAATTTTGCACAGTGATGATATCTTTGCTCATGGAATCTAGCCAGAAAAGAAATGTTACTGATTTCTTCACCAGTCAAAATAGTTTTTATTTTTACTTCTGTTAAATGGGTACCTTAATGAGTACTATATTTATATTTAAATCAACCCAATCAGCTCTGTGAGAGCATTTAGAAATACAATATATTGTTTCTTGAGGATTAAAAGTTAGGTTATTAGTTTTATTGGCAGTTTGATATAATAGTTGAAATCTATATTGAGAATAAATTTAAGAATATTACAAGGAATGATATTTGGATCATTAGATAGCTTTTGTGTTTCATAGTGACTTTATATAATTTTAGACAGGTTTTATCCACAGACTGAAATTATTTTAGAGTTATTCATTACTTCAGAGAATTAATTTTTTGATTAAATTTATATGCTGCTGAACTACGTATTTGGATATGTTATTCACTTCTTAGCTGTTTGTGTCTAGTGTTTGAAAGACGCATCATTTTTCTGTATCTAATCACATTTATCGTAGTACTCAAATTCTGGTTTTAGAACGTGAAAAATTCTGAAAAGTGACAGACCTTTCCCCTAATTTAATTATGTGTTCTGAGGGGCCAATATAGTTCTGCTCCATAATTAGTTTCTGATCTTTCTCTGAATAGTACTTAGAAATACAAAAATTTACTGTGGAAAAATATATTTCTCTCTCAGATAATAGGCCAAATCCAAATATATTTAGTCTGGGGTTGAGATAAAAAATCCATGGTGCTAAGGACTCAGGTTTTATAAAAGTATTGCCCTAGATCTTCAGTGTGATGCCCCCATTCAGTCAGTAAGTAGGGTAAAGAAAAAGAGAACTTTTAATTTAAGAGCATGACCTAAAAAACACATTTATAATGTCTTCTCAAATCCCACTGACCATAATTTGGTTGCATGGTTACTCCTAGATACAAAGTAGGCTGGTAATTCAGTCTTTATCCAAGTATCCATGTGTCTTACTATAATTTCCTCGATCATTTTAGAAGGGAAAAAGAAATATTTAAGGAAAACCATCAATATCTGCCCAGAGTTTAGATCCTTTGATTTTTGTAACACAACTCAGACACACACTTTTTGTGTTTTCTATTCATTGTTTTCTCTGTTTCAATTTAGGTAATTTCTATCAACCTATTATTAAATTCACTACTTCTGGTTTTTCTGCCATGTCCTATCTACTGACAAAGAATTCTTCATCTCTGATACCAAACTTTTTAATTCTAGGTTTTCAATTTTGCCACCTTTTATAGTTTTCATCTTTCTGCCGCAATTCTGTGATGACTGTTCATGCATATTGGCCTTCTTTTCCACTCAATTCATTAACTAATGAAAAAAGTCTTTGATAGTTCCAATATGTAAGTCATCTCTGTGTCTGTTTCTATTGTCTGCTTTATCACTTGACAAAGATTCATTTTATTCTCTTGCTATATTTGTGTATGTTGGGGGGAGGGGTTAATTTTTTATTGAATTCTGGAATTATATATAAAAGAACAGTAAAGACCTAAATAAATAGTTCCTGTGCTTAGAAAGATGCATGCCTCCTCTTTTGTCAAGCTATTACTATGGGGAGTTGAGTCAAATGAGACAGTAGTTGAGCCAGTTTTGATTTTGCTGTGGCTATGGTTGCCTTTAATGCATCACAGGGTTCAAACTCCCAACAATGAGCTGCTGCTATCTTTTGTTTAGTGTAGAGCCTCGGTTGTCAGTGAGAATTTCTTTGCATTTCGTCTCTATGTTCAGCTTTATCAGACCCTTCCCAGCTGCACTGCTAAGGGGATCTTTTCCATGCTGTCTCCTTCATGCAATGGTATACTGCTGTTGCTCATTACTAGGTATGAGACATGTGGTAGGAACAAAGGATGTCTCTAAGATTTATGATTTAACTTCGATTTTATACAGGTCCTTTCTACCTGGGTTATAATTATGGGTCTTTCTTAGCATCTCTGTTCTCCCCTACGACAGTTACACTCTGTCTTGTATCTGTGAGATTCTTGATTAGGAGAGAGTTTCCTGACCCTCCAGCAACAGAAGCCAACTTCTTTCATGGGGCAGACAAATTTGCTTCTATAATTTCATTAGCAGCAACATGCCTTTGTTTCGAACTGGTGGCAGAGTGTTTCCCCCATTGTTCCAGCAGAAGATTTAGGGTGCTTGTTCTTTGAGGCAACACTTGTGGTAGAGGAAGGGAAGGTTTCTTTACTCTTTTCAGGGTCAAACAGTTTTTGCTTCTACCATTTATCTTTGCTAGGAGTAGAAGTTAGGTTTTCCTGCCCCTTACCCAGTAGTTTACAGCTTTTGATTCATATAAGAAAATGTTCAAGAAGTGAGTATGGAATTGTACCTGGGCATCATGAAGGAGGAACTCTATTCGTTCTCCTGCTCTGCCCCAATCTTTCTGATGAGCACATGATAAAGAACTATAGGGTGATTGCAGAGTCGAATTGTCCCAGGTATTCTAATCTTTCACTTTTGTCATCTCTTGGTCTTTAAGAACACATTAATGTTTCAAGTTTTCTTTCTTTTTTTTTTTAACTTTATTCTTATGCTGGTCATTTCCTCTTGTGCTCTATGAAGGTAAACAGTTCATGTGACCCTTCTTTTTTTAAAAGGCTTTTTATCCTTTGGAATTTACTTCACCCTTCACCTCAGTTCTCAGATAGGTTTGAAATGTTATGATTTTGTAGTTTTTTTCTGGCTTTTTGTTGTTGTTGTTAGGGTAGAGGTGATGTCCTCTTGAGGTTTTATATATCCTAAATTGAATCAGAACCTGTCTTGTAGTTTAAATAGCTTATGTTCAGTATTATCTTTACTAAAATAGTTTCTCAGAATTTGTAGTACCAACTGATCTATTGTAAAACATATTCAGCAATTTTCAAATGGAATCTTAGTGTTAAAATTGTTGGACATGTGTAGTGAACCTGGTCCAGTCTTAGCTAGTGTGTGAGCCTAGCTGAATTCCTCAATATTTACATCTCAACCAGTTCTCCACTGTTTTTGCACATATGTAATTTACTGCACTTACATGAGTAGGGTGGGTTTTTTGTAATGCTGGAAGTTGTGTGCTCTAATGATTTGCATACATTTAGCTATTTGCAAAGGTCACAGGTAATATTAACAAATGTCAAAAGTCTACTGTATTCTCTTTAGGATATTTAGTAGACATGTATGTCTGGTTATTTTCCGGCTATTCTATCTAATCTTTAAATTCATGAAAATAGACATATTTTTATAGTCAAATGGGATTTTTAGTGCTATTTAGGATGAGAATTATATCATTTAGATATCAAACAAGTTAATTCAATTTAACCTAAAAAAGTCTATTTAACCTAAAAAAGTTCTTTTTTTTTTTTTTTTTTTTTTTTACTACAGTAGAATTACTGTGTGTAGAATGCTAGCTGTAAATGTTGGGGAGGGAGTGAACATCCTAGTTGAGTGACTTCCTTTCAAACATTCAGCTTTATAACACACATGATTCAAATTTGCAGTTGAAAAAAATGATAGATTAATCTGTGTCATGGATAATCGCCATCAATAGCATATCATTAAGATAGTAAATATTAAATATGTAAAGGATAAAGACCTATTGTACCATAAGCAATGGTGATGCATAATCACTATTGGGTTTTAGGCTAGAATTAATTAATGTAGGCTAGAATTAATGTTTAAAAATGGGCCCTAACTTAAGCTATTAACACCTTACAAAATAAATGCCACCTTTTCCTTTTCCATTTTCCATTTTTAAAATTACTAAAATGCATACTTTACTGGAAGCTTAATATACTTAGTTGTAGTTTAATAAATATGTTACAGAAGAGATAAAATCAAGTTAATGATGTGTACCCAATAGAAATAGTCTTCTTATCAAACTTAAGAGCCATCTTTCTCTACAAGGAACCAATCTTCATAAACTGTAAGAACTACTCATTTGACACACTCTATTAATTGTTATTAAAACACAAACATTTCCTTTGCTATGCTGTTAATAGATTTTGATCAGCTTTCCTACTCATTCCCATAGTGGTGGTTTGTGTATTGTGATTAAGACTCAATTTGAGCCCCAATGCTGTGTCTTTTTACTTGTGAGAATATAAACTATGAGATCAGTCATTTGTACTGTTTTTCCCTATGCTACTTAAAATCTTTCAACATAATGATATTTAAATGCTGAGCTATATTTGAAAATAGATGCTCAGCTACTGTAGTCATTTCATATTCACCATCCTAATGTTGATCATGATGGTCTTATGTGATGTTATTTGGGTCTAATTTCATTGTAAGACCCTACAATGAAACGTCAGGTATATTTGCCTTAGTGTATCTGGATTTGGCAGCGCTCCAGTTCCTTTGATATTTCTAATAGATATTTGAAAAGTGGAAACCAGTGTGCAGGGAGAAGCAAAACTACCTATCAGGCAGTTTAATTTAGATGTCCTTAATTAAAGGTTTAGTGGTTTGATTTTGAAAATGGGATTTTCTCTAACTCTTCAACTTTCTTTCTCCAGAACTTGGTTAAGGTCAATTAGACCCAGAGAGTAAATGTTCACACCTAATGTGAAAATGCAGATGATTAGCTTGTGTTTCTTGTGAAAACGCCAGAAATGACATGTGTTAGTATTATCTTACATTGTAGAAAAAACTAATTTGATAATTGTGAACTGCTTTCTGCAGCTGTGAATGCCCCCTTTCAAACCAATAGAAAACAACAGGAGGCCCAACTGTGAACATTCTTCTGAAAATTCTATTTACAAAGTGTATCCATTAACAAACTACCCCACAGCTTCTTGGGAATTAAAGTAGACCTGGTAAAGTGTCAGTGCTGCTAAATGGGCCTTGTTCATGTCCAGTCTCTGGTATTCAACTCCCAGCAGAATAGAACAGGTAGGTTTTCTTAGAAGTTTAATAATTTTTTTCTGTTTATATAGATAAACAGACTCACCAGTATAATTACCAAAAATCAAAGTCTAAATAGGCTTTACAATAAATATGTAAATGATACTGTGCCTTAAGGAAATACCTTAATTAGGTTCCACATTTTTCATGAACTTACTCTCCCACCCACTTGAAACTTGTTATTTATGGCCTTGTATTTTTAAAAATTATTTTCCCCAAGAGATATAAGCTTTTTGAGGGCAGAGATAGTGTTTTTTTCTCCCTCTCCCTATAGGTCTTACTACTTAGTGGGCTTTGCATAGATAGTGATTAATTGGTTAAATATACAAATATATTAACATTAGAAAAAAAATTGGTGAGATGGATTCATACAAGCCTAACATTTAAAATCAAGTCTTTATTCATTCTTTAGATGGAAATTACACTCATTTTTATATTTTTTATAGTTTATGGATATAAAGTCATCAATAAAATATTTTATGTGTTTATGTTGTATTGTTTGTCATTTTTCTTAATAAAATACCAAAAATATATCAAACTGTACTGCAACATTTAGCCTAATTGCATATCTTTAAAAAAAGAAATCTTGCTCATTCTAAAATAAAATTCAGTGTTATGAGGCGTTTAAAAAAGGTGAGAAGGATTCTAGTTCATTGTAATGACCCCAGCAAAACTACAATAATCCGATCGTTTTTTAGAGGACTCCTAGTAATGAAAGGTTCATTTTCTTTCTTCGTAGCTTGTTTTAATGCAATGAGACTAAAATATATTTAAAGGTTTCGGTGAAGTTCATTTTACCAGTTCAGGATATGGACCCTATTCACAGTCTAAATATTTCTGCAAATTCTCAAAATTGCCCCATTCCTACAGATTCATCTCAGATCCTGTGCAATATGATGGAGAAAATTGGTAAGCAAAAGAAATAGAAGTAAATGCAGTCTTTAGGAAGGTAAAAGGTAATTTTTCCTGTCCAAAGAAACAGAAAAGATTTAAGTTTGTGTGTAATCTGTGAACAATTGTTTTTAGTTTGTTTCCCATCTCTCCCCAGCATACAAGATGTACATACAAATAATCAAAATAACATCAAACTATGAGACCCCCTGAAGACAAATAAATTAAAAATACTAAAAACAGGTATTTTTTAACAACATAAAATATGTGTTGATGGTGACTTTTTCT
This sequence comes from Eidolon dupreanum, assembly GCA_028627145.1. NCBI lineage: Eukaryota > Metazoa > Chordata > Mammalia > Chiroptera > Pteropodidae > Eidolon > Eidolon dupreanum. The sequence continues at coordinate 132,985,594 of CM053502.1, read as the reverse complement.
TTTTAATACAGACCAGTACTAGGTTTCCGGTAATATGTATTGCGATTTTTAAATTAAATTAATATTTGTTAAGTAGAGTCCCGTGAAATGGTGAGTCACATTCAACAAAGAATGATTGTTAGGGGAAAGTGAAATAGAGTTTATTACTCACAGTTTTGGAGTAGGTGCACTGCATGCCTGGAGGGGCCACCTTGGGAGATCAAGGCAGGGTGTAGGCAGAGAGCACTGCAGCAGGACCTGAGACATATGGCTTTATTAGGGTCTATAGGTGGAGTGGTTTGGGATTCCCAGGCTAGGGTTGAATTGGACAATTCAAACCAAAAAAAAAGCACGCTTTTGTTAAGATTCATGGGGGTCTTATCTAAGGGGTACACAATGGGAAAGCCCTGGGAGGCAGGGGAGAATGCTTATGACATGGGTCTTTGGGAGAGTCATATCAGGAACTTATATTTACTTCTGACTCTGCAGGCTGTTGTCTAATTTAATTCTCATGGCAAAGGATAATATCATTTCAAGGCCCCTCCAAAATCACACAGAATGAATGCTGCAATATTATGGAATAGTGTAGCTAACTCTCTATAGTCATTTAATACAATAATGTACTAAAAAAAAATCTAAGGAACAATCTAATCTTTGGTAGAGTCTGTCCAGACTGAGTAAAGACTACCATCCTAGAGGATAAAATAGAGAATTGAAGTTAGTTTTAGGATAGACATTAACACTCACTGTGATTTTCCTGGCATTTTATCCTGGAGAAGAATGTTGCAGTTCCACAAAAATTTTAAATACAAAATTGGTCTAAATATCTATCAAGGAGGAAATCCTGTCTCATAGAACAGATTCTCTAGGGAGCTAGGGAGTAAGAAGGTGTGCCAGGAAATTTAATTCATCTGATACCAGATGGAAATAAGCTTTATTTAAGAATATTATGTGATGTTGCTATCTGAGCCTGGGGAACAGGATTGTCTACCCTCTCAAGATATCTATAACTCAGGACTTTATGAATCTAGGAAACCATTGGTTGCAAGTCACTGAACTCAAGCTTTGAAATAAGAATTATGTTATTTTTATGATACATTAACCTGATGGTGTACCCTTGGCATGGATAGGATTCTCTATCCTTTTTTCACCTAAGACACAAAGTAGGGTTAAAATTTCACTTTATCAGAACTTTTGCTTAGTAGAGCTTAAAGGTAAATTGTTCATTCTGGTCTAGAATTTTTTCTTGTGCTGCATGCATTCTCAGCTGTGGATTCCATGTGGATCTAGTTTCTCACTGAGCAAGCACAATTGTCTCCTTTAGTGATTAGTTCACTAATTAGTACTTGCGGAAAGTGCTCAGTGTTTTCAGCTAAAAGTTTTCAAAGTTTACTTCCAGGATTGAGTATCTGATCTTACTTTCTTCATTATGCTCTCTAAAATAGGAATGGCTTGTGGGTAAAGCCAACTGTCTCTCTAATGTTTACCACATGTATTATCTTCCTTTGTCTTGTATTGGCTCATCCTTTCTTTTCTGTGGTCAAGGAAGACGTCTTAAAGAAAAAAAAAAATAGAAGGGTGCTTTTCGATTGTATTACATTATATCACTTCCTGTATGACACCATTAAACAGCCCTATGACTTTGGTAGCTCAAAGTCATTATTTATAAATTATGTTTTATTCTTCATAAGATGTAGGTTATAATGGCACATGATTATATGGGATCTTTGTATTTCTCCCCTCCCCCCCCTTTTTATGTATCACTCTTTCTTATTCCCGCCCTACAGACAGAATATAAATGGGTAGAAATCATTCATGTATTACTTTTCTTTTATATATTCCACAGCTGAGGGCATTGTAAGCTATCAAAAAATGTACCTTATTATTTAGCTGAAATAACTATGTCTCTATTTGAAAAGAGGAGTTCTATTTCATCCAAGGAAATTACTAAAAAAAAAAAAAAAAAGCAAATGGTGAATGATGTGGAAAATGTCCTATCAACCTGTGTAATCCATTTATATAATGATGGCAGATTTGTCTCTTGAGGTACCTTCTGCTTTTATTATTCTATAATTATGGATATTCACATTGAAACACTGAAATAATAATTGCTTGAGCATTCTAAGATATTCTCTTTTAATAGCAGTACACCAACCTGTCCAACTGCATTTTATGCTAATCTTTTTCTACATCAGAGATTAACAAAGTTTTCTGTAAATGGCCAGATAGCTAATATTTTAGGTTTTGTGGGTCATATAGTCTCTGTTGCCATTAGTCAACTAGTCTTTTTAACAGTATCTGACATTGGTTGAAAATAAGAAGTAGACGTTCGTTTCGGTAGTGTTGAGGAGTTGGGCACAGTACAGGAGGTATTGTCTCAACGAATAGGTGCATCACTGAGAAAATGCTACAAATTCAAAAGGGATCTGGAATCTGGGTAAAACTAACTCATTCAAAGGAGAAATTACTTGATTTGGCTTCTAGACACCCCTGGGCCCTGGCAGCCACCCAGCAGGAGTAGAAAAGGTGTCTAGGAGTGGAGAGGGAATGGGTTCAACTGAAGGTGGAAGTCTGGCCCCTTTGAAGGCGTGGCAAGCTATCTGAATCATTATCCAGGGGATGTGGTCAGTTCAGATGCCTCCTGGGTGAGTCCAGGCTGTGAAAGGTGGTGGTCTCTCAGTGGTATGTAGCGAATAAGGATAGCACCAACAGCTCAGGTCTACAGACAGATGCAGACCTGGTAATCTCTTCCACCAGTCTTTTCACTCTGCTTTGCAGCATGACAGAGACCTAGAGAGTAGTAAACAAATAAGTGTGGCTGTATTCTAATAAAACTACTTTTTTCTTCATTCATTCATTCATTCATTTAAATTGAAGAAATGATTTAATTTTTTTCCCCTCGTTTACCTCCCCCTTACCCTCTGGTAACCACTAGTCCATTGTCCATGTCAATGAGTCTCTGTTTGTCTTGTTCATTTGTTGCTTTGAGGTTTATATCCTACATATAAGTGATATCATGTGATTTTCAACTTTTCAACTTTTCCTGTCTGACTTATTTTGCTTAGCATAATTATCTTGAGTTCCATCCAGGTTGTCACAAATGGCAGTATTTCATCTCTTCTTATGGCTGGCTGATTAATATTCTGTTGTATATATGTACTGCAGCTTCTTTAGCCAATGATCTATCGTAGGACACTTCGGTTGCTTCCAAATCCTGGCCACTGTGAATAATGCTGCTATGAACATTGGTGTGCAAATATCTTTTTGGATATGGATTTTCAAGTCTTTGGGGTAAATACCTAGTAGAGCGATTGCTGGATCATATGGTAGATCAATTCTTAGTTTTTTTGAGGAAACTCCATACTGTTTTCCATAGTGGCTGTACCAATTTGCAGTCCCACCAGCAGTGTATGAGGGTTCCTATTTCTCCACATCCTCTTCAGCATTTGTTATTTCTTGTCCTGTTGATTATAGCCACTCTAACAGGTGTGAGATGGTGTCTCGTTGTGGTTTTTATTTGCATTTCCCTAATAGCTAGTGATAATAAAACTATTTATAAAAGCATAAATGAGTTTTAGCCTGAGGGTCATAGCTTGCCAACTTTGTACTAAATCATTATTCATTGGCCACATTGGCCATTTTTCGTTCTTCAGATCCCTAAGCAGAAAATGCTCTACCCCACTTCAGGTGTTGTCCCATGACTTAGAATATTCTTGTTCCTGCTTTTTTGCATTCTTGACTTCTTTTCTTTCTTTTGATATCACTTTAAATGAAACCACTTTCAGTGATAGGGTGACATCCTTTCTGCTTACCTGGTACAAACCTGATTTACATCTATTGTCCCAGTGTAATTTGCTGATGTGTTTCTAGTATTTTCAAATGTGAATAGGATGATAAATTACTGATCACCATACTCATGAAAGACTTCTCTGACCATTCTATATAAATTAGGGCACTATCAAAGCATCCATTAATTATATGTGAAAAACTTACTAGAATTTTTTAATGTATTTATATTATTTGTGATATGCCTCCTTCCTAGTAGAACATGTACTGCATGGGGATAGAATCGAGTCTGTCCTGTTTATGAGGCATTTCCACTTCTAGTACATTATATGAAATATATATACAGTGTATTCAAAAAAGCTGATTAAGTGAGTACCTCAGTATTGGCTAAAGGATTTCATATCTGGGCATTGTGCAATCCTAATTATTATACATTATCCGCAATGACAAAAGACTTTTTCCTTATATTTATTGCTTAATATTAGAGATGTTCTTTCATTCCCAACAGAGTGGTGGATGAAGTCTCCTGAACTGATTGACCTGACAAGAGTAATGTCTAGATTTTTGTTTAATGGTCCTCTTCCATGGATTTCTGGTCAAACGTGGTCTGGACATCTTTATGCTATAAAGACCTAGTTGGATGGTCAGAGTATTCTTTAAATAGGCCTCGTTTAATCTCAGCCATCCTCCCCTTCAAGAAAATGAGAACTATTACCCTACCAAGAAACTTTTAAAAATCCTCAATATCTGTACAACCTTTTTCCTGGTGTTTACTACTACTTCTGCAATGTAATAATTATTTTTTAATATAAAAGATGATTTTTTGCTGTTTCCAGAAAGATCGATAGAAAGCCCCTCTCCTCAATCTTGTTAAAGGAATGTAATGATGTTAACAGTGAATAAAGGAGTCTGTGTAACTATGCAAACTCTAAAGAAGAATATAAAATTTTTATACATCCTCAACTTGCAGGAATGCATTTGTGTCTGGAGCTGAAAATGTAGTAATGTATTCTTGCTAATTAAAATAAATTTTTATTAGTCATAAGCTGCTTCAAAAAAGAAAAAAGTTTCTACTTATTTTGGTGGGGACCTAAGCAAATTGAAACAAAATTTAGTAGCAATCAAAAGCTTTTATTTACTTCTAAATATGTGAATATATTAATAGTTTATCTCAGCATCTTCATTTTATTTTTTGAACATGTAAATTTCTGTTTAAAAATTTCTGTCTTCAAAGAAACAAATACTGCCTCTATATTTAAGTGGAAATTAATCAAGTTGTTATGTTGGGTTTCTTTTTGTTAAGAGGAGCATTAAAGAATGAATTTTGTTAATTAATTTATTAAACATTAACATAAGTTGATAAATTATCAATGAGATATAAACATTTGGTAATATAGAAATATTTTATTTTGAATCATTGAAAAAAATTAATGAGTTATTTTTGGTTATATACAAAACATTGCACAGAAATAAATAGCCTGTCTTCCTTAGCATTAAGTGACAAGTTATAACTAATTTAAAAAAGAAATTAGATGGCTCATAGGCTGATGGTATATGGGATGATATATGTGTTCTTCTAAAATTTATCTGTTGAAGTTCTAACCTCTGCCCCTCACTACCCCTTTTCCCCCACTACCTGGTACCTCAAATTTTGACTGTATTTGGAAATAAGGTCTTTAGCGGTGATTAAGTTAAAATAAGTTCATTACAGTTGGTCCTACAAGCCAAGGAGAGAAGCCTCAGAAGAAAAGCAACCTTGCTGACACCTTGATCTTGGACTTTTAGGCTCCAGAACTGTAAAAATATAAAATTTCTGCTGTTTAGGATACCTAATCTGTGATACTTTTTTATAGCAGCCTAGCAGACTAATACAGTTGAGAAAAATACTGCATCTTTTGAGGACAGCATGGTTTTCAGTTTCTGTTCCAGGTATCTACACTTCCACATATATTGACTTAAAGGACGGCCCTTTCCCTCTAGTTGCTGTAGAATATCTTTTTTTATTATGCAGATAAAATTAAAAACTTAAAATTCCTGTGAAAATACCCATGAGTCTCTAAAAACTTAGCACAGTGGTTTGGTCTATTTTTAGTTATTTAAACTTTCAAATAAATAGTAATTTTTATTTTAGTACGATTTAAGAAATGCCTTCACATCCATTATCACTATTTATCTTCATAAATGCCATATTCAGTGGGACAGGAAAAATTTTTTATTTCCGTTTTGGTAGATAAAGAATATAAGGATCTGAGGTTGATTGACTGAGAGTAGCTCATAAAGTCAGTATACAGAAAAACTACAATATTAATCAAGATCTTTTGATTTCAAATTCAGTTATCTTTATACCCATTTCCCAGTCCTTTATCTGAAAATCTATAGGTCCTTAATAATATGTCTTTATGAAATATTCTTCAAACTGCAGATTATTACCCACTATTGACTCATGTTATCAATTTAATGTTTTACAATTGCATAAAAAATGACATCAAATGGAACAGAATGGATAAGAGTATATCACTAGAGCTAAGGGTACATATTGTTTCTTGACAGTCTTTTTTTGTTTTATTTGAGCCATTTGTGTGTCTGTGTATGCATATTTGATTGTAAAGAAAAACATTTCTTACTGTTGGTAATAGTAAGAAATATTTGAAAGCCATCGCCATGGCATATTTTTCTAAAAAGCTCTTTTTTAAAATTTCTAATGCTTTGGGTTATTGTGCATGTGCTTATTTAGCTTTATCTCTTTAAGAGGCAAAGCCCTTGAGTGGAATGACCACTGCTTATTATTTCTTCCTGAGAGAGTGTTGCACTGGTGGTAGACATACAAGAAATGGTGACTGACTGACTTCAGTATACAGCTGTGGCTCTGAAAGTCAGGAAAATTATTATTACTACTCTAGTTTCATTTATCAACATCTTGAAAGTTAGATGGACTTCTTCAATAATGTACACAGGTAGTATTTTGTATGTTGTTTTAAGTACTAAATTATTTTCCCTCAGGCTATGTTCTCCCAGGCATCTTTTCATACCTATCTAAAAATTCTCATAAATGTATAAGAGAAAGAGTCTAAAAATTTGCCCTAATTATATCAGCAGAGAAGGACGTTCTCATAAGCTGATATGGATGTTCCTTTTCATCCCTTTGCTTTCCAAAGATTTGCAAGAAAAAATCAAATACTACCGATGGCTTAGGAAACTTAGGCCCTCCCCAAAAAATGGACTTTAAAAGCAAAGTTTCTTTTAATTTTTAACTTGTATTTCTTTTAAATTTGTATATTAATATATTTATAAGCATACTGATATAAATGTATAGAAATAGCTGATGGTTATACACACACGTATTTTCTCCTTAAAACACAACTCTGTCTTTACAAGCATGCACTCGCATGCTCATATGCACACACACCATTCAGGATTCAAAATTAACCCTAGAGGCAAAATTCTATAGAGACAAATTGAAAACACTTGTCATCAGGGAAATACCAAACCAGAATGATGAGCTTTAGATTATGTTCCAAATACCAATAAAATATAGCTGTAATACAAGAAAGAGAAGGAATTTTACCAATCAATACTTGTCATTGGAAGGACCAATAGCTTAGGTATTTGATAATTTAAATATTGAAGAAGTTAGCTGCCTTTTGATTAATATTAAAAGTATATTGCACAGAGATGGGGCGAACTATACACACACAGAACATATACTTACACACACACACACACACACACATATACATACATATGTAGTATTTCTATATATTTATGTATTTTTAATTTATTTGAAAATATTAGAAAAATAGCAAATTTCAGAACAGCAGTGAAATATAAATCCAAAGTTATTAAAAAAAAGTTCATCTAACATTTGTATTTTCTTTTTAATTCATTTGATTTCAACAACTTAAAATTCAAGTGATAAGTATCCAAAACAAGGGTCAATAATTTTTTTTCTGTAGAGTGCCCAGTAGTAAATATTTTAGGCTTTGTGGGCCATATGGTCTCTATCACAACTACTCAACTCTGCTATTACACTGGAAAAGCAGCCATATAATCAATACAGAGGCGAAGGACATTGCTATGTTACAAAACCTTCATTTACAGATATGAGAAGTGTGCCATGGGCCATACTTTACCCTTCCCAGGTAGAATAGAAATTAAAGTGGTTTTTAAATTATAATGCTTAAATATATTTAATATCTATGTTTTATAAATTTTATCTTCCATGAGTTGGACTATGATTGCATTGCCCTTCTTCATAAATGTTATAGTCTGAAAATTGTGTTTTTTACTCTTTTTTCTTCAGTTATAGAAACTGCTTCTGAGTGCAACACTATAAATTTCAATGATAAATATATAAGATGTATAGTCTGAAAGATAGCATTCTTCTGAAACCTAGAGTCAGGCTTCCTAGGCAAAAAGAAAAATAGTGAAAAAAATTTTGATTTAAAAACAAATGAATTTTAAGAAAAACCTGGTCTCGTGAATTTTAATGATTATATCACAGTTCAGGGAAATATAGTCTTTTTAAAAAAATTATTTAACGTCACCACATATTTGACCCCTTCTACCTCATCTACCTCCTTCCTCCCCCTCCTCCCCTACCCTCTGGTGAAACATAGTCTTTAAAGTGAAGTTTACTTAATACTAGATAAGAGAGTGTATACCTTCCTGAATTATCATGTCCTTATTTTTCTTGTCATAATCCATGAATCAGTTGTCATAATGCACAATTAATTCACTGTTTGAAACTTATACTCATATATATATATATATATATATATATATATATATATATATATATATGCTTTGTTTTCCACTCATCAAGTGTTAATTTCCCATGTTCTGTTTTCTCTTGAAGGATACTATCTAATAGGAAGAAGGGTGTTAGAGTTGCATTTCAACCTGGATAAAAACTTTTTTTCTGTTCTATATAAAGTTTCAAGGGGAATTATTACTTTTTTCTTGTTATTTGAATGGCCTTTACTGTATGCTTGCTAATTTTCTAAGTAAATAGATGATATAAACTCTACTGTTAAGGAATAGTAGTAGTTCATCTAGGATGAAGCAGTGGTTGTTCATCTAGGATGCATTTGTGGTTCATCCTAGTAGTCATAGTTGAACAATTTGGGAAATAAAAAATCATTACAAAATTTCATTCTCTTGACAAATAAGAAATTAATGAGTAAAGATCAGATGCAAAGAACATCATAACCGTATTTAATGTGTTTTTCTAATTTATAACTAGAAATATACATAATTTTGAAGGGTTTATTTTAGTAGATAAGGAGAAAATCTGACTTAACATATGCATCTTTTCATACACATCAAGCACAAACACACAATCAAGTTATTTTATAATGCAAACACAATTCTATATATTTCTATTTTAAATGAAAATGTAAGGAGGCCAGGCTATTGAAACATTTGGGACTGGCATTCATATGTTATCATATAATAAATGATACATATACACACATATATTTATATTTCAATTTAAACGACTTGTAATATTATTAATAGTAAACTATAGTCATTTTACCATTAGTTGTTAAAATGGGATTTGTAGAAATTAAAATTAATTTGATATGAAAACTTCTTTTAGTTACAAAACAAATTATTTACACATTGTGAATTAGTTTACATGCTGCAGGGGCTAAATTAAGATTTTAGATTAAGCCTAATAATTATGTATTGATAAAATCTGATTTGATTACCACATACCAATATATACATATTAATGTGCAAAATTAGTTCGGGGATGTATTTATCATGTTCAAAATGAAACTATATTTTTCTACCCACCTAAGCCATTTCATCACAGATAAAACAAAACCAGATTTTATAAAATATACTTTTTACACTGAATCACTAAATTGAGAACATTATTTGTATAACTACTTTATACTTCCACATTAACTTATCTGTAAAGTCTTGTGTTGATGATTTCAAGAAAGTTATGAGAGTGGTAGGACTAAGTACAAGATACAGCAACCATTTATGATGAAAACAATAAAACAGATATAGAAGAAAAATATGTCAACATAATAAAGGCCAAATATGACAAACCCTCTGCTAATATCATACTTAATGGTGAAAAACTAAAAGCTTTCCCTCTATGATCAGGGACAAGACAAGGCTGTGTGCTATCACCACTCTTATTCAGTATAGTATTGGAAGTCCTAGAACAGTCAGCAAGAAAAAGAAAGATATCCAAATTGGGAACAAAGAAATCAAATTGTCAATTTTTGCAGATGACATGATTCTCTATATAGAAAACCCTAAAGACTCTACCAAAGAACTATTAGAAACAGTAAACAAATACAGTAAAGTTTCAGGATGCAAAATCACCCTACAAAAATCCATAATGTTTCTATACACTACAATGAAATTTCAGGAAAAGGAATGAAAAAAAATTCCTTTTGCCATTGCAACAAAAAGAATAAAATACCTAGGAATAAACTTAACAAAGCACGTAAAAAATCTATACACTGAAAACTAAAAGACATTGTTAAAAGAAATTAAAGAAGACACAAAGAAATGGAAAGCTATTGCGCATTCATGAATTGGAATAGTCATCATAGTTAAAATGACCATATTACCCGAAGCAATGTACAGATTTAATGCAATCTCCATCAAAATTCCAAAGGCATTTTTTAAAGATGTAAAACAAAAAATCACCAGATTAGTGACCCCAAATAGCCAAAGCAATCCTCAGAAAAAAAGAACAAGTCTAGAGGTATCACACCGCCTAACTTCAAATTATACTACAAAGTGACAGTAATCACAACAGCATTGTATTGGCAAGAATACAGACACATGGACCAATGGAACAGAATTGAGAGCCCAGAAATAAACCCACATATGTATGGGCAAATAATTTTTGACAAGGAGCCAAAAACACACAATGGAGAAAAGAAAGCCTCTTTGATAAATGATACTGAGAAAATGTAAAAGAATAAAACTACACTGCTTTCTGTCACTATACACCAAAGTTAACTCAAATGGATGAAAGATTTAAAATTAAGACCTGAAAAAGTAAATTGCATAGAAGAAAACAGCTACTAAACTCATAGAGCTTGGACTTAAGAGAATTTTATAAATTTGACCTCAAAGTCAAGGAAAGTAAAAGCAAAAATAAATAAATGAAACTATATCAAACTAAAAAGCTTCTGCATAGCAAAAGTAACCCTCAACAAGACAGAGCGTCAAAAAATTAAATGAGAAGATATTTGTAAACAACACCTCCAAAATATACAAAGAACTCACACAACTCAACAACAAAAAAAACAAACAATCCAATTAAAAATGGGCAGAAGACCTGAACATACATTTCTCCCAAGCAGACATATAAAAATGGCCAACAGACATGAAAAGATGCTCAACTTCACTAGCTATTAGAGAAATGTAAACCAAAACCATAATGAGATACTTATTGCCTTACACATGTAAGAATGGCTATCAACAACAAGACAGAACAGAAGGAAAGGAGGAAGAGGGAGGTAGAGAAGGCCTGATTAAAAGTCTGTATTATATAAACTAAAATATGATTGTCTTTCACTGTGTGAAATTAGGTTTTGCCCATATCTAATGGTTAAATAGAATGTTTTTACCCAATGGCCTATTCACTGGAAATGAGGCTCTCCCTGACTAGAAAGCTCTTGGCTTTCTATACATACTGCCTCTTGTGTATTTAGGACATAAAGCTTCTGTCCTCCAGTTGATGTCATCTCGTCTTGCCACAGCTCTGCTGTTTTGTGACTGGAGATCTTCATTGCTGGCCAATGGTGATCTGGCTTCGGCTGATGACTCATTAGTGTTTCTTGGAGGAGCTACTGTCCCCAGGACTAGTCCTGGCTGTGCTCTTTGTGATGGGGAGTTGGAGTGGTGGGGGTGGGGTGGGGAGGGTTGAGCTCTATAACCATAGCCTGTGACCATTGCTAAGACTCTGATTATCCTCCTTATATTAAAAGTGGAGAATATTCATCATCTTCAGACCAAAACCCCACTGTCCATCTACTGATCCCTAAAGCCACCATAAAACAATATGATGCTCTTAACTTTCTCAAAATCTGAATTATTCAGACTTATTCTTGGTCAATTTTTACAATATAGTGGATCTTAAAATTTACTCTTCTACGATGCTGTTAATCCTTTAAAAATTCAGACATACAGCTAACTTGCACTAAATTATTAAGAACTAGATTTGAGAAAATGTTTCCTAAGCTCAAAATGCTTCCATTTTAGAAGGGAATAAGAGTGTTTCTACCCAAATTACTTATGTTTTCTCTATTTCCTGGTTTTTGTACATAGCTTAAAGTCATTTTTAAAGTAGATATGATTCTCCTAAGATTTTACTACCTAGTTTCATATATAGAGTCCTCAGTTTAGTGAAGTAGACATTTATTTAGACAAATATTTACTCTAAATGATCTTATCACATTTAAATGATCAGAAATCAAATTATTTTAAAGAGTGTGGGAATGTTAGAAAAGGAAGACAAGAGAGATAAACATGTAATTTGCCAATGTAACAGTTTGTCTCTTCTTTGACTATTTGATTCTCAGCCTCCATCTTTTTTTCCCATCATAAAAAATCTCATTTGTCTCTGAATCCACAGTCCTTTTAACACCAAGCAAGTATACCAAAATGGGACTCCACCTACTTTCTGACTTTATAGGTGGGCCACCTCTAAACATGCACAGCAAGAGTAGACAGGAAATAGGAAGAGTGAGGGAAACTAACAGACTCAGAAAGATATGGTTTTTTGAAATATACTTTTCATAATGTTGCTCATAAACCTTTAAAATACAGGTTGTGGTCTATGGCCATGCCACCCCGAACAAGCCCAATCCTTTCTCGTCTCAGAAGCTAAGCAGGGTGGGGTCTGGTTAGTACTTGGATAGGAGGCCAGGTGCTACAGGCATAAAAAATAAAAAATAAGGGATTGTAAGCTGACAAGATCCTTGCAATCTGTGACATCAACCAAAGGTTGCCTCACCTAAAAAAAAATAATAAATAAATAAAATAAAATACAGGTAATATGCCTATAATATTGGTGCATGCTTTTTTGAAGATTGTTTTATATTTGCTTGTAGGTGAAATTTCTTATGCTTTTTCAAGTTCTTTTTATTCCCCCTACCTTTGTCAGAAAGTTTCAAGTTACTTCATCACCATCAACATCATTATTATTACCATCTCAATCATATAATCATTAGCAATTATTGTCATGGTCATAAGGAAGAGTAAAGAGGCAATTTATTAAATACTTATCATATAACTGGTGTATATTAAATGTAATCAATATATCATTTATTCTTTACAATGATTCCAATGGTGTGCAAGAGACAGCTCATATCTTCTTGTGAGAGTAGATTATGCATCTCTTTATTAATGCTGCATGTAGTAATAGAGTGGAATCTTGGATTTGGGTATTGTGAGAGTACTTATATCATGGAAATTAGTAGTGCTACAAAGTAGGGCTTTTCCCTGTGAGAGTACTGGTTAAACATGTACCAACATATCACTGAATAAACTTTGTAATAAGCATTATAAATCCTGTTATACATTAAGATATAGATAGATAGGTGGATAGGTAGATAGGCAGATATATGATGATGATGATAGATAAATAGATAGATGATGGACAGACAGACAGACACAATAATCACCAGTTATTAATATTTACCATTGTTCTAGTCAATCTAAACAATATTAAAACATGCATCACATACTGTGCTTAGAGTGCACAAGACTTCAAAGTTACTTCTAGGGTCTTTACCTCCTCATTTAATCACCTTCCCCTGAGTGTGGGTAGGAACTGTGACTTCCAAACATAAGAATATTGCAATGGTGATGGGATGTCACTCTTTTGCTTACATTACATTATGAAGGACACCATATTGCTAGTAAACTTGCTCTGAAGACTTTCTCTTTTGCTAGCTTCAAAGAAATAAACTGGCATGTTAGCGTGCCCATGTGTTATGGCAGGAAACTGTGGGCCATCTCTAGAAGCTGAGGACAGCCAACAGCATACAGGAAACTGTGGCCCTTAGTTTTAGAACTCCAATGAAATGATTTCTGCCAATAGCCTGAAGGTGCTTGCAAATGGGCCTTGCCCTGGTTAAGCCTCTGTATGAAAATGCAGACTGGCATTGATTAAAGCCTTGCAGACAACCCAACTAAGCTGTGCCCAGATACCTAACACACACAGAAACTGTGAGATAATAAATGTGTGTGACATTTTAAACTTCTAAATGTGTGGTAATATTTATGCATAATAGGAAACTAATATAATGTATTAGGTAATTTTTAGGTTTAGTTTGTTTTGTTTATTTTACTCCTGCAATTCAAGGTAGTTGCCAGGGCCCTAGACAAAATTTCTGCTTAAGAGAACTAGGACCAATCAGTTATACTGCTGAAACAAGACTGGACAGAATTAGTGGAAATATTTTTTCTCACCTCTTAGAAGAGATTCAAGCCAACACATAGACTATTATCTTTTCCCCTGCAGGATTCTTTAGTCCTTATTCTCTTGCTAGAATGAGAGAAGCTGGAGGCATTGAAGATGGGAAGGAGTAAAGAAACTTTAGGGAAACGTTTAGCCTCGGGTCTCCCTTGACTTTTTCATGCTTTTGGAAATGATCTTGACTTGGCCTTTGACTCTGGCTATGTTACTGCTCTACTCACTTTCCGCAAGAACTCAAGGACAAGCAAGTCTGAACAGATGCCTAATTGAGGAAGTGCAATACTTATATACCTGTTGGTTTCACTTGACTTTCTAGTAAAATTTTTTTAAACCCAATTTCATCTCATAACTAACAGCACTCAACAAAAGATACTTCCTTAGGTTAAGAAAGGCAGGGAATTTTAGCAGCTATTCTAAATTATACATGGATAACAGGATATAATAATTCTAGCCTATAAAACTAGGCTGAACTTTAGACATTTTAGTGGATAAATAGCAGAACATGACAAAACATTCTGGGGAAAAAATTTGGATGTTTCATTTTTCTTTCTGTCTGGCCAGGATATTTTCTTTGATAATTTTATGATATTTAATTGACTTTATGTTTTGCTATTTGTTTTTTAAATCAGTGTTATTGAAGAGTAATTTTACATACAATAAAATGTGTTTATTTTAAGGGTGAAGTTTTATCATTTTAGCAAATGTATATACCTGTGTGTCCATCACAAAAATCAAGATACAGAATATTTATCTCCCCCAAAAGTTCCCTCATATCTCTTTGCAGGTAGCCCATTTATGATCAGCCAAATGCAAACATATCTACTTTCTGTGACTATCTGTTATTTTTGCCTGTTTTTGTATTTCATATGTACAGAATCATATAGTACTTGTCTTTTGTGTCTGGCTTCTTTTGCAAAGCAAAATGTTCTTGAGATTCATCTATGATGTTACATTGTTTTTCATTGTTGAATAATATTCTTTTGCAGAATAGTTATAGAAACTGTAAAAGATACAGTTCATTTCCAACCTATATATAGTTCTAATGGATGAGAAGATATCTTGAAACTTTTGCATCGGCACCTCAGAGGTCTTGGAAGTAATGATGATTTAGCAACTA
Organism: Eidolon dupreanum; assembly: GCA_028627145.1. Classification (NCBI taxonomy): domain Eukaryota; kingdom Metazoa; phylum Chordata; class Mammalia; order Chiroptera; family Pteropodidae; genus Eidolon; species Eidolon dupreanum. Next base: position 132,970,250 of record CM053502.1, on the reverse strand, counting down.
TCTTTCAGAATGTACATAGTGTTTATACAGTCGTTTTTATAGTTTTTACTTGATCTTGGTAACAACCCTGTGAGATCAGTGTGAAGACATATTTATTAAATGAACTAATTCTAGAGAATAATTTTAAGGCAACATTAAATAAATATATTACATTTTGATACTTGTGTTTACTGACAAAGAGGAGCATGAAGCACAAAAAGTAGATGTCTATGAAATGTCATTGGTCAGGCTGAATAACTAGTATGCCTCCTTATTTAAATCTCTAGATGATTCTAGTGGCATCATGAGGAAAGTTATATTTTTAAGGAAATGTAATGATTAAATTCACTCTGAAATTATTTACAATTACACTTCATTTTGACTATGTAGAAATAACAAATATTTGAAAACATCAAAAATTTCCTTTGAAATACATTTTAAATAATTTCTAGACAGAAATAATAGCAGTTCTCCTCAAAATAACTTTTTATATGACAGATTTCTATTTATTGTTACATAAAGACATGAGATTTTAAATGTTTATATTTGGAGCAGATAAAATTATAAAACTTGGCTAACTAAAGCTGTTTGTAACTCTGTCTTCTCTGTCTCATAACCTTTCCAACCATCATTTTGGTTTTATTTCACTGAATCTAGAGCTAATGTACTAAATCTCGAGGTGCTCTTAATTGGAAGGTAAATGAGTTAATATTATTTTTCCCACATTACGCATAAAAAAGAAGTTCAGGAAAATGAAATGACTTGTTCAAAGGCATAGAACTGGGCCCATATGATAATTCATATTTAGCATTCTTTCTTTCTGCACTAATCTCCATCTCTTCCCTCATTCTCCTTGGTCACATAAAATTACCATAATATTAATGGCATATTCCTGATATATGTGACAGGTCACATTTTGGCTAAATGAGTACTTTTTAACTCTAGTTAGGTTTCATACACCAAATTCTTCTAATTCTTCCTCAAGGATAAGGAACACCTAGAAATCTTACACATTGCCTTATTCACTGCTGTATCTGCAGCACTAAAATGGTATGCAGTAAGTAGTCTGTAAATATTTGTGAAATGAATGCATTATTTACCAAATAGAAAAAGAAGTTTATCTCTTCTCTTCTACCAAAGTCTCAACACCCATTCCTCACCTACCAGTTTGCCCTGTGTCTATGCCTCTGATAATTATATACTTTCCTCAACACATATCAGAGCTTTTATTCCATAAAAATGTTGGAATGGAGCTAGATGGCACAACCAGATGTTCAAGAAAGAAATGCGTCACATTGAACATAACATTTAAATTTTCTGTTAAATTCACTGCATTTATAGATATGTTGCAGTTAAAACACCTTATTAAAATATATAATGGGAACCTTAGCATAATTCTTGGAACTCAGTAGGTGATTAAAAAATGTTTATAACTTCTTATTCTTTCTAGCCTCAATTTAGGATAATTTTACCATGTAGTATATTATCAATTTGTAATCTTTGTGTACATTAGCATAATCTTTACAGATGTTTTGGTGTGTTTCAGTGTTCATAGATGGCATCTCTGAAATTTTTTCTTCAATATAAAATTCTGTACATTGGATAGCAATTTCTCCTGATTTCAATTAAATCTATAATAGTTATTCATTCAAGCATAAAAGAATGTTGGTTATGTAAGTTAAATAGCAAATAACAATAAACAAAACCAAAAGCAACTTGAATTACATGCTTAGGGCCAGTTCTTTCTCTCTTTTTTTTTAATCTTGTAGGGAGCAATTCAAAGGCTGCTAGTATATTGGAAAAATTCCTACTTCAAAGGTCATGTCAACTTTAATATACATGCTAGAGAGTAAATAGATTCCCAGTCACCAGGATATTGAATGAACACATAGGCATATACCACACACACACACACACACACACACACACACACACACACACACATACACACACACAAACACACACGTACACACACATACACACACCTTGGCAGGATAAACTTTTATAGCATTAGACTGAATTTTCCCTTTGTTTTTTCTTGTCATGACACTAATAACATGGTAATAGCAGAAAAAAGAGTTATTTCTACAAGTATCAGTTGATGATAATTCATGATGACAACTACGAGATGTGAGATGTGCAAGACTTAAGGGTTAAATAGTAGCAGTCTATTTCCATTCTTACCTTACACAATTCATGGAAGGCCAGCTCGGAGGCTAAATGTCAGGTCACAAAATTCTGGCCTATAAAGTTTCATGAAATTCTTAAGTTCTGTATAGCCTTATAGCCCTATCTTGGTGCCCAGGAGCTAGGATCACCAGAACTCTGTTTGTAAATAGAATTGTTGGGAATGGAAACAATGATTTGTCTGGATCTAAATTTGCCCCCTATTAACTTTTTTGTTACTAGTTTACATGTTGTTACTGAGTGATGCAGTTTTTTGTGGTCATATCATGCTGAAAATGCTTAAGTGGAGTAAATGGAAACCAAGATATGAAGAAACCAGGACAGAATCATGACTTCCTCTAAAAGAGACTAGGAACACAGTCTCTAACAAGATACCACCACTTATTAGTACCCCCAAAATGTGAATAATAAATGCTGTTCCAGGTGAAACTAAACAGATTATCAGAAATTCTTAGACACATGAGCTCCTGAGGAAAACAGTGATTTTTTTCTCATTTTCTAGGGATCTAATAGCAATGAGACACCAATATATTTTATATTTCTTTCATGGTATTATAATTTGGCTCTTTTAAAATTACATTTTCTAATTATTTGCTGCTACTTATAAAAATAAATTTTTTACATATATTACATTTCTAATTATGCCCTTGCTAAATTATTACTTCTAGTAATTGTTTGGTATAATCCTTTTTTACTCTTTTTAAATGAAGAATTATAATAATGTTGCCTAAAAATGGAAATAGTTTCACTTTTATTTTTTTCCTTATGAATTATTAGGGCCTCTACTGTAACAATAATAGAAATGATGAGATTACATATCCTTCCCTATTAATATTAGGAAGAAGAACATGGCCAGTTTTTCATCATTAAGTATGATGTTAGCTATAGGGTTTTTCCTGATGTACTTTATCAGATAGAGGTTTCCTTTTATTTCATTATATGCTGAGAAGTTTTAATTGTGAATTGAATTGTGGATTTTGAATTGAAATTTAATTTTAATTGAATATATTTTAATTATAAATTTTTGTTAAATTGAAAGGCTATTCATCATCTACTGAAATGACTTACTTCATTAATATGGCGTGTTTGGTGGAATTCTAAGATGGCCCCCACATTTCCAAGCTCCTGGTATGTGTATACATACATAGCTTATACCAATTAATTATTCAATTAAACACTACACGTTGCCATGAAGGGATTCTGTGGATATAATTAAAGCCACAAATCAACTGACCTTAAACCCATTTCCCATTTAGAAAAAACAAGTGCAGCTTGCTGCCATCATTAATTTAATTTTACATAAACATGCTCTTTGAGGCTGATGCAAATCGGACTGGTTTTCAATGTGAAAATAAAATATAAAAATTGCTCTTGGAGTTATTTCTAAACAGAACTTATCTCTAATCCTTAATGTAACAGATATATATGTGATCATATTTAATCATTTTTTCATGTGGTAAATTTTAAAGCACGGAACAACACAAGTGGAACATCATATTCCGCAAAAGTTTATCACATTTCTCTCTGGATCTTCTTGCCATCCTTGTTGTGCAAGCAGCAAACTTTGCATGATCCAGTTGGATTCTGTTTCCCTGATGTTGGTGGTATGCTCTTGGGGAAATGTCTTCCAGACAGGTGAAGAGGTGTGATATCATGAGAGTATGGACGACTGTGAAGATGTTGCTGCCTTGGCTTGTGATGCTTTTTTAGCATTCTTTGTGTGCTCAGGATTGTCCTTCTTGTAAAGAATATAGGAGTTCAAGGAGTTCAACACTTTAATGTTTAGAAGGTGGCGAAAGAATGTCTTATACCAAAACTTGTGCCTTTTGCGCTCAGTTGGATAAGAAGGGAGCATCTGATCAGCTGAGTCCACTGCTCTCATATTCTTGTTATAATCCGCAATGACACATGGCTTCTTAGTTTTCTTTCCATTTATGTTGTCTGCTTCAATCACAGTATCATTGTGGAATGTTGACAACATTGTCACCTCCATCTTTTTACATCATTGCAGTGCCATAAATTTACCACAGAATCTGGCTATAGACGTCCCCTTTGCAATCCCTTTTTTTTTTTTCCTTTCAGATCATTTGGCATCTGTTTTCTGTTCAAACGAGCTATCCCAACTGCATCAGTCCTCTTTGATGTAATGCTCTAAAAAGCATGGAAGATATATGGCAAACTTTGGGGGTAAGGTTAGGACTGTAATCTATGAGTTATCTGGGAGTAAAAAGCTGTAGCCACAAGACAAGTATTCTCAGGGCAAATGAGAAATGGGTTAAAGCAGAGAGACTATCTGGCTGGGCCTGACCTAATCAAATGAGCCCTTCACATCTGTGTCTATAGAGATCAGAGATGGAGGAAATCGGAGCAATTCAAAATGTGAATGAGATTTGACAATAGAGAAATTCTCAGTGCTGTTGTGGAAGAAGGTGGGGACCATTTAGTAAGGAAAATGAGCAGCATTTAGCTGCTAAGAGCAGCCCATGGCAACCAGACAGCAAGGACAGGGACCTTGATCCCACAATTGAAAGAAAGTGAATTCTGCCAACAACCTTAATAAACTTGGAAGCAGATTATTCCCCAGAACCTCCAGAGGAGAACTCAGTTTGCCCAACACCTTGATTTCAGACTTTGAGTCCCTGAAAAGAACATCTTCCACCCTCCACCCGCCGACAGCAACCCAGGAATTACTGAAGCAGGGAACTTTTGTGGGAATAGCTTAACGCCAACAATGGCTTCACTGTGGCCCAAAATCACGTGCTGAATTTGATTGTCTTGCCCCAAACCTGAAGAAATGAACATTCAAGATCTCAAGAATCAACTAATGACTGCAGCATCAATTCAGGAAGCTACGGATTTTCTTAGCAAGGAGGGACACATCCATTCCACTGTGGATAATGATTATTTTTAAAATCCACAGATGCAGAATAACTTAGTTGGGTACCTGAGATATTTTCCTGCTGGACCTATTTTCACAATCTGTCTCTAGCTGTATATATGTTTGGGCAATTGACATCTAGGAAGCAGCTTTCATCTATAAAGGGTTTCAAATGGCATCCTTTTGAAACTTTGAAAAATAAATTCCTGCTTCTTGTGGCTTTCTTAGATGGGGCAGAGTAAGTGTGGGTCCTGATGGAGGGGCAGAGTTGTGATGTGTTGAGAGTCAGAGGAAGTTCAGAGAATGGCGAAATCAGGCCTGAAATTTTGCTGTTGTGCCCATTCCTCCCAGAGGAAGCCTGATCTCATGTTATATTAGGAGTTCTACAGAGGTAGCGGGGGAGTCCTAGGATGAGAAACAACTGGGTGCTACGAGTGCTGGCGCTCCCTCACCTCAAACTCATTTCTTGTCAAGCCCTCCTCCCAACCCCCTTCACCCCAAGTCACAATGACGGCACACGCCAAATCATACTCTAGCCCAAAGGCTGTGGAGGGCCAGGACCATCAGAGGCCAGAACAGAGGAAGTGAACTATGCATGTGTGGTGGCAAATCTACAGCCTTCCTGGAAGCTGAAGGTCCCAGGGCAATGACTTGGGCTTCTGGCGCAGAACGCTGGGACTCAATTTCTATCTCTGCCAAGGTCCAAGGCCACAGGAACTGGAACACTCCATATTATCCTTGGGGCCAGTTGTTCCTCTTCTACCTGCTCCCCCTGGCAGCTGTGAGGTGTCTAGAATATGTTCCAGGAGACCATTACTGCTTGTACCTCCAGACTTTCCCCTGAAAAAATCTCCTCAGAGCATTGGTCCCTCTTTCTGAGCCAGCCCAACTGCCAACGCTGTGATGGGGGAGCTGGCCTCTTCATACAAATCTCTCCTTCAAGAAGTGTCCTCTGCTTTTGAACAACATTCAACCATCGATGGATACCTACATTCCTTCCATGTCTTGGCTATTATAAATAATGCTTCAATGAACATGGGGGTGTAAATATCTCTTTGAGATAGTGACTTTTTTTTTTCACCAAATACACAGAAGTGAGATCACTGGGTCATATAGTAAGTAGTTCTATTTGACTTTTTTGAGAACTTCAATACTGTTTTTCATAGTGGCTGCACCAATTTACATTCCCACCAACAGTACACAAGGGTTCTCTTTTCTCCACATCTTTGCCACACTTGTTACCTCATATTTTTGATGCTAGCTGTTCTAACAGATGTGAGATCTCATTGTGGTTTTAATTTGCATTTTTTTCATGATTAGTAATGTTGAGCACCTTTTCACATACCTGTTGGCCATCTGTATGTCTTTTGGAAAATTTCTATTCAGATTCTATGCCCTCCATTGTATTTTTGAAAGTTACTAAGAGTTTAAATCTTAAGAGTGCTTATCACAAGAAAAAAAAGTTTGTAGCCGTGTGTGATTAGGAATGTTAACTAGACTTATTGTTGTGATCATTAACTATATAAATAGTCATTATGTTTTACATCTCAAACTAATGAATGTTAATTATATCTCAATAAAAATATCAAAAAAAGTCAAAACACAATAGAAAGTATAAATAATCCAAAAGATGGCTCTTTTAAAAGATCAATAAGCTAGATAAAATTCAATTGAATTTTAAATGTAAAATTCAATTTTAAAATGAGAGGGAAGAAAAACATATATAATTTGGAATGAGAAAGGAGTACAACCACTATCTCAGAAGAGATTAAAAGAATAATGAAGATATGTGGCTATGAGTTTGAAAGTCAAAAAAAATAAAAAATGGACATTTCCTTAGCAAAATAAAAAGAAAAAAGTTGAACAGACTAATTTACAAAAAAAGGAGATTAAAAGGGGGGATTAGAGATTTACTGTTCATGAATTCACAACAGTTTTAACTAATTTTTAAGGAAGAATGAATATATTTGGAATTAACTATCCAATTACTAAATATGTCTTCAGATAAGATGTCAAAACTTTCTCTGCCTTCATAAATGAAGTGAAAATGAAGTGTTATGTTTTCCTTTAATGAAATAAATGTGAAAATTGTGGGGTATAGTTAAAGTAAAATTATTCTATAACAAACAGGTACCGAGATGCCTGGTCAAGTTGGGCTACAAAAGATAAGATCAGTTAGCAGCTTTACAATGCATTATCCAAAGCATATATTTCTATGTACCTTAACATCAAACAAAATGAAGTAGAAAAAAAAAAAAGAATGTGGAAAGTCAAATTATCAAATGGGAAAAATATTTGCAAATTATATATCCAATAAGGGATTTGTTTTCAAAATTATACAGAACTTTTAAAACTCAATAATAAAAAGCGATTTAATTTAAAAATAGGCAAAATATTTCAATAGATAGTTCTTTAAAGATACACAAATGGCAAATAAATACTAGAAAAGATGCTCAACATCATTATTCATTAGAAAAATGTAACTCAGAAAACCTCAGTGAGATAGTTTCTCATTTGAACAAATCTGATATGAAATATATTGGATAAAAATGAAGAAGAAATTATTCATAAGGAATTATTGTTGATCTGTTAGGTTTGATAATTGTTTTAGGGTTATGTAGGAAATGTTATTTTTTAGAGGTGCACTTTGAAGTACTTAGAGGTGAATTCTCTCATAATGTTTAGAATTTACTTTAGAATTTTCTGCCCAAATGTATATATATATATATGTGTGTGTGTGTATATATATATATTCATGTGTATATATATATATACACACACATTCCTATATACATATATGTGTGTATATATAAACTAATACAGCATAATTGTGAACTATTGTTAAATCCAGTTAATCGGTATATAGCTGTTGGTTATATTTTTACATGTTTAATTTTTTTCCATAATGAAAAGTTTAAGTACAGTGGGGAAAAGGACTAGAAGCAATCCTCCCACCCCCTGCTAACATTTGTTAAAATATCCTTGAGTTTATTCTATGTACGATATATCTGTAAACATACCTCCTGCAGTCTTTACCTCAGTTATGGTACCATCATTCATTCATTCATTCATTCAATCCTTCAGTAAATATTGACTGAGGGCCTAATATGTGCTAGAAATTGTGCTAGTGCTAGCCACTTGGTTGTCTAAGTTAGAAAGCAAGGAGTTAAAAAAAAAAATGAAAAGAAAAGAAAACTCAGCTAAGCCATTCCTGGACTACTAACTACAGAACTGTGACCTAATAAAATAGATATTTTTTAAGGTGCTAAATTGGTTGTAATTGTTTATGGGGAAATAGAAAACTAATATATAGAATGACTTAAACTGACTTGTTTTTTGACATTGAACCAATTTTTCTTTCCTAGAAAAATCCCACTTAATCATGATTTATTACCTTTTTTATATGTTCTTGGATTTGATGACTATATTTTATTAATGTTTTGTGACTACTAGTAGTATATGTTGTAAGATGTTTTTGTGGCCATATTAACGTCTGAAATTGTCTTTTCTTGGGATGCTTTTGTTTGAGTTTGATCTAACAGTAATACTGGCTTCATAAAATAAATTGGAAAGTATTTCTACCTTCTCTATTTTCTGAAGGAATTTTACAAGTTTCATGTTATTTCTTTGAATGTTAATAGAATTCACCAGTGAACCCACATGGGCCTGGAATTTTCTGATAGACATGTTTCCATAATGGATTTAGTATTTTAAATAGAGATAGTGTTATTTAGGTTTTTGTTTCATCTTCGGTTAAGTTTTATAAATGATACGTTTCAATAATTTTTTTCACTTCATAGAGATTGTCAAATTCCTTGGCATGAAATTATTCATACAATCCTATTATTATGATTTTAATGTCTCTCAGATTTAATATGGTGATCCATGTTCTCAATTTTTATTGTGATTAGTCTAGGGGTTAATTGGTTTTGTAAATATTCTCCAACCAATAGTTCTCTACTCTTTGTTTTTTATTTCATTGGTTTCAGCTCATTTGTTTTTTATTCCCTCCCCCTCATCCTTGATTTCTTCTTTCTATTATTATTTTTTAAAATTTCATTTGTTATTGAGATGAAACCCTAGGTCATTAATTTTGAGACCTATAGATGCAATTTGGTCTTTAAGCATTGTTTTAACTTTATCTCAAAATGTCTAAACTGTTGTATCTTTATTGTCCTTTAGTTCTAAATATTTTATAATCTCTCTTGAGAATTCATTGTTGACATGTTGATAATTGAGACTGTGTTTTAAAATTTGTCAATATTGATTTACTTAGTTATATCATAATTATTGATTTTTAATTATCTCATGATAAAAAAAGTGATTTCAGTCTTTTAAAATTCATTAAGATTTGGTTAATGTCTCTAAACACTGTGTACCTTGGTAAATGTACTTCATGAGCTTGTGAAAAATGTGTATTTTTCACTTATTGGGTGCGGTCTTCCATGGATATAAATTAGGTCAAAATGATTGATGATGTTCTTTAGATTGTCTACATCCTTGCTAATTTTTGTTGTGATGTTGTTCATTATTCTATCAACTGGTGAGAGGGGGACTTAAAATATGTAATATATTCTGTTTTTTTTTAATCCATTAAATTCTGCTTCCTTCTTCTGGATATTTGAATAATTTTTTAAATTTAATTTTAACTTTTCCAGAATTTCATATAGTTGTAAACATATAGTATATTGCCTTTTCAGATTGGAAGCTTAATAAGCATTAAAGTTTCCTCCATGTCTTTTCATGACTTAATAGCTCATTTATTTGTAGCACTTAGTAATAAATATGCCATTAGATGTTCATAGTTTATTTATTTTTTTTCCCACTGAGGATATCTTGGTTGTTCCCAAGTGTTCACAATTATGAATAAAGCTGCAATAAACATTGTGTGCAGGATTTTGTGTGGACATAAGTTTTCAACTCTTTTGGGTTAGGTACCAAGGAGCACAGTTGCTTAATCACATGGTAAGAATGTATTTATAGTTGTAAGAAGCTTCCCAACTGTCTTCCAAAGCAGCTATACCATTTTGCATTCCCACCAACAATGAATGAGAGTTCCTGTTGTTCCACATCATTGTCAACATTTGGTGGTGTTGGTGTTGTGGATTGGCCATTCTAATAGGTGTGTAGTAGTACCTCATTGTTTCAATTTGCATTTCCCTGATGACATGTGATGTGGGCATTTTTTCATATGGTTATTTGCCATCTGTTTATCTTCTGTGATGAAGTGTCTGCTGAGGTCTTTGGCCCATTTAAAAATCTAATCGCTTTCTTATTGTTGATATTTAAGAGTTCTTTGTATATTATGGATAATAGTCTATTATGTTAGATCTTGAATTTTTTAAATTCATTCTCTCTTTCACCCTTCTTCTAGACCTTCCAATTATATGAATATTGAGCCACAGTTACCTAAGTTTTTGTCCACTTTTCCCCTCAATTTTTAAATTTTATTTTATACAAGCAAATAAATTTTACTCATCTATCAAGTTCATTGACTCTTTTCTCTGTTATTGCCATTCCCTTATTCTGCTATTAAACCCATCCAATGTTTTGTTTTTGCTTTTGTGTTTTAAGGGGGAATGTATTTTTCGGTTCTAAGTTTACATTTGGTTCTTTTTAATATTTAATATTTTCAGCTTCTCTACTGAAATTTCCCTGCTTTTCATTCACGAATAGTGTAGTTTCCTTTGCCTAATTAGCATGATCATAATAGCCAGCCTAAAGTTTTTCTCTGAGAATTTTAATAACTACTGTCATCTGGGATTAGCCTTGGATGATTTTCCTTCTCTTGAGAATGGATCAATATTTCTAGATCTTCATATTTTGAACAATTTTAGTTTATCTTGTACATTGCAAACATTTTGGTATGGGAACTCTGGATTTTATTACAGTACTCTGAGGAATATTAACATTTTTGGTATAGTCAGCAATGAACTTGGTAAGACTCAAATTTAATCTTTTCTCTCAATTTGGGTTGGGTGGCAATTAAATTCTCACTTCAGACTATGTGAAGTCTGACCTTTGAATACGTGCGGTTGAAGAGTTGGCCAAAGACATGGATCAAGTTTTATGTGTAGAACTTGAGGTTTCCCTCTACTACCTCATTGCTTTCTGAGATTACTCACCCCCACCCCACTCTCTGGCTGCCCTAGGTGCCACAGGCCTCTTCCCTGGATTTGCTGACCCAGAAAGATGGCTGACTTTCTATTGAGTTTTAGCTATCCAGAACTACCTTGAAACTATTGCTATCCTCAGAGAAAAACTGCAGAGTGAAAAACACTTTACTTGTTGTTTCCTTCAAATTTCGACTTGTTTCCATAATCTGCCTGCTTTGTTCAAGATTGATATCATAGCCAACAATATTAAAAATACAGGATAAATTTTTGTGTTAAAGAAAATATTTAATTATGCTGATTTTTTCATATATAAATGTTTTTGTGTTTGATTTAGTAAAGCAAAGAAATGGAGTAGTGGAATAGTAATATGTACCTTGTAAATTTGTTATAAAGCATAAATAAAATAATGTAATAAAGTGCTTAACAGAATGGCAGACAAAAAACAGATGTTCAACAGTTGCTAGATTCTTAACTTTGGCCATAATTGGGTGCCAAAAGAATCACTACTTAATCATTTTGTTTTATAAGTCCAAGGCAGAAAATGCTGTTGGATCCAATGACATTGAAACTGGAAGGGATGACTATTATGGAAAGTTTCTTTTGGAGTGATGGCCTCTTGAAGAGAACTTTGGACTGAAATTGTACCTCTGTAGAATCTCAGCAGGTCTCTAGTTCTAGGTATTCTTTCAACTTTACTAGAGCTCTCACTACAGAGAAAGGAAGATTCTCACTGACTTTTCCATATTTTGAGTGTTTGCAGTCTCAACTTTGATTAAGAAATATCATACAGTGTGTTGTACTGTTTGTATACCCAAAAGATTCATGCCATTTTTAGTTTGTTTTTCTTTCAGTCAATAAAGTAAGATTGATTTGGCTACTTAGCAAGGGAGCATACACAATTGCAAAAGTCACTGTATAAAAATCTATCTTCTCTTTAGAGCTTAGCAATATGAACAATTTGTACATGCCTATGTAAATGTGCATGAATGCTAGCTGATACTTTTTAAAGAATATTTAATCTATACATTCCAAGTACTTCAGTTCTAAGTCCTAAACTGTAAAAGAAATGTCTAATTACCTGTGGGTAATGAGAAATAAAATTAAACATCATTCTATATTATTCTGAGGAATGGTTAGTACAAAATTTTATTTAATATATTCCTAAGCTAATGCATTGTAATGAAAATAGAATTCTACATGGTAAAGATTATAGAAATATCCTTCTTTCATAAAGCCCTGAAGTGGTCTTGGGACATGAAGCAGAATTGTTTCAGCAGAGTTCAGAAGCTTGGCCAGGAAATGTAAATTGCTAAGAGAATGTAAAAAGCACATTAAACTTAGGCCAGTTTTTACCCCCTGAATTAAAAGAGTAATTTAAAAATCAGGACTCTACTTTATTTTTTAACCAATAGCGAACATAGGGATTTCAGATAGGGAGAAATATATTTTGATTAATTTTGACCTTTTCCGAGGGAACCTGGCAGCTTTGTCCTTCACCAGCTGGAGTTTATGTAAGGCCTTATGGAACAAGTCGGCCAACAGGGAGTTACAATAATCTAATCTTCATGTCCTGGATACTGCCTTGCATGAGACACTTGCTTAAGTAAAGGATTTTTCAATTTCCCACTAGGTGGCTGAGAATACAAAGGTATTGTACTGGTTTCCCTCGTGTGACCAGACTTCTCAGGAATAAATGAGGATCCTGACTTTTTCAATCTGCCTGGTTTCTTGATAAGAAGAAAAGTAACAGAAGCTGTTAAGATTAAGGATACCTCTCTAATTATACAATAAACAACCATGACCTTCTAAATTTAGGAGTGAGTTAAGGTTGGCAGTTTTTCATTGACTTTGATTCACCCTGATTGGGACAATTTTTAAAATAAAATATAGATAACCTGTTGTAGGCCTAGGTTCATGCTGAGTACAGTACTTGAAATTTTGCTTTGTTTTAAATTTTATGCATCTACTTTGCTTAGATTCCTACTTAACTAAGAACAACTTAGATACTATGTCCAGTATTGGGTTTTCTCTGAAATTAATACAAATATATGGGTTACTTTATCTGGGATTCCCTTTAGAGTTGTACCAATGCTAAGTTGACCACCATTCATAACCTTCACTCATAGCTAGTTTCTAGAACAGTAGTTATCACAGTGCATATTATTAAAATACTTGTTGATCGGAAGAAATTTCTTTATAAAGGAGACATATTTTGTTGCATGGTGTACAGCATTTCACAAAAATATATGACCTTTTAAGTCTAACACAATGCATAGATCGTTTGCTCCCCTGAAGATATAAGATGACTTTCTGACATGTATACTCTTTGATAAATTCTATAGCAAAATACAATTACATGTCAAGGAGCAAAGCTATAGGGTAAAGTCATTTTAACTAGAAGTTATAGACTATAGTCACTTTTGATCTTTGCCCTTTTCTAGCAAAAGTTCTAAATTCTCTTTAATATGTAAGATTCACTAACTAATCTAGGACTTAGGCTAATTATCATGTTTAATCTTTATAAATGTGGACAACGTTGACTTTTACGGTTTTATACCATTTTATTCTATCTAGTCATTTATATTTACCATTTAGACCTTTTTCCTTTGAAAAAGAAAAAGAATAAATTAGCTATATTGCACTACTTGTATAACATTAGAATAAAACACTGAGAAGTTAGCCTGATGTCAAATTCTAATTCAAGAGAATCTTTTCTTGTTCCTAATACCTTCACTCCTTGGGTCTACTGACTGCTTTGATTATATCTGGTTATTTGAAGAACACTTGATCAACAAGTGTTTAATTTCTGTCCTTTGTTTAGTGTTATAGAATGGGAAGCCTTGAAAATAAAGTGATGACATGATGACAGGGGGCCTAAGTATACCCTGTATTCTCATGCTTCATATTAAGTATTTTCTTAACTTGAAGGTTGCATATGCAATTACCACTGGGGCAAACAGCCTTGGGTGGTCCATGCATCCTAAAAGACTTGCCCATTTAATTTCCTATAGGACTAATAGCCTTGGATTTACAGTACAAAGTGCTTTATGGTTTAAAAGAGGACTTGCACATGCTTCTATTATTTAATTCTCAAAACAACTGTTAGAAAGCATTATTATCCCTGAGTTATAGCTGATGCCCATTGATATTTTTAAAAACTAACTAAAATACACAGCGTTCTATCTTCAATTCTTTTGAATACCAAAGTACAATATAAGGTTTCATAATAATTTGAATTATAATACTATTAGTTACAAATTAGATTTTTCCATCATTTAAAAAAATACCCCAAGAAGAAGATGCACTATTTACTGGAGACAGATTTTTTTTGCCTTCTTATCTCTGTGTGAGATAGATGAAAATGCAGCTTTTCCTTATAAAGTTATTTTGAGATAATCACCAGACACAATTAGGCCTGACCAGCAGATGAATATGAGGCCTGTTGTTCCACAGTCTTAAGAGGCTTACCAAAATTGGTTGGTACTTTCAGGTTCAGAAAATGTAACTTATTTTGTGTTTGTTTCCCACACAGGAGAGAGAGTTTGCTCCATTAATTTTAATGAAGGGAAATCAGCATAAACTCTACAGATTAACAGTGGTCTGTAATTTTGCTCTGATGAACAGTGTATTTGTAATACAACATATTTTCCACATATTTGTTATATTTTTCCACTTACCTTAAATATACTGAGGAGATATATGACTGTCTTTTTCATGGAAATTACAGAGGTAATATTTCAGTAATCACAGGTGACTAGAACCAATCAATGTATTCCTGTTAAACTGCACACTAGGAAAGTCAAAGCATCTTTCCTCTTATTTTTATAGTATATTTCCTGAGATCCAACTGTTAGGGTAAAGTAACTTTGACTAATAAAGCTCATACTTCCATTAGATCATTGACAAGATATTTGCCATACATACACTCATATTTATGAATTTATTTTTTAAAATTTACTTACCACTTACTTTATAGCTAAGTTTCCAAGCAGATACATATAAGGCTAGTTGTAGGAGTGAATTTCTTATGTTTAAATAGAAGTTGGTGAAAACATTGGTTCCTAACTCATCTTTAGAAGTGTTCAGTACCTTATAAGAGGGATTATGCAATAGCAGATATATCCTTCTCTTTCTCTTTATGTCTGTACTTATATATAATTCTCTCTATATATGTCTATCTCCATCTACATCTATACCTATATACGTTCATCTCCCCTGATAAGAATGAAAAATCTGCTAATGTTATGCCCTCCTGTGGGGAATGGGGTCTTGTTTGTTCTAATGAAACTCTTGTTTGTATAGTTTTGAGTCCTCCCTTTCTCTAGACACCAATGTCTTTCTGGTCAGTAAGTTTATAATTAAATATCAAATTCTGCCTTCAAAACATTTCTTGATTCCATCTTCTGTGTTCATCCCTCTAAACTTAGGTGAAATTTATCTCTCATCAACATTACTACAATAGCCTTTTAAAGAAATTCTCAGCTTTGATTAGCACACCTGTATAATCACATTTTCACATGCCTCTGAGAGTGATTTTTCTAAAATGTAAGTCTGGTAGTATTATTCTTTTATTTAAAAACCTTTGAAGTCTCCTTCTTGCCTCAGGGATGCAGAACCATCACCTTAGCAGAGTCCTTAAGAAGTTGCCACAGTCAACTCTTTAGCTTAAATACAGCTGGTAGTTCTTTAATGAATATTCATGTTTCATGATTTATAACTGCATTTATGCAATTATCTCCCCTTCTAGTGTCCATTCAAATTTACCCCCCTCTGTGATGCGTTCCTCAAATTCCCAAAGTAAAATTTAGTATTCCTTCTTCTTTGTGATAGCAACTGTTCAATTAATTTATAATATCTTCCTATTGTAATAAGCCTGTTAGTTTATTTGCTTCCTTTCACTTGTCCTTAAAAGTAGATTATAATTTCCTTAAGAGCATGAACTTTATGAAATTCCTCTTTTCTCTCCATTTTCTAGCATGGGATCTAGTTGTCATATAGTATGTGGTAATTAAGGCTGTCTGTATTAAACAAAATGAAATATTGTGTATTTTGTCTAACATGTGTTCTGCATTATTCATTATTTTAAAAAGGATTGCTATGGGTAAAATAAATCCCTTAAGAAAAAATACATTATTATAGCAGTTGCTTCATTTTAAAAAGGAAAAACAAAAACAAAAAACAAACAAACAAAAAAACAAAAAACATGGACCAGGAGCAAGAAAAGGGCATTAACTGAGAGAGTTATCATAACTATATAATAACATTAAGTGGCTAATGCATACGTGACTGGAGAACCTTAGGAAACAGAATAAAGTGGAGAGGCACGTTAGTTGGGAATCTTATTTCATGTCAAAATAACTTGCTTCTTTATGGTAAAACTTAGAGGTGTCTCAAGGAAACTAAGAACAAGGATCCACCCTGGTTTCAGAAAAAATGAGAAAGAATCGGGAATGCTTTCTGCTTCTATCACTTCTACTCATCTTTGTGTGTCTATTATTCCCTCTACTGCAGATCAGTTTTTTTGTCATTGTAATTTGGTGACCAGCACCTCTTATTCAAGATGATAGCCAGATTAAGGTTGGCATCATTAAGTTTTAATCTCAAATTTTTATGGGGAGCAAAGTTGTCCCAGCTTGAACAAGATGTCAACCTCTGAACCAGTTATGTCCAGGAGAGAAGAATGGGTCACTTTTGATTCAGAGATGGCTGCTCCCATGCTAACATGTGCAATTGCTAGAAGAGAAGGATTGCTGCTACCATCTGAGTTTTTAGGAGATATGGATAAAGATTGTGTCTTTATCATGATATAAAGTATTATTTTTTTTTAAATTGCCTTTCCGTAGTATTAAAGAGGTAAACAAAATATTTGAGTCACTAAAATTGAATCAAACTCATGGAACTACTGTTGCTCTGGTTTAAAATTGCCCACATTCCTCCAACCCCCTCTTGGCTCTTAAAAAGTATTAGGACTCTTCTAACTTCTTCCTCCAGTTTTCATGAGGAAATTTTTGCTATACCACATAGGTGAACTATTTGGAAAATAATCTGACCCCTTCACGCAGTGTTCTCTCTCATTCTTCTCCAGGGAAAAGGACTAACTTCCTAATCTGATTGATGACATGGGGAGAGAGGACTGCGCAGGGGCAGTGACCTTCTCCTTTTGTGCCTGTCCTCTAAGTATCCATAGGGCAGTGGTCCAAGATCATCTAAGGGAAGGAATAGGAATGTGTTTTTTTGTGCCCCTGCTCTTGGAGCTCAACAGATAAGAAGGAAGTTTGCCTTTGAGTAGATTTGAGCAGTGTGTATATGTTAGAAATTCTACTTTCCTATATAGGTCCAGGTTGCATTTTCATTTTAACTTTGTCAGTATTAAAACTGTTTTTCCTCTTAGATCTTATTTTTTTAAATTATTATTATTATTATTATTAGTGACATTGGTTAACAAAATCCAGTAAGTTTTAGCCCTTCAATCTTAAATCAGATTTGAAAAGCATCAGTAAACCCGCAAACAGGGTGCATGATCTAGAAAACCTTCTGAAATGGACCCAAACATTCATTTTGGAAACAACCTAACATGTTTATTTATTTGATTTATATCAGCTTTTTCCAGTTACAAAGTAGAAGCCACCCACTGGTTGTGAATTTATTTTTCAGTCAGCACAGGATTGAGCTAGGAATGGGGCTTTGTTGATGACTTTGACCTAAGCAGTACAGCTGAGAAAGGAATCAGATCACCAAGAAAGTAAGGCTCTTAGTCACAGCAAAGACTTGGCTGAATAAAGGCATAGCCACCATTAAAAAAAAAAAAAAGGCTCCTACATTTCACCAGGTGAGAATATTTTGGCTCCCCCTAATGCAATGTTTCCCAAAATGTAGTTCCCAGACTAAGAGCATCAACTTCACCTGGACTTGTTCAAAATGCAAAATTTCTGGTTCTGTTCCCAGAGGTTCTCATTTAGTGGGTCTAGAGCAGAGCTCAAGAATTGAAGGGGAAGTGGTCCTGGTTTTAACATATCTTTTTAATTCTGAATTTACTTTGATCTTTTAGTTCGTGAGTGGAAAGTGAGATAATATTCGGATCTCAATTTCTCTCTAAAAATTAAAGTATAAGGGAATTACTATTGTTGGGACTTGGGACATTTTGTCATTGTTATTGTGTAAGAGGTTGGAGATAGGCTCTTACCCTCAGACAGAGTTGGGTTGATTTAATTCCTAAATTGTTCTGGTCCATTCCAGAGCCACTTTGAGGCAAAAGCCAATGCTCAGCAGTTCTGAGTACATAAAAGCGCAGTGGTTGGTACTGGAGTGGTCAGCCTCAGGGTGGCAGCAGGACTTCCTGTCTCACTGTGGGCCTCCTCCCCTGAGAGACCAGCATCCATGGATGTCAGGCTCATTGGTTGAGAGAACTTTATTCTCCTAGATCAAAATACCTTCTGCCATTCTAAGCCTTCCTGACCTAGTCATCCACAAAGGAGAGTGAGGCACTTATTCAATAGGTGCTGTTTTGCTCAGTGTGTATGTCTCTACTTTGTCCCGGCTCACTTGAGTTCTCTCTACCCACAGTTGGTAGAAAGTTTGCCAGGCTTCTCATGCTGGAGAGGAAGCTCACCTTCTAGATCCTTGCCAGGCAACATGCAGTCGGTGGCCCAGCAGCATCGCTATCACCTGGGAGCTTTTTAAAAATCAGAATCTTGGGCCTTACCCTAGGCACACAGAATCAAAACCTACTTTTTAATAGAACCCTTAGTTGGTTTGTGCACCATTAATATTTCTAAAGCACTGATTTATTTTTCCCAAACTTCAGAAATAATCATATGGGGTGATTTTTAAAAATATCAACTTTTAAGATCTATCCTGCTGCTTCAGAATCTTCAAAGGAGAGTCCTGGAGAAATGTGGGAAATGCTAAAAGCCCATCTCTCACAGTCTAGATAGTATTTCTCAAACTTTACTGAATATTCATATCCCCTAGAGATCTTACTAACGTGTGGGCTCTGATTCAATAGGTCTTGGTTGGGGCTTAAAATTCTGCGTTTCCAGTAATCTCCCAGATAATGCTCATGGTGATGAACCATAGGTAGCACTTACTAACAAGGTCAGAACCTCAGGGCCAGTGGGTATGAAGCAGTGAATAACTTTACGAATGTGTCTGATGTGCCTGTTTTAGCAACACTCTTGCATATGGTATCCTAAGGTCTAGATTTACAGACAACATGTTAGTAAGTTGATTTTGGAGCCAGTTTCAAGCTGTGTTCTCCAACTAAAATTTATAAATAATAAAGCTGTTATTTTGATATTCATGTAGTTGACTCCTGTTTATTCCTAATAGAAAGTTGTGTGTGTGTGTGTGTGTGTGTGTGTGTGTCTGTCTGTCTGTCTTAGTTTAAACCCAAGAAAGGTTTTACAGATACATGGGACTCTGAGACCCATTCCAAATCCTCTCTTCTCCACAGATAGTATAACTAATATTAAATTTCCACCCCATTATCTGACCCCAATAAACCATTTAGTTTTCCCATAAAGGTGCCTCCACATGAGCTAGAATTTTTGCTAGATGCTTCTGAGGCCAGCTTTAATGTGGTCAAAGTCCATCTCTGCTTGAATCAGGAGAGGGAAATAAATGTTTGATAGCATTTTACAATTCCTGTAAGAAGTGAGAGATTCCACCAGGAGAGAAATTCTGAGAGCACTTGCAGGCAGAGGCATGTGAAGTCACTAAGTCATGGGTCCCCAGGCTGTGCTGGTGGCACAAATTTGGAGACTCTAAAATAGAAGAAGAAGCAAGAGAACTGTGATGAGATTTTTGTATATAAGTATTTGCCGGGCACTGGTGTGATGTATATCTGAGAGCTTAAGGAAAGCAAATGCTTCGGAGGGAAAAAATAGACATTTTGTGGAACAAAGAGAAAGTACATTTCCTATATATTTTTCTTCCCAGAGAGGAACTTACTTGGAATAAGCATTTGGATGCAGGGGAGGGCTTTCTGTGGTAGGTGCCACCTTTCAGAAAAGCAATGAAGGAAAAGATTTTAGAGAGAAAATGAGTCATAGCCCAGGAGTACTGAAAGTATACAACAGAGTCTTTTTTTTTGTTTTTTTAAGTAAGATTCATGTTTGTTTTGGGAACTTGTCAAAGATATTCTTCAGTTGTTTTCCAAACCAATTTTTGTTGCTGTTATTTTTTTACTTGGGTACTTTTTTTTTTTTTTTTTTTGCCTTGAGAATTAGGACACATGCTGACACTGAAAGCTCAAAAACAATCAGTAAAGTATAGCCTTGACTAAAAAAATTTCCAAATAAAGTATAGGTAAGATTAAAAATGAACAGATAGGAAAGCTAAAAAGTAGTAAGCAGCTGGTGATAAAATAGAGGATTGTTGACTAAAGTAGAAATAAAGGTAGCCAAGGATTGAGAAACTCTCCTTGTGTTGTGGCGCGATCAAAGCGATCAAATCTAAGACCTATGGAGCCAATTGAGATGAATTATGAGCCTTTATTAGCCGGCCAGTGACTGATTCTCCACCACGCAGGGTCAGAGAATCAGCTCTGAGCTCCCAAAAGAGGCAGCTTATAAAGCCTAGAACCACATCAAACAAGCAAGCAAATTACAGAAGCAGAAGTTGGCTCACTTGAAAATTTTCCACCTTTAACACTTGCATAAAATAAAGTCTGTATTCACATGCTTAGACTTTGGTTGTTCCATGACAGTGATTTACATTTCGTGCCTAGGAGTGTTTATCTTTATTTTTTATTGAATGAAAACTTGAGTGTCATATTATTTATGTTAAAATTCAATGTTGTTAAAATTATTAAACAACTGATATTTTATGAATTAAGAAAAAGAGATATAGGGAACAAATATTTATTGAGCACTGTCAAGATAAGTTGACATTTTTCAGTTTCACAGAATCCATTATACTTTCCTGGTTGTACCTCATTTCCTAGAGGGCAAATAATTCTTTCTTATTATATGTAGACTCTCCAGGATGGCAATTCCACAGGCAGTGTTCCATGATGGAAGATTAATCAGGAGCTTTCTCCCAGGAATTTGAATCTCAAGCATTTGATACAAGTCTGAGAATGAAAGTTTGGAAGTTATTACCTACCCCCTGCCCCTTGACTAGGCTTTCAGGCAGGAGATATTCCCTATAATTCTTACTTTCTATGTTTCTTTGCTTTCTGGAGCAACTATTGTTTCTGCTTAGTCCAAAGCCTGAAACCTTAAGAGTTTTCTGCCAATAGCGTCTCTACCTTGTCACCTCCCTAACCTAAATATTCTTCCAATAAATTTCCTTTTGCATAAATTACCTATTGAAAGGAAGTAGAATTTGCCCTCTTTGGCATAAGGATTTTTTAATGCTGATCATTAAAAGAAAAGAAAATACAGACATGGGAGAAGCTCTGAAAACCAAGTAGAAGTTAGAAGTTACCCTTTTGTAAGAGCAGTTTACCTTTATAAGAGAAATCTCCATTTGTAAGGGTGTCTCTCTCTATATATATATACCAGGAAGAAAAATTTGTCTAAATCTCTAGAAACTCTTATCACTGGAGATGGTACTGACTTAAATCTGCATAACATTCATACCTTTGTTTACTGAGCTTTGTTTGAAACCTGGCTGTTCCCTTGTATACAAGAGGTATACATGCTTTTAAATTTCTTTTTGTTTTTCTCCTGTTAATCTGTTTTTTTATTACTGGGTGGGGAGAGGAGTCGAAGCCAAAACCTAGAAGAGTAGAGTAAAACTTGTTTTCTACCTCTCCCACATCATGTTATATTGCTTGTGGACAAGAACCTATTTTTTACAACACAAGATGAAATAGGCACTTTCAGTTATCATATCTAATAAAGATTTGGTTTAGAGTCTAAAATATTAAATTATAATCTATAGAATTTGCACACTGAATTATTTTTGGAGCACTAAATATTATATTTAAACACATAAAAACACATACACACATGTATGCCATGTGTTCTTCATGCTTCACTTTGTCACCTAAAGGAAAAAAATCCAGACCACATAATCACTTGCAATTTACAAAATATGGTCACAAAATCATAATTGTATTTAGCTTAGTACAAATATGAGATATCAGATGAATCATGCTTTCTTCCCAATATTTATATATACCATTTGTAATTTTATAATGTGTTTGTATTGTTTATATAACCAGAAAAATAAACTATTTTATTGAAAAAATTTGAAAAACAAAACTATCAAAAGCAATCCTATTTATAGACACATTAGATGTTAGCTTTTTGATATATAACTATATACCTAGCAAGATTTATTCTACATTCCATAAATAAGGAATGAAATTCTTACCTCGATTTCTTGTTTTCTTGTTCAAAGCATACTGTAAGAAGTCATCTGGGACTTAAGGATTAAAATTTGTAGAAAGCAAGCCCCAGTAAAATTATTAGTTGTAGAAAATTGGAAATGCGAATAGTCTGGGATGTTGAAATACATTGATTATTGCTAAGTTTTTAAGAATTTGCTACTTTTGGGGTGGAATCATGGTTAGTATAAAGGCAAATAAAAATTAAAATAAGAGGCTTACTTCTGTTGAAAACAAGGGGAGAAACTGCAGGGGACCAGAATTTCACCACCCCAAACTATGACTCTTTGGTATAAAGATTATCTTAGGCTGATTATTTTTGAGAAACAAAAGACGCAGGAAGGGCTTTTTACCTCACCCTAAACCACCTAAAAGAGGTACGATAGAAGGCTTGTTTTAGAAAGAACAGCTTTCCCCAGAGATAAATGCAAAGAATAAGGGTGAGGTGTGGTAGACAGGGGAAACTTAGCAAAGCTTGCTTGTTCAAATTCCTCTCTATGTTCTTTTGTTTCTATGTGGCATGGCAAACATTTGTTTATCAAACATTTGTTTTTCCACCTCCATATGATTTTCCTTCCTTCCCTTTGAATTCTCAGACTCCTATGTTTCTTCCAGCTTTGAGTGGTGTTACCTGTCTATAGGCTTCATATTCTTATTGGAGCCCCAGTAATGAAACAATTTTTTCCTGTTAGTCTGTCTCATATCAATTTAATTCTTAGACCAGCAAGAAGAATATGAAAGGGTAAAGAAGAAATTTTTCTACCCTGACAAGACCCTCAGCCTTGCATTGTCTTCCCACAGATATTTACTTTAGAATACTTACAATTGCACATTTTTTCTCTGTCTCTTTGAAATATATGTAAATCAATCAAAAAGCTAAATAAACCTCTTGGAAGCTTTAAGATCCAGAAATGTCTTTCTCAAACCTAGAAAAAAATTTTTTTGAAATATAAACATCAAAGGAGATAGGGCCCCCATCTCTCAATTTCTGTGGAAGGATAGGAGCCTAAATTAGTGGGTGCCATGCTCACCATACAAAGCTATTTCCTGTCACAAAGATATGAGTTTATTTTTCCTTTTAATAAAGCTAGTTAGCTAATGCAGATGGTCATCTCAACTACCAAGTAAATTTAGGATGAACTGTGTATGACAAATGGTGCTTCATGTCCTCTTACTTGAGAATTAGTTACTGTTTGTTTTGAAAATATGTGTGTGATGAGCTTTATTTGCTTGGCTATAT
Organism: Eidolon dupreanum; assembly: GCA_028627145.1. Taxonomy (NCBI): domain Eukaryota; kingdom Metazoa; phylum Chordata; class Mammalia; order Chiroptera; family Pteropodidae; genus Eidolon; species Eidolon dupreanum. The sequence goes on along the minus strand of CM053502.1, from coordinate 132,946,515 downwards.
AAAAGAATGAGGTGGTTTTTTGTTTTTGTTTTTGTTCTTTTATATTAGTCTTCACAAATTACTTGGCAGATTGCCAGTGATACGCATCACATTCTGGCTTAATGATTATTGAATCAAAAAAATTGTTTACTTTCTCTTCTACCTTTGTGGAAATGTTTTCTGAGTTGGGAAAGGATTTTGTTTTTAATTGTTTCCTAAAACTATGTGAAATAGCTTGTCATATTTCTAGAGTTTTAGAGCTTTATTAAATATTGGTTATATATGGCTTCTATTAACAAACTAGAACGGCATCTAGAAGATTTCAAAGTCAACAAATTCTTGTCAATTTACTAAAATAATTTTGTTTAAAAATATTTCTTTAATAAATCCATTTAAAAATTAAATAATGTTTTATATTACATATAGGTTATATTAAATAATGTTATATATATGTGTACACACACACACACACACACACACACACACACACATATAGGTTTGTCCTAGTTATTATGTTCTCTCTGAGAAGAGGATCTGTGTTTATACTTTAACAAATTTTCTAAGTACCTACAAGCTTCCTTATTCTTTTTTGTTGCCTTGAATATTTCACATGTGTACTGGGTAATTTATTATCTAATAAATTTTTTAAAATATTTCAAAAAGTCTATTGTAGTATTTATCATCTGCTTACTTACCTTGTTTATATCCTACTGGGATATATTTATTATAAAAAACATTTATGCAGTAAATGCTGTAACTTAGAACCAGGTACAGATATATAGTTTCTAAATTTGGGCTGCAGAGATTGTCAGGCTGTCCCTCTTAGCCTGGGGTTTTTGAGGATTCAATAGTACCATTAATTTTTGGTAATTTGATTCTGATATTTTTTGTTTTTAGGTAGTCCCAAATGTACTTATATGATCCATTGGACAGTAGGTCTATTTTCTCGTTAATGATATGGGTATGTAAGGATAATGACAACACCTTTCCCCAAAGAAAAGTAGCCAGTTTCCACAATAAGCAAAAAATTAAGTAAGTGGAAAGTTAATTTACTAAGTTTTGTATTTTTTTTTCTGTAAAGATGAAGCATCCTCCCACCTTCATTCTCAAAAAGGAGTGATCAAAGCACTTTGATTTGATACTGTTACTATGTGAAAATTTTGACTAAGGATTAATTATTTTGAAACAAACTGTTGTGAAATCCATGTGCAGGGACAATAGTAGTCACTTAACAAAGAGAAACCAATATGCAAATACATGTTTATAGAAAGGATCACAATTAAGTAAAATGATATCTGTTTTCTAAAAGATCATCACCTAACATTTAACCCTTATAATGCACAACAGTGGATACTTGCAAAGTGAAAGAAAATAAAAATGAGTTAAGAAATTTAACAAAATAGACCCTAACACATTTTAATGCCATAGGTAGGTGAGATCTCTGTATTCGTTTGTATTAATTTCTGAAGTTTCAGTGGCCTGTGTGTTCTGTCTATGGGGCCATGATGCTTGCCTTCCTCAGGCAAAATTTCATGAAAACAAAGACGTTTCTGAACAGCTGCTTGACTTTGGACTGTGGCTGACCAATGTTAGGAAAAAGCTGTCCTTCCTAATCAGAACAGACTTTGGCCTCTTTCTCATGCAAATGATTACTTCTAACAGCACTTTGAGTCATAATTCAGCCAAGGATTGATTCTGATTGTATGGGGTTGCTAGGAAACACCCTTCTCTGAGTGTGGGTGAAAAGATATTTGGCTTTCACGGTGCAGATTTTTTAGAATTATGTATATTAATTTTAGGATTATGTGTGAATTAAACATTTTCATAAAATTGAAGATAAAAGGTTTTGGTTCCTTAGAAAAATGTATTTCTATAAAGAATTGCTTGCTTACCTTTTAACCTAAAATTTCTGTATTTCATTGTTAAAGAAGTAAAATTTCCTCTACATGGAAGTGTTTTTGCTGTGCATCCACAGACGTGAGAGAGTATTAATTAGAATGTTGTTAGAGTGTAAGGGATTTTAATAGCCTAACTGGAAGGGCGCCCACATGTCCCTGGAAAATTATAAGCAGCAATTCACAAGCTATAACTGATAACCAGATGGATAAGTATGGAGTTAATGTTATTTCTTCTGGGACCAGAATGTCAAAATGAATATCTAATTAAGCTACTGAACAACTTTTAGGAACATAAAGCAGAAATAAATCAAGGAGCAGTTTTAAGAACAATAAAAACAGAATAAAGCCACCTTAATATTAAAGTCAAAAAGAGTGAAGCTTTGGGATTATTAAATATAAATATAAGACAAATGTAATACTTTACTACTATACCTATTTAAATAGAATATGTTAAATTTATTTAACTCTCATTTGTTATTTTAAGCTGACTTATAACTTGGTAAAATAAATACCATGGATACAAATTAAGCCATGAAACTTTACAAAAAAAGAACAACATTATCTTGATAGCAGCTATAATAATTGGCTAAGCAGAAAGAATCTTTTTTGCTTGAGAAAAAAAAAATACTCTTTATGCTTCCTTGAATCCAATAAAAGAGAAGCATTTATTTGAAATTTATATCAATAAATATTTATTTCTTTCTCTTGGGGTAGAGGTGATTGAAACCATTCTATGCTCAAAGATTATAAAATTTACTAGAGATGGCTGAGGTAACTTGTAAAATTAGGGCATAGAGTCATCTAATTTTATACAATAATTTTGGGAATTTAGGGTGTATGTATGTATTTATAAAACAAACATTACTTTTTTAATTTTATTCTTGATTTCTGTGTTCTTGTTTTGTCTTCAAGACTAAAGATTAAATAGACCAATAACATAAATATTTGTTACTTATTTTAACTCTTCAATTTCAAGCATCTTGAGACAATAAATATATAGGTTTTATTGTTTCCATGCTGTTTGTAGTATCATTTTTTATACAATTGAGAGCTTGACACACATACACACACACAACACGTCTTGGTAGGTAGTTATGTTTTAAATTAGTAATAATCTCTCTAAAAAAAAAATCCAAGATGAGAAAAAGGATAATGGGATTTTTTTTCTTTTTTGAGATGTACAAAAGAGATGTTCAGAACATTTGGTTGAAAGTCAGGACAGTATTATAGCTAAAGGGCTGGCTTTTGTAGCTACAAAACTGAGTTTAAATCCAGGATCCACCAGTTAATGTTGTTATGCCTTTGGGAAAATATTTACATCTTAAATAATCAGTTTTCTCATCTGCAAATTAGGTAAATAGTATATCTGTTACAAAGATTCCATAGAATTAAATAGAAAATGAGTATAAATTTCTTAGGAAGTTGTTTATCACATGGTAAGCACACAATAACTGTTTGTTTAATAATCTAGTTTACATAAGAATCAGCTAAACATGAACATATCTGGGAAATTGGGTTAGTTGCATTTCTATCAGCACATGCTTTCTTCAAAGCATCATTATTTTTTCCTTAATATTTTTTTATCTATACCTTGGTACTTTTTAAATCTGTTACATTTCAAATTGTCAGTTTCTTGTTCACGTTGTTACTATTAAGTTGCCCTTACTATAGAAAAGAACTAACTAGCTGCGAAGAAAACTGAGTATTGATGCTTTTAAATTTATACTTGAGGCAAACTAGAATCTTTAGCAACATCAGCCTCTTAAGGTGTGGAATCAATCAAGACCTTAAAACCTCCCCTTGCAAGAACTCACCTGGCTCAACAGTACTTTCCTCTTAAACAACAGCACTTTCTTCTTAAATGCCATCAGTGTTGACCATATCTGCTTTTGTGAAATCAATGTCCATATTAGAAATAAGCAAACTGTCTAAGATATGCATTTCAATATTTGGGGACTCATCCTGTGCAGATTTAGATTAAATACTGGTCAGTTACCTTAGGCTTTGGAAAATAAATATGATTAGCTAAACTAAAAAATTTGAACTTTAACTTTCCAGAATTATTTCAGATTTCCAGTGTTTCAATGGAGATTATAAGGTAGTATGTGAGAATTAAATGTTGAAATGGACTTTTCTATATGAAAATGCTTATTCTGACCCAATAATGATATAAAATAGCTTTGCAGTATTTTTTACAGTTACAATGGAGTCACATTAATTACACCCATTTGTTAACATTTGTTTCAAAGACTAATGGTGTTTCTTGGCATCTGAAGGAGAGAAAAAGATATAAAAGAGGAAAATAGCCACCATTCTTCAGAACCTGGTGAGTGCATCAGTTCAGGCTCTGGAAGAATACACCAAAATGGGATAAGACATACAGGAGATTTATTTGAGGTACTCCTTATGAAGAATAAAAGGAGAGAAAGCAGGAGAAGGCTGGGAACACCTTCAGGCCATGATGTAGGATTAAGCTCTGTGAAAGAAAAGCGTGAAGGAAGGGGGATTGAGCACCAAGAGCTTCAGACAGCATTGCCATTCTCAGAAAGACTCAGCCAGACTGAAGAGAAGTTCCAAGAAAACTTTACTATTAAAGGAGGCTCACATTGAGCAGGAATGGTCTGACTCAAAAAGCTTTCCCATGCTCCGTGATTACTTGGGAGCAGCCCAGGCCACACTTCCACTGAGTTGTTGTTGATCTCTTTCTATAGGTCATTTTTTAAAAAAACACATACTTTTCTCTCATTTCACAGGTTGCCTTTTAATTTTGTTGATCATTTCTTTTGCTTTACAGAAGCTTTTTATTTTCATGTAGTCCCACTTGTTTATTATTTATTTTGTTACTTGTGTTTTACGTGTCATATTGTCAGGGCCGAGCTGATCATGTTGGCTCTCTAGTGTCAGCTGTATTGCTGACTCAGAAGAGAAGGTTAGACAGTGAGAGGCCCAGTTGGAAGAATGCACAAGAGGCAGACATGAGGATGAACCAGCAGGCACCAACTTTATTGTGTGGAGCACACTTCTGTTGGGAAGTGCAGCCTATTGGGGAGTGCAGTCTATTGCATGGGGGATGCAGTCTTGTGCATACTTCTCCTGCTCCCCTTTCTTGTGCTCCCCTTCTGCTCTTCCTTTCTGCTCTCCAGGGGACCTCATGGCTCCTCACATAGCAGAGTACAAAAGTGGCATTCAGCCACACATGTGTGATACAATAAGCTGAAGTGTGTTTACATATTTTCTAAGTCCGGGGTCCTATTTCTAGCCGCAGTCCTGGATCACAGCCAGACCTTGGACCAGCCAGACCTTGGGCTAGGCAGGCTTTGGATCAGCCAGACCTTGGATCACAGCCAGACCTTGGGCCCGTCAGGCCTGATGCCCACACATATCCAAGACCCATATTAACAAAGGGGTTAATATCCAAAATTTATCATTGTTAAAGAACAAAATTGAGCTGAGTAAGTTTGAATACCTGATTGGCTTTATTAAGTCATTTGTGACTTGGGAATCATCCCATCCATTGTACAGATGAACAATTGGTTTAAACAATTTAGTAAAGTTGGATATTTAGTTTAATAAACCTCTATACTATTACAGAACCAGCAATAAGAAGCACATGTATAGAAAATCTTTATAGGCACATTCTTACATTTTTATTATTCCCTTGGTATAGGTCCTTAAAATAAAATTATTTGGTTAAAGAAAAAAATGTTTGTTAGGTTTTGGCATAAATGATTAATATTCTTTCAAAATATCTATACATTTATATTTTCAGATATAGTGTATGGACATATTTCTTCCTGTTTTCGCAAATGCTGTATTATGATAATTTTAACAATTTCATAAAGAAGAATGGTGCTTTGTACATTTTTTTTTACATTTAAAACTGGATTTTATTGTGGAAAATAGATTTTTTTTAAAGTTAGCATTATCTTACTTTACATATCTATAAAATGAACTTCTTCATTTGTGCATTCAATTACTAGCTGATTTTCCCAAAACATATCACTTAGTCAAACATTCCCACCAAGCTGAGAATAGAAACAAGCTGTTAGTAAGAGGGAGTGATAGTAAGAACTAGACCTGCCAAGACTGAATGATGAAAAATGATGCTGAGTTGAAAAAAGCAGAAATTTCCCCTGCTCCATTATATTATAACATCTTACAACAGTAGCACAAATACTTCTATGACTTGTCCTGTACATTTTTTTTTTATTACAGATCAAGTTTAATTGTTTGATATATTTTGGCTATTTGTAAAACTAATATGTATTACCAAATATACCATCTGGAGTCCATGCAGCCCCCTCTGTCAAACAGTTGTGTGCTTAGTTTTTATTTGTTTGTATCTTGTTTGTTTCCTCTGCTGCAAGAGTATTTGAGAGTTGTATCATCAGATCTCTGGCTTTCCTTGTGTCTGATGGCAGTGGAAGATGACAGAAAGAGCATTTTTTTCTATTGGAATAGTCTCTTGCTGTGGCTGGGGATTACTCCTGGCTGCATCACTTCTTGTTAAACAATGTTAGAGCTTGGTTTCTTTCCACCTCCTAAAAATTCTGTAATTTACTAATATTCTAATAAATTCATTTCTATTTATCTCAGTTAAAGTGGACTCATTTAAACATCAAACTCCGAACAATACACCTGTTATGTCCATTAACTTTTTTCCCCCTGAGTTTTATATTTTATTAATTTGTAATAGCATTTTACATATTAAAGTTTGCAATTTTACCCATTATGTATATTAAATGTTTTCTCTGTTTGCTGTTGACTTTTTAAATGTATCTAATTCACATCAGTTCACTAATTGCAAACTAAACTAGAAATCTTAGTCCCAATTTTAACATATGTGAACACTTGCATCTAAAGCATTGTATAAATACAATATTTTTGGAGTAAAGTTCATTGGAGAAGGCCATTTGGAAATTAATGTAGTAATAAATGCAGTAAGTTTTATATACTTCTTAATTTAGATTCAAATTTTCTGATCTCTTCTGAAGCCCATGTTCCATCAAATCTTTGCCACCAAGTTGGAGCAAGGATAGACAAAGTTATCAGAATAAGATTTCGTTCCATAGGAAAGAGAAATGAAACTCATAGTTTTCTTTCCAGGAAAATTTTCATGGAAGTCAGAGAGGTGAGAAATAACAGGACAGGCATGGGGTGATACATATATGTCTCAGAGAACATGAGGTGTTAGATACCTCAAGAAGCTTCTGAGCCAAAAAAAAACTTTTAAACCCATTAGTAGTACTGTTGAGACTTTGATTTAAAGGCTCTTTAACTGCTCCCATCTAGGAATTCACTCCATTAAAGTAATCCTGCAAGCATTGCAAATATGCACTACATTAACAATTTAAATAGTTTATTCTAATACTCTTTACTGAGCTCCTCCTGGACTCAGCAGACACCTTCCCTAATCTTTCCAACTTAACTCCAAATATCTCAGGTGTTAGCTTTCTTAAGTTTAGTTCTCTGAAAGCCTCTAGGAGTTCATTTTCATTGAGAGACTTAGAAGTTCTTTCATTCCCCACAAAAATGACCGAAGTAACTGAGTTCTGAGTGAGTTGGCTTTCCATTTCAGCAACTGTAAAGAAGAAAATGGTGCCCACAGCAGTGGCTTCAGGGAAAACTGCCTCAGATGAGGCACATACTCTCAGGTATCTACATGACAGCAGGAGCAGAGGTAAGGTGAGGTCTCCTCAACCAGAGAAAACCACTAAATGCTTAACAGGCTGAGGCCCAGCACAAACCACAGCAGCTGTCAACCTCAGTCGCAAAGGCTAGCAGGGCATAAAGTGCCCAGGAAGATAAAAGGTACTGTAGTGGAGACCAGATGAGTAATTACTATACACTTTATTGTACCTTTATAATATGTTTTTCTTAAAAATTATATATTTTTGGCTATGTGTTCTTTTATATTAATTACTGCTTTGCTAGTTTCCATGAAAAACCATATTGATTATTTTCTTTTATCAGAGTAGCAGAAAATATATAGATTAGTTTGGCATCTTTATGATACCAGATTTTTCCGTCCATGAGGATAGTTTTTATATCTCTGTGTATTTAGATGTGTATGGATTTCTGATGTTTCTGGTTCATAGAAGTATATAGTATACAATTCTTATCAATTTTTATCAAGGACATTACATATATATTTATTTATTTTATACATTATATATTATATATAGTTATACATATTATATACATATATATAATTCCTGTGTATTCCAAGTGAAGCAGTGCTAGGGTGTGGTTATAGAAATTCTGTTTGAATTACCCCACCATCTTGCCCAGAATCCCAGTGAATTTGTTCTTCATTTTCATTATCTGAAGTGATTCTTTAAAATACCTACTTTTATAACCAATATATTGCTCCAGAGGGTTTTGAAAAGTAATTACTTAGATACATTATGCGAAGCTTAAAAACTTCAAGAAATAACTGGTGCGTGGAATTGCACATTAGAGACTTAGGCTAATAGTTAACAAAACAAGAAAATATCAATAAGAAAATGCAGAAAATACTTTTAATAAAACTGAGTAAATATTTGAAATGGAAGCAGACACATAGAATTATAATTTTGAGGATGACTATTCTGGGGGTCATATATATATGACATGACTTTATTTATACTTACTTTATTAAATGATATTTTAGATTCCAAAAGGGAGAAAATTAACTAGTATTTAACACATCTTTGTTTCAAGCTTCAATTTAAAAAAAAATTCATAATTTGTTATCAAAAGTGTATTAACTTTATGAATACAATTTTTGCTCTGAAAACTGATTAATCTAGTTTATTACTCCCTTGTTACTTTCTCCTAACATGACTATTTCTTGAAAGAAAGAAAATATTTTTTTCAATAAGTGTTTTATACAACCTTTGATTAAGAACATAATGATACTGTTAAAACAGAGCATATGCAGCCTCATTTATCATGATTTTAAAAAATGTATCAACTCCAACTGCTATGCTATTATCTTTTATTTCATTTTTTTCACTTCTCTTATTTGTTGGTATTTACTTCCATAAGTTTCTTTTGGGTTAGATTAATTTGTTAATTTTTCCTTTTTAGTTTATATTGCTGTAAAAAAGCGGTGGCTGGAGTAAATCTTAGTTCTTCTGACAACCCATTTTCAGAGAGGCTACTATTTCTCAGGTTGTTGATTCATCATTACAATTATGTATCAAAAGAACTGCTAGGATATGTATTTGATCCATTGCATTATGCTGCACAGTGATCAATTGCATGTCCAACTTGGCTCTGCACTTATTTTCATGGAAATTTCTTTCTTGGCTATTCTTAGGTATGCTCTACTTTCTGCCTCCACCCATTCATACTCTTTATACATCTTAGGGGTTTAATAAATTAAACTCCAGCATACACATTAGTTGCTGAAAACATTAAATACTAACAGCCACAATCAAAACCATTTCTGCAAACCTGTGTTAGAAAATGCTGATTGCAGGGAACTTAATGGAAGTGTCCTACTTTCTGGAGTCATTTGTTTTGATGAGAGCCTGAGTGTAAATTCTGTGCACAACACAGACAGCTATTATGCAGTTAATTATGCACAAAGTAAACAAGTACAACTGCAAACAGCAAAATGCCACCTAATAATGGATAACTCCAGATTTATGGTTTGCATGCCCAATCTGTAAAGGCTTCTACTCATGAATCTAAAATGAATGGAACATTACCTAAATGATCCAAAATGAAGGATTTAATACATTGCTCTACCCTTATTGCTACTTATTTCTTGTCAGCAGATTTTTCATTTTGCCTTAATTTATTGTACATAAACACATGCAAATGTTTGGGTCATATTTAAAAACATATGGCTTGTGCTTATGATTACTGGTTAGGCATTTTATCACAAATTACTTTTTTAAGCAAATCACTTTCTTAATTAAACAGGTCAACATATAATCACCGTGCCTACATGTACTCGTTATACAAAACTCCATTAAGTAAACATACTGTGCATAATTTAGGGAATATGTTTATGTGTTGTCCCCAACATTTGTGTCAGTGTTGCCTCCTGATTATTCTCATCAATGCAAATGGAATTTCTTTTATAATGAGAATTTCAAATTTTGTATTTTCTGCTAAAATGGGGATTTTTCTGAAATTTAATATCAAATAAAATTTACTTTTTGACATTTTTATATTTCATTCATATAAAAATGGTAATTAAAAAACTACTAAATAAATTAAAATATTAGATTATATTAATTTATAAAAATGTTATAATTTGTTTTTATCACCATTTGTTTTAAAAAGTTAATGACTTACAAAAATGCCAAAATTGCAATAATTTAGGGAATATCTAAATAAATATCTCAGGGTTAAGGGAAAATAAAGGTGGAGGGAATAAGATGTAGCAGGATTAAAAGTAATTCACCAAACACATGCTGAGAGACTTTTGAGAGTTGAACAAATGGGCTTCAACCATCTTATCAAAACAGACACAGAAAAATAAATGGTTAATGACATATTATGTCAAAGCAATCCACAGCTTCAGAAAAACACACTATTTTTTTGTTCTGAAACAACAGAAATATCCTGTGCATCTTTTTAGGAAAAAACACTCTTTAGAAAAGATGCCAGATGTGTCAGTATAGGTTCATTGATTATAACAAATGTACCACTCTGGTGCAGCATGTTGGTAGTAGGGGAGGTCGTATATGTGGATGGAGGGACAGGGGTTTTATGGAAACTCTGTGCTTTCCACTTAATTTTGCTGTGAACCAAAAAGTGCTCTAAAAACTTATGAATTAAAAAAAAGTCCCAAACTACAGATTCATAATTAATTCTCATGACAGGTTGTAAGCTTTTCCTCATTCAAACCTTCAATGTAAAAGTTGAGTGTAATTACAAGTACAATTGAAAAGCTGCCTCCTGAGGGTGAAAGGAAAAGTAATGGGTATATAGCTCAAAAACTGCACTTTTGCTATGCAACATTCCAGAATGTTTCCTTGAAGCTGTAAATCAATATATATATTTCATGTTCTAAATTAATATATATGCCATTCTCTTGTGCAATATTTATGTAGATCCTAACTCATTAAGCCACCCATGTATAATAAGTAATTTTACAATAGAAATGCTGTATTGGATCGAGAATCTCTTTCCTTGAGAGTAATCCACAAATAAGGCATGCATGCATAAAAGAGATGAAAAATAAATGGGAATTGTTGGGGAGGGGTCCTTTGAAGATGGAAAACAAATTGCTCAATGTGGCTTGCATACATTCTTTTATATCAGGGCATTTGTAGTCTCAGTAAACCAAGGACTAAGTGCCTCATACTTTGAGAAAAACATTTAGGTACTTAGCTATTTTAGCTAACTATGTCTTTGAACAAATTCTCTAAGTTGTAGCTGTATATCTCCCTTTTTTTTTTTTTTTGTATGTTTTGAAAAGTTTATATGATCATTTCATAGGGAGGAAAAAGCTGATAATAGCAGATATAGGTTTTTGTTTAAATTATTATTGTTATTTTGTGCTATGGAACTGGAATAGATGGAGTGCCAATGCATGGGAGGTCAAAATATGAAATCAATTACCATATATGTAAGTTCCAGTATCTGTGCCAAGCATATGGCTTTTCTCTTTTTCTCGTTTGAATCATTACTGCTTTACCATCTGATATCTTCTTCTGCCTGATGGGCTTCCCTCGTCATTTATTGTAGTATCTGTTGGTGATGAAATCTTTCACCTTTTCTAAGTCTGAAGTAGTTGCAATTTGGCCTTCTATTTTGCAAGATGGTTTGATAGGTACGGACTTCTAAATTGACAGTTTTTCTTTCGGTACTTTGTAAAGATTGTATTTCACTGTCTGCTCACTTAACGTTGCTGATGAGAAACCCATTGCCATTCTTACTTCTCTTCCTCTTGGATGTAACATATTTTGCTGTTTGTTTTTAAGATTTTTTTCCCTTTATCATTAGTTTTGATGTATCTAAGTGTAGGATCTTTTTTTGTTTGTTTTAAAGTTGCTTGTGCTTGGAGAACCTTGAGAGTTTTGGATCTGTGAGCTTATAGTTTTCATCAAATTTGGAATTTTCTTCAGGTATTATTTCTTTAAATATATTTTCCGTGCCTCTACTCTATCATCTTAAGTGAGAAATCCAGTTAAATTCATATTGGTCAATTGAAGTTAGGTCATAACTCAATGATGCTCATTTATTAAAATTTTACTTCTTTGTATTTCATTTTTTATAGTTTCTATTGCTATGAATTCAAGTTCACTAATCTTTTCTTTTTTAACATCTAACTTGCCATTCATCCCACTAAGTGTATTTTTTTTCCTCAGACATTACAATATTTATCTCTAGAAGTTTAATTTTGTCTTTTCTATACTTTCAGTGTTTCTATATAACTTTTTGAATAAATGGAATATAGCTATAAATACTGTTTTAGTATCCTTATTTGTTAATTCCAATATCTGTGTCAGGTCTTGGTCAGTTTCGATCAATTTATTTTTTGCCTCAGTATGGGTCATATTTTCATGTATCTTTCCATGCCTGGTAATTTTTTATTAAATGCAAGACAACATGATTTTATCTTTTTAGGTACTGGAGTTTTTTTGTTGTTCTTTGTTTATTTGTTTGTCTTTTTGTTTTGTATTCCTATAGATATTCTTGAGATGTGTTCTCGGACACCATTGTGTAACTTAAAAATAGTTTGATCCTTTCACATCTTGCTTTTTAAGATTTGTTAGATGAGCAAGACTTTCTATGTAGTGCATCCCATGCTTCATAAATTATAAATTTGTCCAGTCTTGCTGGACTGAACAGGTACTATTCCATACCCTATATTAGTGTCAAGTACTATTCTCTCTAGTCCTTTTAGATGATTTTTTTCCCTAGTCTTGGGTATTTTCCTTAATACTAGTGCTGATCAGTACTCTGCTGAATAATTAAAAGAAATTCTCTGAAGACACCTGGGATTTTCTGTGCAACTTTCTTTTCTCTTGTACTGTATCCTGATTCTAGCTTCTTTGGTCTCCTTGGAGACCAATGAGCTCATCTTCTCCCTTCGGGGAGTGTGGCTAGATTCTAACTCCTTGAATTGTGACCTGGGTGTTTTCTAAAGGCAGTATGCTATGAAAATCATTGGGCTTATTATGTTTTCTTTTTTTTTTAACTCAGGGATGACTGTCCTTTATTGTGTCATGTCCAATGCCTTGAAGACATTTGTTTCATGTAGTTTCTTTCCCTACTTAAAAAAAAAAAAAATTGTGTGTCTTTTGATGAGAAAAAAAAATCTAATCCATGTTACTCCATATGTTAGAACAAAAAGCAGTATATATAATTCTGTTTTATATGATAGGTTTTCATAATGGGTTTACTGATTCTAAGGATAATGTATTTTCTTGTTTTTGTAGATATTGGCAGATTTTTAAAAAATGTTACAAATTACAGTTCTAAAAATAATACAAGACAATACATTTTTCTGCATCACTGCAAAAATTGACTCTACATGTTTCTAGTCTGGTAAAAAGTTATCCATCATTTTTAATTTAACAATTTGCATTTCCTATTATTGAATTTAAGCATGATTTCATATGCCTGTTGGTCATCTGAACTTGTTCTTCTGTGAATCTCTGAGTCATATATTTTGCTCACTGTTTTCTGAAGCTGGCTATTTTCTTAGAAATTTGTAAAGGCACGCTGTGTCTTTGAAAAAAATGAATCCTGTTTGTAATTTGTGTTGTAGATATTTTTCTCAAATATATTTTTTGTCTTCTATTATTTTTTTGTTGGTTTTATCGTACCTGATATTCTTATTTTAAAAAATTTCATTTTGATTAGTTTATTAATAGTGCATTGTTCCTTTATTACATCAAGGCTTTATATTATTTTGGTTAAGGACATTCTTTCCCCTGGATTGCATAGGAAGTGTTCAAGTATTCCTTTAAGATCTAGGGTCATCTAGGAACTAACTAAACAGGGGGACTAAAACCAGAACATCTATTTCTATGTTTTTTTTTTTAACCATATATCTGTTTCTTGAATAAATATAAGGTAGTAATTAAGAACGACTTTCAATTTCCAAGGAAGGAAAGAAAGAAAAAAGGGAGACAGGGGAGAGATAGACATAAAATAGAGACTTAAAGACCATGAACTTACATTTTTTAAAATTCAAAATATGTATCATCTGTTACATCTAGATTATTTTGATAAACAAGTTATATTGTTAATTGTCATCAGCAGACCCACCAAATGAGATTCAACATATTTCATAAAATTTTGCTTTATCAATCAAATCTTCTAAACTAGCTGGTAATAATTCTACTTGATAATGAAATTTGAGAGTGTATTTAAGTTTACACAGTAGTGATAAAAATATGAGTTTATAGTATAAAATGTGGTAAACTCTTTTAATAACACCTTTTTAGAGATTTCATGAATGATACAAGATAGTGGCAGATTGCTGTGAAACATATTCTGAGACCATGATATCTTCCTGCAGGTTAGTTAACTTTCAATTGAATGATTGCGTGTATTTCAGAGATGAATCTTATAATCATAGCTCTCTTGCATCTCTAATTAAACAGTCATACACTAGTCCATGATAAGACAAATTTGTCCTTTAGCTTTAATGTCAAAAGAGTTTGGAATTTTAAGTTTTTAATTTTGCTTTATTGTACTGTTAAAGCTGTTTAAATTACACCCAGTGGTATTCTTTCCTTTCCATCCTAAAGAATCTGATGAAGACAGTGGACATCCAATTAGCTACTCACCTGACACCAAAGCTTTCTCTTCAGAATGATACTTTGCTTTGAAATACAATGAAGGTTGACTCATGACATTTCACTATGAAACATTCAGGTGGACTGCATTAAGAATATTAATTTCCCTGCCCATCTCTCAAAGCTTCAGAAACGTCCAATAATACAGCAAATATTGTAAGAAGACCTGAACCCATTGTCATAACATAAATGTTGTTATTCTCTCTGCTATTTTGTCTAATCCTAAAACCCTATACAGTAGTGGCATTTATATGGGATGTCTCTTTGTAAAGCGATCACTTTATGCCATATTAAAAAGAAAGGGAAAATACATAAGTACAGTTAGGAGCCACACAAAGCAAGTAGTGTTTTAGGATTTCCCCATGTGAAATATTTTATCCAGAATAACTATTATAATGTTTAATATTTTGGTTATAAAAAATAAACAGAATTTTTACAAATTTGCTCATCCTTCCATTGTCTATCATTATTAGTCCAGCTTCACTAATAGTCACAACAATTTTGTGGATTTAATTTTATTTCTTCAAATATACTATCAGTTCCTCATGGCTTACCTTGTGATTTTTATGTCTCTTGTATCTCCCATGACTTGTATATAGCGGCCAAAAACACCTATTAATTTTTTTTTCTAACAATTTATAAATATGTATTGGATAGCCTCTAGGTGACATAAATATAATCTCCAGTGAAATAAATTAAAAACTACCCTTCAAAAACATATATTCAATAAGAAAGATAAGAAAGAAGTGTATATACAACACACACATTCACAGATCAAATAGAGATTACAAAATACTATCCATAAAGAGCTAAAAAACAAATTGTTATGAGAGTTTAGAAAAGACCTTACAACTGATTGAGTAAAATAAAGAAAAGCTCCATGAGGTAGTGTTATTTAACATGGCTTGAGTTTTACAAATGGTTGAAGAGGCCATTCCATATAGAGGGAAAAAATACAAAAAAGCTGTAAGATGTGGGTTATTTTCTTGAGAAAAACGGTACTCTATTTAATCAAAACATAGGGAGTATTCACAGGAATAGAATAAGTTATATTATCAGAGGACCCATTACAAAGGTACAACCATTGATAAGCAGAGGAATGTATGCTTAAAAGTTGTTTTTAAGTAGGTAGATGGAGTGACAAAGCAGAAACCATAAAAGTGCCAAAAGATATATTTTTAGCAAAATTGGGAGACTGAGAAAACCCCAAAACTTAATCTTGTCAAAATTTCTAGAGGCAAAAGATCTGGGCAGAGGTGGCATAATACTAGATAATCTCAGAAATCTCTGAGAATTAGTCATTGTGTTAAGAAGAACCCCAAGGAGGACTCTTAACATTTAGTCTCTGTGAACAACGCTAAGAATGAACAAAGCTTGAACGCCAGATAAGCAAATAAAAACAAGATATGAGAAGATCAGAGTGACCCAGAAATAAAAGCTTGGAAAGTAAAAGCAAAATATCTATTCCTTATTAAGTAAATAACCATGAAGTCCAGACTGTGTCCCATGCCAACCAATAACTTGTAAAGAAACTCCAAACTCAGAGCTGATATTAAAAACCCTCTTAAGCCAGGTGAGTTTAGGAAAGGTGGAGAAGTCAGAGCTGTAATTTCTAGCTATAGCAACACAACAGGAATTCATAAATAGGAAAGTCTGAAAACTATGCTGGCTCACTCATCTAGAAAAAGTGTTTATGAAGAGTTGTTTAGGAAAATGCACCCATTCAAACAGGACCAACAAAATGAAAATACACAACATTTACACAAAAATATTATAGAACACAAAAGGAAAATAGCAGTACAATTTTTTTCTTTATACAGACTAGAAAAACTCATTAGAAAGATATTGGTGCAAAGTAGAGACATTCCAAAGTGAATTTTTTAAAAATAAAGCAATTCTTACTTCTACGAAGGAAGAATAGAAAACATATATGCAAAACTTCTGAAACAATGTGGCCAAATTCTAGGTGGTAAACAGAAACTTCCAGAACTCAGGAAATAAGTTGAAGAAAAAGACAATTTTTTGAGAAATGAAGACTAAATTATAAAAAGCACAAAGGAGAATAGATCTCACAAAATTATTAACAGATATAAATGATAGAATTGACAAAATATAATAAAGATATTATTTAAAGAATTTGAGAGAAAAATAATATAGAAGACAGTCAAGGGGGATATAAACGTAACGCACAGACTCCCAGTGCCAAAAAAAATAGAATAATAAAATACAACAATAAAATGTTTACATTGAAATAAAGATATAATAATATATTATTCTAAATAGCATTAAATTTAGATTGCCCATTTTAACTTAATTTGTAACCATTAACATCAGTTCAGTTGCTCAATATTCAGCTTGATTTTACATGTTTATTCTGTTCACATCCATTACTAAAAATTATATCTATCTTCAATGCTTGAATGCCTAGTCAGATACTACATTTCTCAGTAATTTCTGGCATCCCTAATAATTATCTGCCAAATAAAATGTGATCACTTGCTTGTTTAAATTTCAGAGAACTTTGAATTTTATGACAGTAATTATAGTTTGAATTTTCCCCATATTTTTATTTCATTTCATTTATTTTTGTTATTCATGTGTTTTATCAACAGATTTTATATGATTTTCTGAAGTGACAGGGTAATAAGTGGCAGATACTTTTTAAAGTATTCAATACTTGTAATGTTCTTGTCAATAAATATTTGCTGATTTAATAAATAATGTGTAAGTATTGATGATTAAGTTAAATTATTTTTTAATGGCATCAATCCAGTTTATTACTTTTGTCATGCACCCATACACTGTATGCATGGTGCTTCTCACTTGAAAGCTTCAGTAATTTGAGCCATAGTAAACAGAAAATACACATGTATACATGTATGTATCTATTTTTAATAATACATATGTAATTAAAACTGGTTCACTCCAATCTGATTTGAATTTTCTAGCATCTCCAAATCAAATGTTGTAGAAATTCAGGCTGTAAATGATTAAATATTTCAGAGTCATCTCTACATATCACATCTGTGTCATTTTTATCCTCTCCAAAATTTGTTCACTAACAGATTTTAATTAGAATCCTGCACTTTCAGGTTTTATTCATCATTTGATCAGCCGGGTTGAATAAAAGAATATGGAGATTATAGATTCTATATCAAATAATATGGGCTTATTATATTCTGCCTTCAGATTGTCAAGTATAGAACTTATTAAAATCCCTCTGGAATTTTTAAACTGCTTCGCATTTTATCTATAGAGCAGTATCTTCCACAACTTTCCTACTTTAGGGTAAATCTTGAGTGATACTGAAGTATATCTAGTTATTTGAACAGGCTTTCTCAATCTCTACTGCCCATTTACATAAGGTTCTTCCTGCTTGCAATACTTTTCACCATTATGCACATGCAAAATTTATGCTTAAACCATTAGCTTTAAATGTCTTTCCTTTGTGGGAAAGGGACAGTGGATCATTTCTTCTCTCATGCTTTTTTGTTTTCATCTATCAGAGCAATTGTTATGTTAAATTGCCATCCCTTTCTTAGATAACTCTTTCTCGCTGGATTTTAAACTCTTCAGTGCTGCGAATGTTGTCATAATCTTCATAAGCTCATTATTTTAGACATTGCTTGGAATCTAGTTGGCGCTCAATAAATGGTTGGTAATTAAATTAATTTTCTACTTTAAATGAAAATAAACTCTTTATATTTTCTCTCCAATGAAGCTCCAGTAAAGTTGTATTTACACAAAATTAAAAAATTTTTTTTGACATGTTGTATTATATTGTATATTCCTTAGGGAACTCTAACCTCAATGACCTTTTCATTACTATAGATCTCTGGGTAATGCTTCATCTTCATTTTTTTTTTTTTTTTTGATTTTGTATCCTTTTTTTTCTAGACAGCCTGAGTAAGCTACCTCATCTCTCTGTGCTTCACTTTTTGGCCTCAGTTAAATAGGACTAATAACATCTACCATGTAGAGCCATTGTGGGGATTGAATAAATTTATATATGTAAATTACTTAAAACAGAATGTCATTTATATATCTTATTCTTTATGTATATGCCCCTAAAGTGGTTTTGATCATTACGATTATTATGTCCAACTACTTTTGTAACCATTTCCTTTACTCACTCTTGACTTTGTCTATCCAGTGTCCAAATGGGAAAGAGACCTTTCAGTATCTCTTTGGAGTGCTAACCTATCCTTTCCTGAAAGTGGTTACTTCCCAGGTGCTCTGAGTTTTCAGTCTGCTTATGACCAACGTGAGTTTTCTAAAGCCATGCTGCCAATGATCAGGGTCATTGCTCAGAAACAAAATTGATCCCATATATTTCAGAAACAATTCATGAGGAATGACAGTTTGCACCTAATTGTATTTAAGAAGTTCTTTTTTTAAATAGAAAATAAATTAAGAATTATTAAATTATCATTATTAATATTATTACTTGGTAATCCAAACCTGTGTTGTGCTTATGTCTATGATCTGGGGACCAAAAACTTCCTGTGAAATTGCTATTATCATTACAAGTTCTTCTGAGAAAATAAACAATTTTGATTCTGCTGAGAAATATGTATTTAAAGTCAAGCTGGTAAAGTTGAAATGAAGAATGGTGATCTGGCTCATCTATAAATTTATATGATAACACTTGTCTGTCAGAATTAAATATGATTTACAAGTGCCTAATAAAATGTTTGTCACTTAAAATTATATAAGAACTATATAAATTAAGTTATTAAATGTAAAAAATAACTTTTAAAAACTGCTACAAATTCATATACATATTTATAAATCATACTGATACATATCACATTTTGATATATAAATCACATTCTTATATATAATATATAGCTATATCACAACTAGAAAATATATTTTTAACCAATATTTTGGTGACTAATTCCTACACATTAGGTCTAATGTATAGAAATTGAATTTGTCTAGTACACTTCAGATGCATTTCCCCCTTTGGTTCATTATAGTGCTGGATAATTATGTTTATCATTTTCTTCTATTCTTCCTTGTTTCAGTCTTCAATTATAAATGGATCCTACTGATCATCTTTACAAGTTTCTATTTCTTTTTGTCGTTTCATACCAGAATTTTTCCTTGAAATATTATCAAATTGCATGGCAATTAGGGTATATTTGTGACTCAGAGAGTGAGAAAACTAAGATGCTTTTTTTTTTTTAATTTGAGAGTTTATTGGAAAATTGAAAAGAATCACATTTTATCAATAATTATTGAAGTCTTTTATCCCTAAATTTCTACTGAGATGCAAAATTTTAGACATTAAAATGCCATCATTTGATTCCATTAAATTCATCTTTTGATACAGAGGATGTATCTTCACTATACATAAGTTGCCAAGGCAATTGAATAGTGCATATTATATTAATGAATGCTATTAAAAGAATTTATAGAGAATGACAAAAATTGGTACTTATATGAAAACAAATATTTTGTGAAAAAATAATTCAGAGCACAAGTATTTCTTCATTTATATTTATTAATTAACTATAATGTAATAGAATTTGAGACACTAGAATCCTTGTTAACAAACTGGATAACAGATTTTTTTGCTCTCACAGAGCTTATATTCTAGTGCAAACATGATTACATAAAAGATATATATCGCCACTTGATATTAAAATTATACATGAAAGACAATTTTTTTGTGAATTATCTTTGCAAAAAATATTTTGGCAGGTAAAGACAGTCAATTTTTGCCTTATACCTACTTCCATAGATATTTAATTCAAAATTTCTCCACCAAACTGTAAAATATTTAACCAATTAAATTCTTACAATGGGGACTATCAGCATAAAGGGGCTTAGTATTATGAGCTTCTGCCTTTGCTTTTGCCTGTAATGTTCTCCTTAAATATTTTAATGGGCTAATCTCTCATTTCACTCAAGTGTTTCTTGATATTCTCTTTGAGAGAATGTCCATCATTCTTTCTAATAGAGCCTCTCTGTACTCTATTCACACCTGCTTTATTTTTCAAGACATTTATCATGACCTGATCTATTACATATGTTTTTTGCTTATTGTTTCTTTTAACATGTTGAATTAATGCTTCATGACAATAGTAAATTTATTTAATTTTCCCAATTTCTATAACAGTGATGGAAATAAATATGGTAGGCCTTTAATAGATATTTGTTCACAATGCATTAAGTACGGATATATATAACTGAAATCTCAAACTAATAATGTATACTGAGAATTTGTACCAAATAGTTATTCAAAATTTGGAAGAGTCTATTCTGTTTTATTCTTGCATAATAATGATACATTCACTATAAAAATATTGTGTGGCTTTTTAGTTATAACTTTTGGTATAAGTACTAATTTAGTTGCTTCTAATCATTTTACAGTTTGACTTCTTTGTTAACCTTTTAAACATTATACACAAACATCAGAACAGTCTACTTTTAAGACAGATTTTTGTAAAAAAAAAATTAGAGTTTTTCTTCACATGTGGTATTACCCAGAATTTAATCAATTTGAAAATGTAATAGTGTATTTTGCAAAAGAGTTTTTACTGTATTATAAAACTAATTACTGGAACAATTTTTTCAAGATGAATTCCTTTTAGGGAGCCTGAATAATCAATCAATCTCTCTCTCTCTCTCTCTCTCTCTCTCTCTCTCTCTCTCTCTCTTTTTACATCTCAGACTTTCCTTGATTAATCATAAAGAAACTTTGTCTTTACTAGGGAAATTATATAAGGAATATAGTTTTATCAAAATGCTGCTTCATCAATTAATTGTTTTTCATGATGTGTGTCTCTACAGCATGGTCAAACAAGTAGAAGGAACAGCAAATATTTGATAAAAACAAAGAAAAAGGCATGGAAAGTTTCATGGAGAGTGAGCTCCACATGGTCTTGGTTAGTATTTTATTCAGTATGAAGGTTACCCAGTGAATTTTTTTGATGAATAAAAGTATTTCCTAAATGATATATTATGTAATTGCATTCAGGTTTAGTTAGACAATTAAATCTTAAAATATAATTTTCTAGGAAAAATAATTCTTGCTTTATTTCCTAGCGTTAGTTAATTTTCTAGTGCTATTAGAATCAGATAATTGAGTTTGTATGAGAGATATTATGTCATAGTCTAAGACCAGCTAGCTGAACCCTATTATTTAATAGTTGAGAAACCACATGTAGAGTGAGAATAATTCAATGGAAAAAAATAAAAGCAAAAACCATGATACATGCACTTCAGTACTGTTAAGTATTTTACAGTCTTAACTGTATTCTTAACTAAATTTAGATTTCATGAGAAAGTAAAGTATTATCTGAATACTGAAATAATTTAAGCTAAGTTTCACCCAAAAGATGTTAATTTATGTTTCAACATATTTTGAAGAAGCTTAAATATTATATACCATGAAAAATTAATTACTATAAAGAGAATAAAGAGAACCATCTGAATCGCATTGATTCTACAGACATCAAAACTTAAAAGCACTCTTAAAATAGTTTGCCAAAGTAATTGGTGGCCTTTGCTGTTCATTCTCAAACATCTCCTTCTGTTTTTATTTTTAACTTAAGTTTCTGCATTTCTGAACATAGGCCTATTGACAATATAAGATTTTTCTTATTTATTGTTAAACATTATGACACTGTCCCTGTATAGCAGCATTTTTTTTTCATATTGAATGCTTAAAAGAAGTGTTCCTACAACTAAGTAAAATGCTGATTCAGTGGACATGCAATATCAGTCTCAAAGTGACATATCTGTCACTTTAGCACAAGCATTGGCTAATAGAAGGCTGGGAGTAGTGTATAGAAAGAATTGTTTCCAGGTTTTTAATTACTTTGTGCTGTCAATTTACTACTGCTAGAAAAAATTAACAAGGCGTGCTCAGTTAACTAAAACATTGTAAAGAGATAAAATCGATGGGGGGAGGGAATCAAGTTTTAATTGGTTTCCTTGGCAAGACATTTTTTTATATGAGACTGTCAAGTAAAAAAAAATTTTGCCACACTGACAGATTTTATTATAGTACATAACTGTGCCAATCACATGTAATGGAGAATAATATTCTGTATCTGCCAGAATATGATGGGTAGCCGTTTATATTCTTAACTTTAGTGAAATAGAAATATATTTTCCTGAATACTATGCTAAAAATTATTGTTTTATTTCAAAGTTTATGTTTGTAAACAAACATTAAATTCCCATTACAAGAATGGATTTGGAACGTTCCAAATGGGTTTTAAAGTATATAATTTTTATTTGTAGTTTGTAATTACCTAAGGAAAGGAAGATAATCCTTTTGATTTTAGGCATATGGTAAAAAAGAATGATCCATAAGAATTGCCCAACTACTTCTAGAGTCATTAATACCTTTAATTTAGGTAATAACCATTGGGGTAGAGGAATGTTTTAGAAACAATAGTAGATTGGAATTAGATTAATGTTCTAATTCATCATCTATGTAGCTAAAGGCAAGTAATTTATATGAGCATTAAAAAGGGATTTGGACTAGATAAATTGCTTAAATTCTATATGTCTTTGAACCTCTATGATTCTCAAAAGATTAAACTATAAAGTGAAGCATCTCTATGAGCATTTGTTTCTTCAAATTAATATATTTCTGTGGTGTCAAATTCCTTGAGACTAACAGAGTTTGCATAAGTGGTATTTTAAAGTTACACTTGAGCTGCTAAAAATTATTATCTTCTATTTATTGGTAGATTTAAAAAAAGGTTATACTGCTTCTAATCAGAAGGGAAATAAACTATTTCTTCTTCTTTGTGATTGTTAAAACAAATTTCTGTGGTCTGTAGTTTTTTTTGTTTTGATCTCTCTTCCTTTCTAGCTCCTTCATTTCTACTGTTTCACCCTAAAGGTAGCTTTTCTCCCTCCCTCCCTTTATTCCCTCTCTCCTTCCTTCCTTCTCTTTTTTTCTAACTTCTTTTCTTCTACTTTCCCTTCATCCTTTGTACTCATTGCCCTCTTTGCCCCTCATTTTTTCCTTTTGTCCTTTATTCCTCTTTTCTTCCCCAAATAGTCATTGGGTAGGTAAGGTACTAGACACTTTGCCGGACATCAAGAATACACAAAAAAGAAACACAGTCATGACCCCAGGGCAGTCCTAGTGTGGGAGAAAGCTAAGAAGGCAGAAGGACAGGTACTAGCATAGTGGTGTAAGTAGTTAATAAAAACACTGACTTGGGGGTCAGAAATTTTGTGTTTCCTTTTGTGTACATAGGAATAAAAATAATCCTAATACAAACTCATAGAGTTTCTTAAGGATAAAATGACATAATGCAAAGAAGGGATTTAGAATATTTATTGCGTGACTTAACAATGAATGCTTAGTAAATACTATTATAATTTTTGTTATTAGAGGTAATAGTGATCACAGAAGTAATAAAGCATGACTTAATTAAGCAATCTCTGAATTCTGATCATGTCTGTTCTTTCCAAAGATTTTGCTGCAACAAACAATCTTGTGATGAAATCCTGGAAGCTAAATCTTCTTGCTCATATTTTACTGCATTTTTATTATTATAATTGGTGAATGCAGAATTGCTCATCTCAAAGTTATGCACTTTGAAGGTTTTTAATTTTAATTTCACCAATTTGATGGCCCAAAACATATTTATCATATTTCCATCACAAAATTTGAAGACTTAGACATGTATTGGTAAATTAGTTTCCATCTCATTTGTGACAATTTATACTCTAGCCTGCTGCATGTGAGAAGGTGCATCACTGCAGACTTACCTGGCAAAAGAGCTTCTTGATATATACTCTGAAATTTAGCTATAAAAATAGTATCATGTTGGTGTTTTATTTTGGATGCATTTAATTACTTGTTGAATTAAATATTTATCTTTATTGGCATTTTTGATATCTACTTTCATGAAACAATATTCCTCTTCTACACATTTTAGAGTTCTCCTACCTTCTCAATTTCATCTCCTTATGTTTTTTAGCAATATTATTTATTTATTTGTTTCTTTAAATATATTTTTCTGAAATTTTTAAGAAGAGGTTTTGTTTTCTTGTGTGCTCAATCTTACTCTTTATTACACTGGAAAAATCATTTATCTTTTAGTCATTTCTTTTAATTGATGAAACTCTCAGAAGAGTTAATATTAGTGATGAGGCGTGCTTCATCACTAATATTAGACATGCACTCGACTTAGATGAGTAACGCTCTGTGCTTTCCATGTTCAGTATAATGTTGGCATTTTAAGACATATGTTAATTGTACATCAGAAAAGACCTTGCTAGACTCAGTAAAGTAACAGTTTTTATTTTGTTTAAAATCTGTGATTGTTAAGATTTCTTTTTTTAAGTTAGTTTTCTGTATCATTGATATTTTTAGCTTTTTTGAAAATTGTTGAGGCAAATAAGTATAATCTATTTTTCTAATGTTAAATCTTTTCATTTATAAAATATCTGATAATGGTATATTACTAGTTGGTTTTTGTTGGAGTTAACTAAGGAGTTATTCAAAAGATTTTTACATTTAAAAATTATATATATTTTTTGGTATCTTATATTCTCTTTCTACTGTATTTCAGTAGTTTTTTTCTGTCAATGTATTCCTATGTTATTACTTAACTCTTTTTCAATGAAAAATATTATACTATTACTTATATTATTAGTATTTACTAATGTAATTATACCATTATTTAATTAATGACTATTTTTCATTATAACAACTCACTATTCAAATAAAAATACATATACTTAAAAGGGAAATTTTGTTTTACTGTCATAACCATATAATTACCTAGCATCACTCTTTTATATAGAATATCAACGATAAAAATAAATTTAATGAAAACAAAATGTTATAAATTTAGAATAAGATATCAATAAGCCAATAATGTATAAAATTTATACTAACATTTATTTGAGAGAAGAATAGAACTATTTATAAAAAAAATTTTGATTCAGTGTGGCATAGTTAAAAAAAACAAGACAAGGTTCAACATCAACAAGTCAATTCTAGTTTAACTTAGTGATTTGCCCAGAGCCCTATGTACACTTTCAGAGTTATATCATTTGTTCAGAGTTTATGTTCCAGACACAGTATCAAGAATAGTATATCCATTATTCTCCTCACAATTATTTTGTTTGGTAGCTTTTAGTATTATCACATACCTTTTATAGTGGAGAAAACAGTCTCGCAGAGGTTAAGAGATACTTCGTGGCACTAATGAATGGGGAGTTAAGACCAGAACCTAGGTCTGTACAATCTAGTCCGTGTTCTCAAATGCCCTCCTCCACTGCTTCAGTGGGAGTGCAAGTGGAACCATGAGCTATAGAGACTTTTCTGTCTTCTTAGAGCACTGAACTCCTTGCACTGGGTCTCAGGCTGGCCCTAGGTAACTGTAACTGGTGGTCCCATAGGAGCACCCAGTGCTGGCTACCACTCTTTGGAAAGCACTTATGTAAATGGATATTATTTTGGGGCATCAATATTCCTTATTATGAATTGAAATGTTTATCAGTTAATCCAGAAAACATATAGGCTTTCTGATGCTATTTTTTCTTTAAAAATAAATGTTTTTCTATTTTTTGTATTATAATTGCTCTTAGCTAAAAGGTCAAGAAGTAATATTTTGATATTAATATTGTAAACCTTGGTGTAATGTTACTTTGGTGGAGAACATGAATTATAAATACTTTATTAAGCCATAATTATCTTGGAAACTATTCATGATAGATTAGTAGGTTAAAAAGCATAAAACTGCACACAGAGTATGATATTTTTTGAAAATCTATATACTTATGAACATACACATAAAATGTATTGCAAGTCTTTAAAATATTAACCATGATTATTAAGAAATAAAGTAAACATTATTAAATTAAATTTTCTTACTGTGCATACTGTTTCTTCTACCATTAATACTGCTTAATGAGAAAAAAATTTATTTTCTCATGTTTTTTTCTTTGTTTCTCTGATTTTATATTACAGAAAGCCATTTGATCTGATTCTGCATATTTCCCTTTTCTTTTTTTGAACTATGGAATATTTTCATATCTGGGGAAAATCTTTTGTTTTACATTTTGGAAAGTTGAAATTGTATATGATCCTATCCAAATATTTTGAGCATATATAAAAAAAAGAATGTAAACATTTAGTGCCACTGTTGTTTTGTTTTTTGATTCAAAGAGAAACCTAAGTAGAAAAAGAAGGAAACTGTAGCTAGAGGCATTTGGGGTAAAAAAAAATGTTTCTATTAGGACATAGTTCTTATACTTTATCACACTGTCTCATAGGAGAAGGTGTGCTAATTTTATCGGTCAGATTCTAGGGCATTGATTGAACTAAGTTTGCAGATTAAAGCATCTTTGTGCATGAAAAGTTTGGCACACATGTATATTTGCTCTCTGTTATTTTTATGTCTTCCATGGAATAGCCATCCTTTCAAATTCATGCATAAACACTATTTTGGCTATAGTACTAATGCAAAATTCAGATATAGGTGAAAAGAGGTGAAAGAGATAGAAGGCCTCATTGTATACTTCCTATGATCCTATGAAATTATTTAGGCCTTGTATTAGTTATCAATTTGCTGCCTCTCAGCTCCAAATTCATCTTTCATTGCCTTCTCTATGAATGTGGAGCACAACCCTTCATGTTTCTACTTTGCCAACTGGAACAACTTCACACTTTGTCACTAGAGGATGCTATGTGGAGTAAGGAGCTTTCTTTCTGAGTTCAGAGTGCTCCTCTCACAGGTTTCTTATCTCTGGCTTCTCCTATTTCTGGTTCCTGCTGTTAACAGCTCCTGCAGCCCACATGTTTGGTGGCAACCAGCCATCAAAACCTTTCTGGACGTTCCCTCTGGTGGCCTTACCATGCAGTGCTGCAGTGAGGCGCTTCCCCGTGAACAACATCAGTGGCTCCCCTATGGTCAGTTTTATAACCAGTTTTATAACATATTCTGAGCTGTGGAATCTCTTGTGGATGGTTTTCCCTGGAACAACAGAGAGAGATTTTCCAGCAAGCTCTAATGGCCTAATACCACTGCCATCCAGAAAGCCACAGCTGTTCAACATTCCAACAAAGTCTGAATTTTAGCCCTCAGAGGAAGTGGGTGCTGTCTCCCTTTGGTGCTCAATCTCGATCCTATAGGTGACAGCACTCCTTATATTTACTACTTCTATATTCTTTAGAGTTGTCTTTACTTTCAATAGCCAGTACTTTGTTACTACATTTCCCTGTTAAAGTTAATAATTCTTTATGTTAAAATTTCTTGTTCAAATCACTGTGTGCTTTCTGTCTCCTGGTGGGATCCTGACTGATGCAGGCCTTATTAGCTTAAGAATGATTAATGTGGTATAAATAGATTAACATTCTCCGTATTGCTTTATATGGCAAAAGGCACAGATATTTATAATGTATATATTTTACTCTCATTTATTACTGTTTAGTTTTTCCCTAGGCCTCTTTAAAGAGGAGTCTGAGACAGAGACTATTAGTTGTCTTTTATAAAGTCATTCCAATTTTTTATTAAAATAACTCTGTTTTGAGGAACCATTGTGTTCTAGAACAAAAATTTTGTATTTCTGACTCCTTTTTATCAGAGAGTGACAATGTAAATAAATTCTGGCCAATGCACATGTAAGACAGATGTTGCTTAAAGAGAACTAACCTAATGAAAGGGACCATTTTTGTACCTATCTGCTTTCCTTTGTCTTCTGATCTACAGCTCGATGTGATGGCCAGAGCTAGAGCAGTCACCTTGAATCATGATCCTTCCTAGGATCATGGAACAGAAGGATATAAGCCTGCTTTTTGATAATATTGCAGAGAAATTAAACCAGTTCTTGCACTTGACTTTTAACTTGTTTAAGCCACTTTTTAAAGAAAGTTTTTATGTTGTATACATTTGAATCTAAACTCAGTTAATGTAGAGTGATTATTTTTGGTCTTCATTCTGACATTTCTCATTTATCTAGTCTGATATCCTATAGTACACTAAAATATAAGACAATCGAATAGAAGAATACTATGCATCTGTGTTAGATTTTATTTTTCATCTTTGTTGTAGTTGTAGTTTTCTGAGCCTTGTTAAGCACTCTGTGCAGAATATTGCCACCTACAGGAATAGCTGCCATGGAAGCATCACTTGGGGTACCTTAGGAAGGAAGTATTGTTACAATTTATATGTACTTTCACCATCTCCACTCAGAACTGTATTCTTTTATAGCCATTTTCTCTCCACATGACAGAGATATTTTGCACTTATACTGGGGTTTATTCTACTTATATTTCAAGGAAATAACTTCTTATACTTGTGAGCTATGTAAACATACCTGAAATATCAAAATGATGTATCACTAACTTGTTTAAAAGCTTAGAAGGAACTCGTTAAGGTTTGAGAGATTATAATATCATTCTTCTCTAATATTTACCACTGAGATATCTTTCACCCTATTTTGGTATTACTAATTTTAAAGAGAAATTGGGGTGGGGGCTATTTCATTTCCAGTTAGGATGTAAAAAGAATGTGATTTTTTTTTCCAATGGAAACAATAACAAAAAGAAATGGATAAAATAAAATCATACTTTTCTGTGAAGTTGTCAAAGGCCTGAACTTAAGGAATGCATATTGAACTACATTCCAGAGATAGACAAGTATTTATAGGTGACCTGGGAGAACTTCCACACCTGAGAGATACTGCCCTATTGGAGTGTGGATAGGTAGAATAGCAGACCTGCCACACATAAAGAGACTTTGTAGTCTCTTTCAAGAAGAAATAAGCAGATTCTTTACCAAAAGTATGGGTTGGAAGGATCAAGTGGAGTCTGGAGGAGTCCTAAATGCAAAAATAAATCACTCAGATTGACAGTTAATAATTCTCCCTGCCACAAATCCCAGAATTTTGCCAAAGAAATAATAGTGGGGGAGGGAAGGGTTAGAAAACATGCAAAAATCATGTGGTCTTGAGCAATCTTACAGTGTTTGCAGATTAGGGCCATGCCAAAGTTGGATTCAAAAGAAAAGCAAAACTCTTAGAAACTGTAACCCAACCCTTGCTCAGCTCAGATATTGACAAATATTTGTTAAGCAGCAATATTGGGGTCTTTGGCATTGACATGACAGGAGATTGAGTGTTAGGTTAACCAGAGGCAAATTTTGCTTAATTAAAGCAATAGCCTACCCCCATGCAATCTGACTCTTGGAGAAATTTAAAGATTAATTCTTTACATAACTGCCAAAGATAGAAAAGGCTTATGCTCAATGACAAAAAAAGTAAAGAAAGATAGAGCAAGCAAACAAGCAAGCAAGCAAGCAAACAAGCAACAAATATATTCTTAATTTTCCACTGTTCTTTTAAACATAGTATCAAAAATAGAATAAAAATAACATGATTAATGCTCAAAATGGGACAATTTGACTCTCTTTAAGAGAAAAATTAGTCACTAGGATGAGATCTACAGGTGATCCAAATGTTAAAATTAACAGATAAGAACTTTTAAACAACTATTACAAATATGTTAATAATTTTTCTAAAAAACATTATAGGTAAAAAGACGGAAAATTTCAGGAGAGAAATGGAAATGGTAAGAGACATTACATGTTTGGCAATATAATATTTAAAATAAAATATTCACTGAACAACTTTAATTGTATTTAAAAATTAGTAATTTGAAGACATTTTAATAGACATTAACCAAAGTAAGATAAAGAAATTTAAAATATCAAATACCAACAACCTGTGGGAAAATATTAAGAGGAAGATAGATGTTATGAAGTCTCAGGAGAAATTACAGAGAAAAAAATGGAGCAGAAAAAAAATTCAAGACTTAATGCCTGTTTTAAGTTTGATTAAGAACATACCTTATAGATTCAAGAAACTCAGTAAACTCAAGTAGAATAATACAAAGGAAAGCAAACTTAGGCAACACCTAGTCATAATACTGAAGAAAAAAAAAAAAAAAAAAGAGACAGTCTTAAACCAGAGAAAAAGACAGGTCTTCTACAGGAAAAAAAAAAAAAAAAGATACAAAAATGATTTCAAATTTCTCATCAGAATAAATGGAAGGTAGAGGACATATGGAGCATCACTTAATGACACTGAAAGAAAAAAGAAGGAAAGAAAAAATAGTCACTCTAGATTTCTATATTTAGCAAATCATTGACACTTTAACAAATGGTAGCATTTTTGTCCTTATTGGTCAAGATATTTAAAACATTATATTTGTATTCTCCATGCAATTTTAACTTTATTTTTGTATTCATGTTAGTGAGGAGAAAATCCTTCTTTTAGTTCTTTCTTTTCTCTTCCATCTCTTGAGAGAAAGGGGGGCGGGGTGGGGCAGGGGGTGGGTGGCGGGCGGAACGAACTAATCTGATTGAGCCGAACTCTGACGTTTATTTGTCCATATTGAAACAAGGGCAGAGCTGGACATGGTTGAGTCTCTTTGTCAATTCTCTCCATTCATGAGACTAGAATGATACTAGGGCCATTTTACTCCTCTCTTTTGCTCAAGCTGGGCTTCGTGTTTATGTTGTCTACTTTCTTTTACGTACTTTCTCATATGGGGAGGATAAGTGACTAGAGAGGGTTAGGGCAGGAGCTGGCCTCATGTTTGGGAACGTCTTGGGTCAAGTTTTGTGTTCAGACTAAATTTTCCAGAGCACTGTGAACAGGGTTCTAATCTAGTCAGTAATAAAATAATCACTGCCTTTTTTGGGATCTCCTGGGGAAAACAGAATCTCACTATTTCTCAGTGTTTTCACCCCAAAATTATTGCATCCTGCCATAGTAGACAATCACTTTAATAATAGCATCAGAAACCCACCATTACACATAAGATCTATTGAATGATAAATGTACTGAGTACTGACATCCTAAGTACTGAGTACTAGTTTAATAAACTTACATTAAAACTACTTCATACACTATGATCAGTTTTATTTTAATTTGAATTTTAGCTTATCTATGGCCTTTTCCCCCATTGTTGTTTCATTTAATATAGTTGTACTGTCATTTTCATGCATCCATAATAAAATATTAATAATGACCTTCGGGTGTAATAAATTCTGAAGTATTTAATATTTTTTAAGAAAGATTAAGTTGCATTTAACATAATTTAGTGCTATTAAAGGGGTTTTATATATCTCATAACATGTATTTATAAAGGAAACAGTATTCTACACATTTGTTATTAGATCTTTTTTAAACTATGCTTAATTTGCTGATTGTCCTAATAAAATTATTACAAATTTTTGGGAAAAATATAAATAAAGATAGGTGATGACTCCCCAGAACATGAAGATTTTGTTGCAACAGAACATCTTAAATGAGATAAATAGGGGATTAAAGAGGAAAAGCCAAATCAAACCTGTTGTTTCTTGTCTTTCATGATACCATCCTGGATCTGGTCAGTAAATAAGTATAAAAGCAGCTCACACTATATAATGGATTCTAGATGGAGGTGAGGCTATAAAATTTTCCAGAGTTTCAGAATACATTTATAGTGAGAAATATTTTATATCTTTGAATCTCATGAAGTACTTGTAAAATTTTTATAGAACTGTGTTAGAAAAGAAGGAAAGTATACAAGCTAAAACTCCACACAAGAGTAAACAATCCAGATAGTTTAGAATATAGCATAGAAAAAAGAATTTGATATAACAATTTCTGAGGGGAAAAAAAACATAGTGATAGTAGATATAATGTATATTTTCTTGGTTTGATTCTTGGCAATACAGACTTATATTTGCCTTTCTAGGACTTTGTTTATTTGTGTAAATTTGCAAGCTTGAATAACACAGTGGGGATGAAAATAATTGGCATTATAATTAAAATGCAAT
The DNA here is from genome assembly GCA_028627145.1 of Eidolon dupreanum. Classification (NCBI taxonomy): domain Eukaryota; kingdom Metazoa; phylum Chordata; class Mammalia; order Chiroptera; family Pteropodidae; genus Eidolon; species Eidolon dupreanum. The sequence goes on along the minus strand of CM053502.1, from coordinate 132,914,064 downwards.
CTACTAGTATTATAATTCATTTTGTTAAAGAACTTTTTTCCCAAAGGATTTCAATTAAGTCAGATGTGTTATAGTTTTTACCTGATTTGCTTTCAAAATAAGACAGGATATCAGAGCATTCCATCCAATAGTGAATATCCCTAAGATAGGTATGTTTCCCGATAAATATATTCAGAATACAGAATTACAAAAACAAATATAACTCATGCATAGCAATCATGATAAATTAAGCCCAAATGTGTAAAACTACTTTTTTTGTATTTTAATGGTCTATATAAAACAATAACTATAATAGACCACCAAAGACCTTGCTTCCTAAACTTTGAAAGGACATGGCCTGAAGGAATTCTTAAATTCATGCAGTTGTCACGTTTGTAGAAAGTAGAATAATGGAGATCAATAAATCCACTAGGAAAGTCCGCTATTGTGTGTGTGTATACCCGTGTGTTGGTGTGCTTGTGCTAAATCTTTATAAAATAATGTATTATATGATGAAGAAATGACTTACCTCTCTGTACAAGCTATACATTTAGATTTTCACATATCATATTTGATCAGAAGGAATATCAAACATCATTTGGAGAAGGAATTATTAAAATTTGATGAGAAAAATACTTAAAAATTTTTTCAATATTAGAGGGCCCATGATTGAATGAACACACATTTTGAGGTTTATTTAGCTTCTTCATCATATTTTTAGCTTCCTCGTTAGAGAGTTTTCTTGCTTCCAAGATTCCAGGTAAAATAGCATTATATGCTGTGCTTTACCTCTTCTCAGGTCACAGGAGGGTCAAATAATAATTCCCAAATCATCTAATAAAAGTGCTATGACTCCTTCCTTAAGGTGGTACTTAAATTTTGGAAAGTACTATTGCCCTTTTGGAATAAAATGGATGTTAAGAACTGTTTCACATTTTAAGTATACTTGTGTTGTTGTTGTTGCTATTGCCATGTTGTTTGTTTCTTTGGAGATACTGGTAACTTTTGCTTGGGCCCCTAGCAGATATAACTGGTGACATAATCCTGACTGAAGCACATCACGAAGCCGTAATTCTGTTATGGACCCCACACCTCATAGGAGATGACCTCCAGCCAGCCCCAAGCTTATGTGACTACAACTCAGATTGTCACCTGCCCATTAGCAGCACTCAGAGACTCTGACACTTTTCTATATGGGACAAAGATAGCTGTCAGTCTTTTTTTCTTTTTGTTTTCTTTAAAAGATCTACCGTGTTTCTCTTCCCTGGAAATCCATTCCTGAGGATTTACCTGACACTGTACAGCTAGGGTTCCCCATTTACCAGTGAAACACCTTTATTTCAGAACTCCATCTTTAGTGTTTAAACAGAGACAAAAAGAAACAGCTGTCAAGCCCTCAAGTGGACAAAAAAAATAGTTAATTAGAGATACAAATTTGTAGCTTAAAGTGACCAAGAAAACTATTAGCCTTTTGGGAATTTGCCGATGCCTGCAGATCTTATTACGTTTTCTCACAGGCTATGTATGGGGTGAGATGTGGAGCCCACGTTTTCTACCCCTGAGATGCAGTTACTTGGGCTGACATCTAGAATTAAAATGAGCAATTACTTCCAAAAATAGGAAAATTTGCTTTTTTCAGTCTTTGGAGTTTACCCTACTGAAATTTAAATTTTACATCATTTGAAACATAGAATTGACAGAAGACAGAAAGACAAGCTTCTACAAGAAAGAAATGCCTCACTGCAAAGTATGTGAAGTATCTCATGAAAACAGGTGCCCCTCCTGACACTTGTCCCCTCTACTTTAAGGATTTATGGAAATACTGGGTGATAGATATGTTTACCACAAAACATACGTAAATAACTAGGAGAATGTTAGAAAATGGGGCTCTTTATTAAAAATCCCAGGCTTATAAAGTTTGAGTTCAGCAATGTCATTAACACCTTGCTTTAAGTTATTCTGGGAGAGCTGGAATTCATGAAGAATTTATGACATGCAGTTCTTTCCAACATTGTGTGGCTATTCGGATCCTGTCAGTGTGATGCAGGGGAAAACCTTGTAGAGTTGCTCTGTTTTATACACCAGTGGCCCTCTTCCCTATTCTATTTCTCTTTCTGTGAGGAAGACCTAGATAAGAATCAATTGTAAAGGATGAATTCTGAGTTGACTGAGTGATGATATTCAAGCAACATAGATGTTCTTTATAAAGCATCTGGGCACAATGTGTAGCCGATAGTCTCCTTTTGGTTTAAAGGAGGCAATAAATCTATTTAATATCTTTGAGTTTTATGGCTTTCTCCTGAAGAATTTCTCCTACATAAATGATGTCTCGAATGTGTGCTTATGTTTTCTTAGCTCAGACTCATTTAAGCTTTAGATTTCAATAGTGACTATCTTTTATTACTCAATAATAGATGAAAGCAGTAACTGGAAACATGTTTTGTGGAAATATATATTTTTGTACTGAGAAATGCCTAACAGTTTCCATAACCAAGTTGAGCAGACAGCATTTTGTATTTCAGCTGATCTGGCAGGAGGATTCAGAATTCTGTTCACTTTCTCCTTCAAATGCTCATTCAGAAGAACTGAACATTATTTCCAGGTATTCATTCTATAGAAACTTTCATGGACATATCTGCACTTGAATACACACCAATAACCGAAATTTATCCCCTAAAATTTACACAGGGTTTTAATATTCTACTCTAGTGCCCAATGATGAATTTGGATAAAATCTGAGTAACACTCCAGCTTCCAAAAAAACAGAGTATTTTTTTTTCTTTTTTTTGAGGAAGATTCTCCAACTCACTTTTGGGGAAATTGAAAAGACATCTGTGACTATTTGAAGTTTTTCTTCTGGGAAAAAATATTTTGTGCTTCTACTTTTCAATAATGTAAATATGAAATTGCTTTCTGAAGAGAAGAGTTAGTCTTGAATAGTCTGTATAGAAAGCAGGGGTAGACTCTATATAGAAAGAAGCATACATTATAAAAGCTAGAAAAATCTGGTAAAGCACTTAGTTGCTAGAGCTCTAGATTCTTGAAAAGTTTAGATTGTTAGAGCAGGAAGGAAACTCAGCTTTACCTGTGAATATTCTGTCCAGATAAATGTGCCTCACATGGCTGAGAGTGGAGTATGACTAGTATTCAGCCTTTTAAAGTATAAAGGCCACTTTCTTAATATGACAAAAATTTGATAATCCTCACAGACTTAATATGTGTAGATGAAAAAAATTACTATAAATTGAATAATGCTTTTAAATACATTTGTTTTTTATAACTCACCACAGTATTATTTATATAAATTCAATAGGTCAGTAGCCTGTTGATTGAGAGTCACCAAGAGATGATGTATGTGCCCAACACAAGGCAACCGAGTAGATCAAGGTCAGCAGACAGCTTCAGGAGAAAGCACCACCAAGAACTTTCCTGTAGTTCTAAGTGAAACCTGGTTATTATTGGTAGGCACTTGGCTCTGGTAGTCCTTTCATGTGAGAAAAGATTGTTTTCTCATGCCTAAAGCATGGCATTTGCCTCTATTCTTACTAGCACCTTCTAGAAAGCTGAACAAATTGTTGACCCCTTCTGAAGCTCTGTGTGTGTATGTGATATGTGTAGGTAACATATTGTATGATTCCATTTATACAAAATATCCAGAATAAGTAAATTTATAGAAACAGAAAGCAGAATGATGATATCCAAGAACTGGGTAAAGAAAAGGCTAGAGGGTGACTGCTTAGTGGGAGTTTTCTTTGGGGCTGGCTGATGAAATTTTTTTGAAAATTGATAGAGATAATGGTGTTACCAAATTGTGAAAGTGCTAAGGGCCACTGAATGGTACACTGTGTAATTGTTGATTTTATGTTACATAAATTTTACCTCAAAAAAATAAAATAAAATAGGATTGATAGGATATTTCCACTTGTTTTTAAAGTAATTGATTAATTAAAAAAATTTTTTTAAACTACATTGTTTAGGTTGTAAGAACCTCAGCTAAATTTGCATTATTTAGTTTAGAGATAAAGAGAGTATATAATATATTCTAACAGGAACCTGAAGACTTTGTCCTCCATGCCTGCAAGATCAGCCTATTTTTGGTTGGGATGTCCTAAGGACTCATCAGAGGAAGTGAAAAAGCTTCAGCTTCACAACACTTGTTGCACCAGCTTCATGTCTTTTACTGAGATACATTACTTTCAGCAGTGTCTTTTTGCTCTAAATCTATATATTAATTAGGGTATATATTAGGAAAACTAGATTATGCAACAGTAATACACAAACTCCAAATCTCAGTGGCTTAATGTAGTAAAATTTATCTCTTGCTCACGCTACATGTCTATTGTTGGTCAGCTGGTCAGCTGATCACAGACCCACAGGCCCTCAGAACACCCACCATGGCATTGTTGGCTATATTGAAGGGATAAAGATCCCTCATGGCAATCAAAGATGTACACCCATAATGGTACACATCATTGTTTTTCTTAACTCATTGATTATGACTACCCAGATAATTTCATCCAACTTCAAGAGTACCAAGAAGTACAATATTACTTTGTGGACAGAAGTTAAAGAACGAGAAATAATAACACTAACAACTTTTATAAGGAGTGAATATAGCTTTCTAAGTTGTCAGACCAACTTTCCAAATAATCTGTCACCTACTTTAAAACCATTTGAGCTTTCTAGTTTGTTGTTGTTGTTGTTGTTGTTAAAAGCCCTGCATCCTTTAGATTCAATTACTTTCAATTTCAGTGTTTCTCAAACTTTATTCAAATCATATCTTTGGTCACATATGTGGAAGGCTATAGTAACAATACTTTAAAAGGATGACTGAGATTTAAAACAATGAACAACTATAAAAATAATTCTTCCATAATCTCAATATTCTATACAGTAGGTCACTCTATTACACATGGTGTCACTTTTAAGTAGAATTGTCTACTGCTATAGCTTCACTTTCATATCTTCCAGAAATAAGTAATTTCACTTTGGTGCTTGATTAGCAATAAATTATACCACTTATAATGTTTTATACTTTAATCTCATCTCAATATTTTATCTTACAAAAAAATCACTGCAAAAGTATATATCCCCAGTTGAAACAGAAGTAAAATTTATAGCTTAATCAGAATTTGATGGTATACCAAGGAAAGGCAAAATCACCTCTTTTTGTTGTTGTTGTTCTCCATTGCTTTCATGTAGGCCTCTCCCTACCATTAATGGAGGGTTTTCAAATTTGATACACAGTTTTGTTCTACATCAAAGTTACTACAATGTCTATGTTAAATACACATACCACTGTGGAGTCTGACATTTCTTTGCCTTTAGTAATTACTTTGCCCTTCACTTCCACTTCCCCTCTGCCACAACTTCCGTACTGTACCTGACCTTGTCATCACCTGACACCATTGTCTCTTGTTTGAAGCACTTAAAAGTTTCCTGTCTGGTTTCTTGTCCTACAATTTGCCCTTTTCAAAAAACATTCTTAACATTGCCATTGAGTAACCTATTTAAAAATGCAAACCGGATTATATCAATTTATTCTTTCAAAGCCTTCAATGACAGTTGAGATACAGTCTAAATTCCTTAGGATGTCATATAAGACCTTTCCTAATATTTCCCCTCCTCACTTTTGAAGTTAATTCCTTCTACTCTTGCCCATTTATTTCACTATAGACCCACGTATAGTCCCATGATCAGCATTCTTCCCTCTTGGTCTTATACATGTTCCTCCATCTTCCAGGAATATCCATCTTGCCCCTGCCTTCAGCCACTTATTTTTCATCTGTCACTCTTAATTCCTTCCAAAAGTCTTCCCTGACACACCAAGAGACTTCTTTCTGACTTTTATAATTTTGGGGGTGCTTATTATAATCCTAAAATCTCCTCTGTATTCTTTCTAAGCTTAGCCAAAAATAGATGTTCACTTATAATTGTTTAATAGAATTAGTGAATTCCAGCAGAAGAGCCACTTCCGCAGAGAGCAGCACAGCTGACTAAGGGAGCAGACTATGGAGAATTCTCAAGTGAAAAGGGACCGAAATTGATTAGGGGGATTACTCATCATGAGATATTCAGAGGCTAGGGTATTTTTGTAAAACAGATTGTATATAATTTAGCTCTTGCAGGAAAACATTTATTTTTCTATAAGAAATATTTTTAATGATATACTAGGGCTTGAGCATAAATTGTTGGCACTGGACTTACTGATGAGTCTAGTTTAGTCCAACTGAGAGATTTTTTTAGACGTTAAACCAGGTATAAAAACACTGAGACGAAACTTAAATTCTTTTGCACAGATGTCTCTGATATGATGGAAACAACAGAACAAGGTTAATTTAGTATGGACACTGAAGTATATTGAAAAAAAAAACACTGAATTTAGAATGAGAAAAACTAAATTTTATTAACGGCTTTTTATTTTCTATGGGCCTTGAGTAATTCTTCAGACTTTCTGAATTTTTAGGTTTTTATTTTTCTAAAGTGGTGATAACTGTATCACTGTGCCTCACAAGATGTTATAATGATCCATTTGGATGAAATATGTGGAAGTACTTAGGATACCATAAAGTCATATAGAGATATTAAAGAGTATGTCATGTATAATTAACTGTAATTATTGTAAAATAAAAATACAAATTTAAAATATCTCTAATATAATCTCAGTGACAACTGATGCTCCACATAGCTTGCCTAGATTCTTATACAGAGTCCCAACATGAGGTTGAAACAAAAATAAGCCCACTCTGTTATATATTCCAGTATGAAAATTTTCTACACTTGAGGTAGGGATAGCAGACATTAAGAAATGTGGCTATGATTTTCCTCATACTGTCTTCAAGAACAGAAAACTGAAAATGAGCAAACCATTTGATGAATTAAAAGGCAAAGCTAAATATCAAACTGTGTGCTATACCTCATTAAGTCATATTCTACTATTTTGTGTGTGTGTGTGTGTGTGTGTGTGTGTGTGTGTGTGCGCGCGTGCATGCGACTGATGTGTCTATAATCATAAGCTTTTGTTCACAGATCTCTGTGAATTTTTATTATACTCATAACTAATTTAAAAAATGAGAATAATTTCATAACCTTCGGCATAGCTTCACTAATCTTTTTCCTTTACTCCTGAATTTTCCTCACCTTTCAGCTGCTCACAAACTTCTTGTTTACCAAAACCTCAAAAATTTCCCCCAACTCCAGCCCTTTGCACCTGCGCTCCTCAGCTCTGTTTCCATGCTTAGCCTATAAATAGGTAGACTTAGCCAATGTCTCTTATCAAGTCTATTACCTTCCTTCTGTCTCTAAATAATTTCGGTTTCTCATCACAGATAACTGGATTATCGAGTGACAAAGAAGAATGAAAAAATGAAGAGAAGAAACATTCATATGTTAATTCATTGTGTTGCAACCACATTTAAAACCATATATAATGCAAAGTGGTAATGATTATGAAGACAATCTAAAAAACTACAGAGATGATAACTGTATTAATTAGGGCTCTTGGCTAAAAGTATCAGAAATTCAGTTCTATCTTTGGCAGAATGAGGAAATTAAAGGATAGATACTAAGGTACCTCATTTTATATCAGGAAGGGCAAAATCATGTGGAAAGCCAAGATTCAATAGGCTTCCACTACAAAATTGATTACTTCTCTCTCGCGCGCGCTCTCTCTCTCTCTCTCCCGCCCCCTTTCTCCACCTCCTCCTCTTCCTTCTCCCTCCCTTCCTCCTCCCTTCCCTCCCTCCTTCTCTCTAATTCACTTATGCTTTTTCATGTCTGCGTGTTGGCTATATTTTCTTGATGTTGGTAGAGTGTATTTTTTTACCTGCCAGAGAATATAGTTTTCGACAGTTGCCATGTTTCAATTTTTATAACTCATAATAAATACCAAATATAAGGAACTTACCGGTATATAAGAACAGAACAGAACAGAAAAGAACAGAGAAGAACTCTGATTGCTCTGATTAGCTATACTCCTTGATATTATCAATAGTGATAAGATGAGGAGAGGACTAAAAAGTCATGGCATTCTTGTGCAAACTCATGGGTAGGATAAAGAGAGAAAAATTTCCCAGATGAAGTGAGATATTTCTGCCATTATCTTCCCAACCAAAATAAAATGAAAAAAATCACACAGCTACTAAAATGTGATTGTTTTAGTTGTTCTTTTATATATTCAGAAATACCATTTATATGAACAGCAATGTTCTATTCTTAGGGTGTAGTTAGCATTTGGAATTCTCATTCCTCTAAGGTACTGAAAGAAGTCAAATTAGATTAAAGAAATATATAATGGCCATTTATTTGTTTGCTAATTGTATGTTGGGGCATAAATTGTATTAGAGGGTTCAGTATGATGATTATGCCTTGGAAAATAAAATCATACAGTATGATTTCCTTGGAAAAATTACATTTTATTTTCTATCTTTTTTTGTTATTTAAATCACTTAATGAAGGGCTTTTTTTCAATGAAGTAGTGATCCTGTACTGGCATATACAACTACAGCAGATTCTGTTTATTTGATTTGAGATTCTATTTTATTATATTTATTGCTAAATGTGTAGTGTGTGTATACACACACACACACACACACACACACACATTTATAAATATATATACACACTTAAATATTCATATAGAATTCATATTATATAAACATTAAGAAATTATTTCCTGTTAACTTTTTTCTAAAATTAGATTTATTCCAGTAGGGATATTTTTCCTAAATATTAAAAATATCCTTGAAGTTAGGACAAACCAAGTAATGTTATGGAGAAAAGATGTCATTGCAATGCTTTGAAAGTATACCTTTTAACAGCAACAGCTAAGCACATGGAGTTTTAGCTGTCTTCCAGTGAGTATCCAATGATTATTTTTAGTTTATTATGCAATTTAGATAGAGAATCGGCCAATATGATGCCATAGAAAACAAATACACTAACTCAAAAAATGTCTATATACCCTCATGTTTATAGTAGCTATCTGGTAGGGAAGGTCAAGTTTTTTTCTAAGCCTTCGGGCCCTTCAAAATACCCATCTTAAAATAATCAGTATCCCCAAGAGGCATTTTGGGTGACAAACTCTGCTCCCCTTCACAGAATTATTTACAATCATGAAGAATGTATAATTTTGACTGTCCAAATAATCTGTCATAATTTTTTTTCTTTTAATTTGGTGAGTTCTTACATCTTTGGGAAAAACCCTGTTTATATTTAATGTCTTTTTCAAGATAAATATTAAAGTATTCCCATCGGTAGTCTAGTGTCATTATTTCTAGAATATATTTTACAATGTCAGACAGTGATTTTAAAAAATATACTAAGTTTAATAAAGTAAAACCTGGCTTGATTATAATTTTGTGTATTATATTAATCAACACTTCTGAACTTCTACAGTTCAATTACTATGTTCAAAATTATGATATGCATAAACTCCAGGAATCTGAAGTACAATGTGAGTTATCACCTATTAAAGCATACTTAGTATGGAGGTAGAATAAAATGTATTTTACTTATTTTCTAGTTGTCTTTTACTTAAGTTTTTCCTTCCTTCTCTTCTTCTTACAGGTCCTCTTTTTCCTTCTTTCCCACCCCCTCTTTTCCTCCCTCCTCCTTCTTCTCTCTTTTCTTTTCTTTCTCTTTTCAAGTCAATCCATTCCTATGTGGGTGGTACCTCTAGTAATGAAAATATTAAACCAGAAGCCCCTTTCTTTGAATCACAGGTAAACAGCAAGTTTACTTTAATAGTATACCATTCCACTCTTCATTTTCTGTAACAGGAAATCTTGCATATTTCTCATAGATCCATGTCACATTTTCCAGGGAAGTGTAAGGGTTTCTTTATTTAAAACAAATAAGATATAATTTTCACTAGAGAAGCATAGAGAACAGAAGGAAAGAATAATACTAAATCTTGGGAATTATGGATACTAGTATTTTAAAACTTTTCTAAGGATAGAAGAATCACGTAAGAGTTGTGTTTTCTGGAAATATATAATAACTTCTCAAGACTGCATCTATATTTAAGAATTGCTACATTAGCTTTACCAATGTCATATATTTTCATGCCAAAATATGTTTAATGCCATTCGTTACTTATTTTTTAAGAGATTTATTTTTTTTAGAGTAGTTTTATGTTCATAGCAAAATTAAATAGAAAGAACAGAAAGTTCTCCCCTATAATTCCTGACCTCACACACATTCACCTTCTTCCGCTATCAACATCCTGCACCACACAGGTACATTTCTTGCAATTGATGGTCCTATACTGATGCATCATTATCACCCAAAGTCTATTGTTTCTATTAGGGTTTACTCTTTTTTTTTGTTTGTTTACATTTTAGTTTTTGACAAATGTATAATGACACATATTTGCTTCAGCAAAATACAGAATAGTTTCAATGCCCTAAGAATCCTCTATGCTCCACCTGTTTATCCCTTCTCCCTAACCTCTGGCAACCACTGATCTTTTTTCTGTCTCCAAAATTTTACCTTTTCCAGAATGTCATGTGGTTGAAATCATATAGTATACAGCCTTTTCAGATTGGGTTCTTTCGCTTAATAATATGGATTTGAGTTTCCTCTATGTCTTTTCATGGCTTGATAGCTCACTTACTTTTAATGCTGAATAATATTCTCTATGTACCACAGTTTATTAATTCATTCATCCACTGAAGGATATCTCAGTTGCTTCCACATTTTGTCAGTTATGAATAAAGCATTTATAAATATTGTGGGCAGGTTGTTGTGTAGACATAAGTTTTCATTTCCTTTGGATGATTACCAAGGAGTGAGATTGTGAGATTGTATGGTAAAGAGTATATTTAGTATTGTAAGATTGTCAAATTATCTTCCAAAGTGGCAGTAACATTTTTTTATTTCCACTTGCAATGAATGAGAGTTTCTGTTGCTCCACATTCTCATCAGCATTTAGTGTTGTCAGTGTTCTGGATTTGGGGCATTCTAATAAATGTGTAGTAATACCTCGATTGTTCTTCATATTACTGTTAATAAGCCCAAATAATTAAACAGTTTTCAGAAACTGAGTTTCGAATGAAAGCCGATTTCCAAAACATAGCTAGAACAAACAAACAGAAACCCAAGAAATTGAAAGAAAGATATTAAGAAAAACTTAGTGCCTATATGCATGAACTATTTACAAGGATTTAGGAATATTTGGAATAACTGTATATTTACTTAAAAATTCTAAAGAAGAGACCAAACTGAAATGAATTCTAAAACCAAGGATATGCTTATGAATCTTTTGAGCAATGAGGGCTATGGGTACTGGAAAATGTGTAGTTTGCTTTAAGGCATTCAATATTTCCCCCCAAATACTCTATTAAACAAATAAAACACAACACAATTTAAACAACAACAACAACAACAACAACAAAATGTACGTGAACTATTGATACTATATCTGCTAGGGAAGGAAACTATGAGAACATAAAAAAAAATTGTGCTTTATATAAAAAGGATTTATTTGCCAGGCTTTTTATATTTTTAAACACTTTGTTATTGTTCTTGTTGGAGGTACTTAAAGAAAACATTACATTTACACACACATACCCATGTGTCCTATATTCTTTTAAAATCCTCATTTTCACTTTATGTCCTATGTAATAAAACCTATACATGGCTTTCTAAGCGTTAATATATAAGTTTTAGATCTCTACAGCCACCCCATCTCTAAATAGCTATTGTCTCCATACATGTTTAATTACTTGTCTGTTTTCTTTACATTGCTTTGGCTTTTTACTATGTATAAACTTATGTTAGAAATATAATATTACTAATTGTATAATGCCAGTATAATAAACCTCATCAAGAGAAAGCAATTTTCAAATTCTCTTGAGATAGCTCAGATATGTTTTATGAATAAATTTCAAAATGGTGCCAAGAATATGGATTATGAAACTTGTAGATTCATTTAGTTTCTAGGAAATTATATTTAGCCATTTGACTTGATATTTTATGGTCATATTCACAGAATATATGACATATTTATAAACTTTAAAAGTCATAAATAGTATACTAATATTTCAACAAGAAAGAAAATATTGACATATATTGTACCAAGAATTTACATGTGCTAACATTTTTATAACTTAATATTAACAATAACTTTGTGAGGAAGATATTATCCTTCCCATTTTTCTTTTTTACTTTTTTTTTCTTCTAATTTTCCAATGGGAAGGCCTTATCAAGAGTCTTAATAGATTGGGAACTTTACTTTATATATACAAAGATTGAGTGTTAATCAACATACAAGTACATAGCAATGATACTCTCTAATGTTTTATAAGGAAACAATAGTTATAAATTTTAGATTTTTGAATTAAATTATAAAAACAATAAAAATTATGATTAAGGCTTTTTATGTACCACCTTTTTAGAGGCTATTACTGAAAGTCATTTAATAACAACAAATTATTTTCATTAAATAAGTGTTTCCCTAATGAACATTCTTTCTATTTAAACCTAGTTGAGGTTTCTCAAAAGGAGAATTTCCAAATTACCTCTCAATGTCCTCTATTAAATCAGATATCTTTTAAAACAGACAAATCAGCCTTTTCTCAATTTGTCAGCCGTAGGGGAGTTACACTGTACAGAAGAAAATAAGATGGATATTCTAAACAGAATGTTTTTGGATGCCTTTCATGAGACATCAGTGAGCCTTTAAAGAGTGTTTATTGATTCTTTAGGCAGCACCCGAGGCAGCCCAAGATCTATTGCTCTGTCACTTTAAAAGCGGCAGCAGCCGTGCCACTTTTCCTAGGAGATCTTTCTCTTAAGGCTTAAAAATTTCTACAAACCAATTGCATCTGTCAACTCCTGCTTGATCCACTGAGTCCCACAGGCCATGTCGGAATGGTTAAAAGTGATATTTTTCCTCAAAATGCTTGTTGGAACAAATGCATTTTTAGGGCAGAGACTCTGTAAATGAAAACTAAGTATTCAGACCTGTAAACATCAATGAGAAAAGCCATGACCAGGAAGGAGGTAGGCTTAATGGAATTCTGTGAAAGACAACCTAGACCGATGGTCCTGGGTCACCTGGTATAGCATCTCAGAGGAACCACTAGTCCCTTTGTGGAGACTTCTAGGAAAGGGAAACTTACTTACCCTCTTTTCTTTTCTTTTCTTTTCTTTTCTTTTCTTTTCTTTTCTTTTCTTTTCTTTTCTTTTCTTTTCTTTTCTTTTCTTTTCTTTTCTTTCTTTCTTTCTTTCTTTCTTTCTTTCTTTCTTTCTTTCTTTCTTTCTTTCTTTCGAACTTTTACATTGGAGTTTATTTTTCATTAACTTTTAAAACACTACTATAATTGAATATTAAAACAAAAACAATAGCACATAGTGAGTGTATTATGTATATAGTCCTTCACTAATGTACTAATGCATATGAAATGTTTATCCACTGACCCTGTTAAGAGGTCTGACACTGACCACCACCCCAGGATGATGTTCATCATCCTCATGTGCTTCTCCATTGCAGTGGCACAGTATTTCTTTATTCAGATCAAAGTCCACCAGTTCTACCTCGTTCATTTCATTAGTCTATTCTACTACTTTCCTTTCAGGTAGGAGCATTTTAGACAAAGAGAGTTTATCAGGAGAGAGAAAGCCATTCTCAGGAAAGTTCACCTTAAATTTGATGATTAGGGGACTTTCATTTGGTGTATGATAAATTGGTATGCCTTCATTCAGCAGATACTTGATATCTCCAGGCTTGACACTCTGACCTGAATGAGAGGTGAGGATGACTATGGTTTGGTTATCAAGAGTAGATATTGGTTTTTGGAAGCTACACAATGCTTCAATTCCCTATAAGTCCAAACATATGCGAAATGGTCTTCCCCTCATGGAGAGAAAACAGCATAGTCCTTCTGATCTAAAACAATGATGTTATCTCCAGGTTCCAGTCCTGGTTTTTAGTCTCCTTCACCATGGAATGTTATCTTCTTGTCATCTTTCATGCTTTTGTCAATATGAACTTCTAGAATCTTCTTCTCTTAAATGATTTTCTTTCCATTGCAGATTTTACATCTATCTTTAGGACTGATTATTCCCCATGGTCCTGGCACTCCATGAACACAGACTAAACTTGCTAAACCATTCCAGGTTCTATCTGATGAATTCTTGTTTGCTTTCCAGTACCTAGGCCATTAGAACTGCATTCTATTGCTCCTTTCTTACCACCTCAGCCTTTAAATTTGTCACAAGTCACGTTCTTTTACAGGAAGCTCACTATTCCTTAAGGAAATACATTTCATTTTGGGATAGGAAAACTTTTACAAGATGATCTTTATGTTATTCCAGAATCCAGCTTCCTCTAACTTTAATTTATTGGTATTATTTTAGTACTTTAAAGATTGCTATTAGGAATATGTAGACTAAACATATTTTCTTTCATCTTTGTATTTGCAACACAGTCATTCACTCTCTTTGCCCCTCTCCTTGGGAAGCAATAGATTTTGCAGTGTTCCTTAAGGTGTTCAATTAAAAATAGAGAACTTAGAATATAAAGAAAGGGTGAGTAAAATTTTTAAGTAGCTCTGGGTCAATATCCAAATTAACCAGAAACCATGATCTTCTAGGTTTTGGCTTGAATTTTTGTTGGTCATTTTATTAAGGATTTCTGGGGGAAAAAAAAAGAAAGAAAAACAATTGTGATTTCCTTTTTCAAGAGGAATAGTGAATATATTTAGGTATAGCTACTAAATATGTTTTAGATTATCATATAGTTTTTAAAGTATATATTAGAGATAAGCTTGTACTTTTTAGCAAATGATAATCTCTAAAATTATTAAATATTAGGGTTACTTTTAGAGTTAGCTTTACCAACTAATGTGGTTTCATCAGTTAAAGATGAACTCCTGCTTTTAATGAGTAGGCGCTGATGTTACTGTGAATGAATGCATCAATTAGGAATCAAATTCCATTTCTGAAGCAGCAATTTTGGAGAATTATAGTGTAGTGGTAAGAGATTGAGCTCTACAGTCAAATTATTTGATTTGCTTCCTTCTTTATCAATTCAACTCAAACGAATATGCTTTTCTTTCAAGAGTCTGATTGTCATGCCTATTTAATTTGATTTGTTCACGTACTTGAATTAATGAGGATAGACAACTAAACAGATGCCACTCCTGAGACAGTTGGACCCTCCTATGTGTCTGGTGCAAGATATAATACTTGGTAATATGTTGCAGGAAAACCAAATAAACAAAGTAGAACCAAATGATACCTAAGATCCAATATTATTAGTACATAAGTCTTGGTGCCTTGATTGGGACTGTATCTTAGAAATGTGTCATGCAAAAAGATATCCTGTGTTCCTACTGTGGTAGATTTTGTCTTAGGAGATAAAACTACTCATACTTTAATTCAACTTCATGTATCCCATACTAAGGGCTACATCTTTGAATTTGTCAGTTAAATGATTCTACTGAAGCACAAAAGACAGTGTGATATTCTCCCAGCCTTCCTAGTACAAAAACACCTAAATACTAGAAAAGATATTTAAAATTAATCTTTTAATGGCTAGATAGCAAAGAAATTTTCACAAGCTGTAAACAGAAAGCTTAAATCTAGAAAAATCAGCAAGCGATGAAGATAAGCATTGCCATGGGGGCTCTGCCAATTGACTCCTACTGCCCCAAAGCTTCATTTTTAAGGGACACATGTGAGTGACAAGTATTAGGACATATACAGTGGAAAGATGGATGAGAGATTCAGAATTAAGTCAGTACCCTCAGTGAGTGACACATTCTGTGGCTGAAATGAGAAAACCTATCTTTTCACGAAATATTAAGAAATTTTGGTTTGGGTAACTTAAAAAACAAAACAAAACAAAAACAAAACAAAAATAAAATCTCTCCTTAGAGTTCATAGTTCATAACCATCCTTCCTGAGTCAGGGGCTAGAAATAACATTAATGGGTCCTGAAACCCACAACCAGAAATTTTATTTTAAATTGATCTTCAAGTGCCTGGTAGAACCATATGCAAATATTTTCTGGAGAAAAAACATTTTCAACCCAAGCCTGAAGATAATCTCACAATAAACTTTCAGGGAATATGACTTCTCGAAAATAAAAAAAAAAAAAAAAAAAAAACAATTTGTAAGACTCATAAAGAAGTAAGATTCTGTTAGCATCAACAGAAATACAAACTACAGAATGGGATATTTATTCACTGACTACTGATATTGAAATTGTCAACACAGGATATTAAATAAGTATGCTACATATGTTTAAATAAATAAAAAAAGTATCAAAATTATTACTAAGAGATAAGACTTTCAAAATGATGAAGTAGAACCAAATAAAGCATTTCTAGAAAAAATATATAAAACAAAAGCTCAGGCTAAACTGAAAATCAGATGCAATAAAAAGAAAATTAATGCACTAAAAGAATAAAATTGAAGAGACATATTCAGAATGCAGCACAGACAGATAGGAGATAATACTATGAAGGACAGTTTAGGATACATGTAGAGTAGAATAAGTTCTAACATTTATGCCTTCATTTAATTGAAGTCTCAAAACAGAACAAAAATTGGAATAGGAATAATCAAGAGGGATAATTTGGAATTTTCTAGAATTAAAGAGAATGAAAACTTCCCAGTTAGATAAATGAATTTTAAAAATTCCGGAGCAGGATAAGTAAACAAATGTTCACACCTAGGTAAAGGAAACTGAAAAACAACAAAGAGATTGTAAAAGATGCAAGAGATAAGAGACAGCTTACTTTCACAGGAAGGGAGACTGAACTAACAACTGGCTTCTTAATGGCAATAATAAAAGCAAACAGATTGTGAACTACTGTCTTGAGAGTACTAAGGGTACCTGGCAACATAGAATTAAATATACAGTGAATAAAAGCGATATGAAAATATTATGACTCATCACAAGCATTTCTTTTTTTCTCAAACTGATATTTATTCTAATTCAAATAACATCTCAAAAGTTGGCTTTAAAATGTTACAGATAGCTTTGAAAATCACGTGGAAGAACAAAAGTTCAATACCCCCCCACCACACACGCACAAACTTGTAGTTAAATAAATAGGCAAGAAATGAAACAAGGTGTGGTGACTTGATTATATAACAAAATTTTTTTAAAATACAAATTTAAAACTTAATAAGTGAGAAAAATCATACTAGGAAAATAAGTTACATCTATGTGGAAAAAATTAATCCCTTCTGCATACAATATACAAAATAAATTTAAATAGATTAAGGACTTAATTATGCAAGCAAAAAGACTTTTGAAGAAAATATGAGAATATCTTTAATAGGTGTGGATTTTGTCAACAACACACACAAAAATAAAAGACTAAAGGAAAAACTAAAATTCTATTACATTAAAATTGAGAACACATATTTGTAGGCATAGCATAAAGAAAGTGCCAAAAGAAAACACAGCCAGAGAGAAAATATTTGCCCCATAGGTATTACTGACATTAGATGTTACTGTCAATTACTGACAATAGAGTTTGTTATGGACTGACTGTTGTGTCCTCCCAAAACTCATATTTTGAAATCCTAAATTTCCAATGTATTAGAAAATGAAGTCTTTGAAAGGTAATTAGGACATAAGGGTGGAGCTCTCATAATGGGATTAGTGTCCTTATAAAAGAAGCAAGAGAGAGATAATTTCTTGCTAAGTCAGGTGAGGATACAAGAAGATGGCTGTCTGCAAACTAGAAAAAGTGCTCCCACCAGACACTAGATCTGTTAACACCTTGAACATGGACTTTGCAGCCTCCACAACTGTGAGAAATAAATGTTTGTTTTATAAGACACACAATCTCTGGTATTCTGTTATAGCAGTTTGAACTGACTGAGGTATTATTTTTATCTAATAAACATATTTATACATACACACAAAATATTTATAGAATATGTAAAAGAAAACAGCAAACAGGCAAAAGAAGCATTGAATAGTGAATATATATATATATTCTCAGAATGGAATATATATATTCCTAGAAAATGAGTACAAATATATTGATCAATTCAAACATAATATTTAGGAGTAAAAATACAAACCATGAAAGAATAAACAAAATAGATTTATTTATAGAATGATAAAACACGCAAAACTAAACAATGTTTTTATTTAGGAAAACATACATGTTGCATGTCATTATTAAGAACATAAAGAAAATAAATACCAGAAAATTTAGCAGAGTGAATGGTTAACTCTTCAGGAAGGAATAGCAGTCTGATTGGGAAGGAACATATAGGAGATCTCAATGGTATGTTTCAATTCATTTCAATTCTTAAGGTGAGTGGTAGGTACATGTGTGTGTGTGTGTGTGTGTGTGTTTTATCAAATATTATTATTATTAAGACTATAATATATATATATATGTACTCTTTTGTGTTTATGATGGATTTTACAACATGAAAATGTTGTAGCTGCCAGCCCCTGATAGACACACGGACCGCCAGAAATCAGTGACTTATAGGAAACACACTCTTTATTCAGCCAGCTGGGTCTGCCAGGTGTACGCAGACCCCAAATTAAGCAGCCCCAAAATGTAAAAGTACAGGGTTTTTAAGCCCTAAACCCCATTCTTCATCCTGTTTGAACACACAAGTCTATTTTTCTTCTTTTTACTGTCAACCCACAGGTTGGTTGTGCAAACGGGGTACAGAAGTAGAAAGCTTATTTTTAGAGTGTTATGTTCCCATGGACGATAGCCAAACAGTAATTTTCCAGCCAGTACAAAAATGCCCAAATTATAGAAAACCATTTGCAATATATATCTTTAAAAAATTACTGATTAATTGTTAATATGTATCCCACCATAATTGGGTTCTCAACAAATAGAGTAAATAAATGGGGATATGTTCAGGTCAGTTCAACATTTTTTCTGCCCAACTATAAGCAAGGCTCAGAGTACTAACTGGTCAAATATGTGAAATGTTTAGGTTAGTGAAATGCTTCTTGGAATTTCATCAATAGTAGCATAGTCCTGCTTTAATTGATTTTAGCATCAACTGAGCTAATTTTGTACTTGAGGAAAGACAAATTCAGGTTAAAACTTCAGCAATTCTAAATTAATTTCTGACTTATTAAATTTAGTAGTGGAAGTAGCAGGATGGAAGAAGGAACAGTGTTAATGGTTAGGCATTATTTATACGATATCGGGAAAAGGCCAGACAATATGTGACATGAATGAAGAGTAGAACTCAAGCTTTCAAGAACTTAATTTTAATAATGTTTCTGCACTCAGAAAATAGTATATGTGGTTCTTAGAGAAAAAAAAATTAAAAGGATTAAAGATGGGGTTTAGTGGGGGAAAATGAGCCAAATGATTTATATCTAAAGTGTAAAATATTGTGAGCTAGAATTTGATGTTAATTATGCCATTTGATATGTATAATGAGATTAATATCAACAAATTATAAATTCTGAAACCAAATCTTAAAATGTTAAGTTACTAATGTAAATGCTAAAATCATGGTTTGCTACAGAGATCGTTATCATTTAATGTTGCATGAGATATTAGGAAGCATAAAAATATATATATATATTTTCATTTATTAAATATATGCACTTGCTTTCTCACAAATATTTGAAATGCCTTATCACTGTACATAAACTAAAATGACGATGAAAGTGTATATAAATATATTAGTATATAAATGTATCTATGTAAAAATACACATAGAATAAGAAGATAAGGTCAAAGAAAAAGTTGAGGAGAACATAATGAGATTCTTCAGAAAAGTATTTCTCACCAATAAATTTTATTCTTCCCCATTTGTTGGTGTGGTATAAACCAAAATTAGAACATTTGTGGAAATAAATGGATTGAAACTTTATCCAAAAATCTTTGGTAAACTTATTATGTGGCCTGTGTGTTAATGATATTATTAAGACCTGACTTTTACTACTGTTCCATGTATTTATATTAATAACGCAGAGAACAGTAAATGTAATATATATATATATATATATATATATTTCCCCCTAAATGAGAAATTATCTATGGTACTGTTAAGGGTGGAAAATTTTCAAGTGAGCCAACTAGCTAAGTCAGCTACAGGGAAGAAATATCTTTAGATACCAGAAGTCATCCTGCTTGCTTGGGTGTGGTTTTACGAGACGTATTGTATAAGATATGAAGATGGCCAATATCTGCTTCTGTAATCTACTTGCTTGTTATGCTAATGACCAACTTCTGCTTCTGTAATCTGCTTGCTTGTTCTAGGTTTTATAAACTGCCTCTTTTGGGAGCTTGGGGCTGATCTCCTCTAACCCTGCCTGGTAGAGAGTCAGTCCTCGGCTGGCTAATAAAGGCTCATGATTCATCTCAATTGGCTCTGTGGGTCTTAAATTTGATCGAACCACAACAGTACTAGGATTTAGAAGAAGCTCTTTTAGAACTTTTAATTGCTAGAGCAGCCATATTTGGCTTGATGGGGGTCACAAATTCTTTTCCTCTGAATTCTCTTTCCTAGCTAATACAGAGAGACTATACTGTTTAAATCAACTTATTTTTTGGTAGTGGATTTTGGAAACCAAAGTTTGAGTTCAACAATGAGTGAGCTTGACATAGTTTATCAAGAAACAAATAAAGATTAATGGATGCCTGCTTTATATAGATTTATCAACCTATTATACTGATGAGGGAAACATAATAATTTTTTTTATGAGATCAGGTGTTAAGAAAAAGAAGAGGGTGAAAAAAAGAGAGACTGCCTAGAATACATTTTTTTTTCTAGAAAATATGCTTGCTCCATGTAGGACAAAAAAGATTCTAAATTTTATATCTGAATAAAGAAATATTTTCAGGCTTTAGAATTAAAGCATCAGTTATGTGAGCAACACTCGGATCCTTTTGTAACTCCAAATTTTACATTTTTGGTAAGATATAAATTGTAGAAAAAAAAGGAAGAATAAAGGGAACCCTTGGATCTGGCATAGTGCTTTCCCTACATAGTATAGGAGAAAGGTGGGACCAATTATGTATAGAAGTATGTTGAAATGTTAAAAAAAAAATAATGAGTATAATCCATTTGAAAGGTATAAGGAGTACCTGAGGGAAGTGAAATGAAAAGAATGAGGAAACTGAGTTTTATAGGTATAGAAAAAGAACAAATAGAGATGTTTGAGCCACAATGAATGCTTGAAACCTGAAGAATTCAAAAGCTATTGGGAGGTCAGATTTGAGATATTAAAAAAAAAAAAAAAATGAGAGAAGACATATGGCTTTCAGTAGGTCCATATGTGTTATTTCTGGAAAGCGGCTACAACCAGTCAATGTTAGATCTTATATCCTCTTTTTATTGAAATCTAAAAAGGTACAATTTAGTTAAAAAAAAAAAAGAAACAAACAAACTTAGGGCAGGGAAAATTCTTCTTCAAAACAACAGTAGTAATCTAATAAAAACACAGTTCATAGAAATCACCATTAAACAGCAGAAGGGGAAAAACCTGAAACCAAAACCAGCAAAACCAAAAACTAAAAACACCTTGGAATCCTGAGAGAGTGAGTGATATGTAGAGAGAAGAGAAAATGATAATGAGAAAGGCATAACTGTGAATTATAAATGGGAGATTAAATGTTATAAATGTGTGAGAACTCCATTTCTACAAGAAAATGTTTCCCTGAATAAACCTCATATCAAAGCAGAACTAATTGCAAAGATCATAAGGGTAAAAATAAATAAATATATAAAATAAAAAAAGTCTTACAAAATGAAATTAAGAGAATCTAAAGTTATTTGGAAGACATTAAAGGGAAAAAAGTAGCCTCAGTTAATTCCTGGGAAATGGAAGGTGTGGGCATTTGGTGTTTCAGACGGCACTTGTCAAAGGATGGGGAGGTCTTCTTCCCAGATAATACATTTTTATCTCTCACCTTCATCTACAGGGTATGGAATTCTTACTGTCATGGGTAACCTGAGATCTCTGAAGGCAGAGATTTTTGTCCATTTTGTTGACTTTTGTGTCTAAAGTAATGTCTGGTATTTACAAGCACCTAACGAATCTCTGTTGAATAAATGATTGAATATAACACTGCCAACCTTTACCAGTTTCCACTGTGGTCCTTAATAAATCAAATAATGCATCCATAAATATATTTTTAAGTAAAATAATTTTCCAATGAATTTCCAAAAGTCAATCATGTGTTTCTAAATATGTGAAATCTCTATAGTCATACAAATCAATGATTTTGGTGAGGTAAAGGGGAAGTTGGTGGCAAAAGACAACTAAAAATTGGAACTTAAAGTTATTTTTTATGAGAATGCATATTCTATTTACTATTTTTGAAGGGCAAACAAATCATGAAAATATAACATTTCATTAGAATAAGGAATAATACCTCTTTTTTAAGACTACATTGCTATGGAGCACAAAGCCAAGTTATCCAAATTAGCTTCAATTTGTTAGATAGAAGATGAAAAGAAATCAGGCCAGAGGAATAATTTCTTGAAATAATAATTTTAATTCTAAAAGATCATTCATAATCATCTTGGTTTTTGTAATGCTTAGGTTTCAGGTTTTATAAAATACATGAGAGTTTGTACTGATTATTTTAGTCCATAGTTTTAGTCATAGAGAAAAAGAGAGGAAATGCAAATTAAGATGACAATAAAATACCACTACACATCTTTTAGAATGGCCAAAATCCAGTACATGAACAATACCCAATGCTGGCAAAGATGTGGAGCAACAGAAATTCTCATTCACTGCAGGTGGGAATGCAAAATGATATAGACACTTTGAAAGATAGTTTGGCAGTTTCTTACAAAACTAAACATCCCCTTATCATATGATCCAGGAATCATGCTCCTTAGTATTTACGCGAAGGAGCTGAAAACTTATGTCCACACAAAAACCTACACAGGGCTATTCATAGCAGCTTTATTCATAATTGTCAAAACTTAAACGTAACCAAGATGTCCTTCTGTAGGTGAATGAATTAGTAAAATGTGGTACATCCAGATAGTGGAATATTATTCAGTGCAAAAAGGAAATGAGCTATCATAAAAATATGTGGAGTAAGCCTCAATACATATTACTAAGAGAAAGAATCCAATCTGAAAAGGCTATATACTATATTATTCCAACTATATAACATTCGAGAAAAGGCAAAACTGTGAAGATAACTAAAGGTCCAGGTGTCAGTGGAGAGAGAGATATGAATAAGTGAAGCACAGAGAATTTTTAGGGCAAGGTTTGAAACAACTCTGTGTAATGTGGTTACACATCATTATATATCCAAACCTCCAAAATGTACAAAACCAAGAAAGACTCCTAATACACTCTGTGGACTTTGGGTGATAATGATGTGTCAATTTAGGTTCATATATTGTAAGAAATATATCACTCTGGAGAGGGATGCTGATAATGGGGGAGGCTGTGTGGGTGTTGGGTATGGGGTATATTGGAAATCTCTGTAATTTCCATTTAATTTTACTGTGAATCAAAATTTGCTCTAAAAAAGAAAGTCTTTTTTAAAAAGGTAATTTATCAACAATTGTTTTAATGTAATATTTTCCTTTCTTTTTTTTTTTCCCTACAAAGTGACAAGGAGTTGTTAAAAGATAAACTGAGGCATATTGAAAATTTTGAGTTTATTTGCGCAATAATCAATTTAAATTGGGCAGTGCCAAACCAGTCATGGTTAGGAGTGCTCTACCAACAGGAGTCAAGAGAAAATGCAGAAGCAAAGAAAGGAAATTACTTGATTAACTATAGCTTAAAGCCTAGTTCAGCTGTTTGTGATTGGTTGTTTTGATTTCATAACCTTGAGGCATTTATAGGGTTAGATTTTGGTTTACTTATGTAGGTTGCCACAGCATTAAAGTCACATCAGTCTACTGACCTCCTTGTTTAACTAATTTAACAGAGAACAAGAGTAGATTGTAGTAGGTCTAAGGCTACATGATGGGCTCACTTAACTGAAAAATTAAGTTAAAATATCAAACAAAAATCAAAGCTGTCTCTCAGAACAGACCTTGGATAGATCATTGTGATCTATTAAAATAGAATGAACTAGATCTGCTTGCATTAAAATAATTCTAATGTACAAAGCACAACACATTCAAAATGAAACAAGAAAATCCTCAGTGTATGTAATTAACATTTATAATTAAAATAACAATCTAAAGTAACATAACATCTCAGCAGAGATCTTCTTGGCTGAATCAGCTACCACAGCATGGAGCTCTTGGAGATGCTGATGGCAAAGACTGAAAAACACACAGCAGAACGGAGCATTGAACCCCATATGCCAGCTGGGCTTTTTCTAGTAAGAGACAACAAACAGAATTTCATCCATTTGGATTGCATTACGTAATGCTTGTTTTTGTTTTTGCTTTCTCTGCCTTTTTCAAGTTGGAAGTATAAAAGTGGAGGGATGAGAGAAGTTGACAAGATCAAAGTTTCAGAGAAAAGAAGATGTTAGGGGAAAATAAAAGCAATGAAAGTAAATATATACATAGCTATTTGAAAGTAAGACACAATGTTAGAAGGAGCCATTTCCAAAGCACAACCTGGTCCTTGGTATTACACACCTCCTGCAACTTCTAGCCTTTTCCTTGCATCATCTTAGTTATCCAGAAGCCCATGATGAGTACATGCTGTTTTTCCCATCAGCTTTATGCAGCTACTACTTCTTAATCATTTTTGTAAACAAAATGATCAGTTGATATTGTATGCCTTTTATATGTGTTTTACCTTTATTGGTCGATATTTTATGCCTTTTACAAGTGTTTTATCATTGAAAGCCTCAGCAAAATGCCTGATAAACCACTTAGCCTTTTCATATACTACTGAACTACTATATCCTGGTTAATTGAACATAAGTCAATTTTGTATTTTAGTGCTTAAGTCTAAAGCTGTTATTTCAAATCAAAATCGTATTTGGCAAGGATTTAAGAAATTATTTTTAAAGAATTATATTTAATGGCTTGATAGAATTCCATTGCATAAATTATAATGATTTTAATAAAACTTACATTGCATCTCAGTATTATTTCTACATGTATACCTAAAACACACTAACACTCAATAATTAAATTTTAGTGTTCCCCTGAATTTTCTTAGAAAACATTCTAGAAATATTTTATAAAATATTATAGAATAGAATTATTGAAAAAACACATATTTTTATCTTATGGATAACATTTTAGTGAAGTTGATATCTTTTTACATTATTCCAACTGTATGTATCCATTTTTCCTCCACTTATTAGCTTTAGATATTTATTAAAAACAAACAGCTGTTTGCCCCCAAATCTATCAATGTACAGATTAAATGCATTTTGTAATTACATTTGTATTTCTTTGAGGAAAATGAAAGTTGAATTAATTTATCAGATATTTATTACTTCTGCCATTTATAAATATTCTAATTTGGTCCTTCAACTATTTTTATAGTGGAACAACCATTTTTTATAGGTTTATAATTTTTAAAATAATTATAATATGAAACTTTTATAGTGGTTTTTCTCATTTTTCTTTTAATATTATTTATATTTTAACTACAGAAGTATATTAAGTTAAAATTAAACTATTTTTGAATGATATCTTCCTATTTACTTATATGTCTTTCTATATATGTAATTCTATAAGTAGCCACTTGATTTTTATTCTAACAATCCTATAGGTTTTTTTTTCTTTGTTTCTTTTCTTTTCTTTTTTTTTATTTTTCATTTCTAAAAGCAGGTTTTAAAGTTAATGATTTAAGTCAAATCATGGACTAATCCTACACTCAAATTTCTAACAGGGTATGTCATACCTGAGAAAATAGCTTGAGAAAGTTGAATTTTTATTCACATTCACAGTAAGAATCAAGGGGTGTTCTGGAGCTGTTAACAGTTATTATCACCTCCTGGGCAGAAGGATTTTTTTCTTGTTTCTAGAGTGTTTAGAGAATAGGGTATTAAAAATTACTGTGAATGGCAAGGGACCTTCTGAAGGGATTGGTGGAGTCTTTGCCTTTGTTCTGAGGTATCATTGGGTTACTCAAATATGAAAAAAAAAACCTAAATAAAGTCATTTCTTATTAAGGAAAGGACACTCCTACTTTTTTAAAGCAGAGATTTAGTGTAATGTAGGTTTGAGGGAAGTGTAAAGTTAGGGATTAGTGGATTTTTAGAAGCATGAGTGTTAACAGATTGATATTTTTAGAGGTAGAAGATAGGAAGTATTTATTCTCAGATGTCTCTTACGGAATTTGCAGAAAAGCTTGCTACTCTGGTGATGAGAATACTACTAAATCTACTCCATGTAACTATTATTTACCTACATTATACCTGTGCTTGTTTCTCTCTCTCTCTCTCTCTCTTTTTTTTTTTAATGCATCTTTTTGGTAATCATTGTCACCCATATGCATGATATCTATTTTGGAAAAGTAATTCATTTAAAAATGGACAGTTTTAAGGAGTATCTACAAGTTATAGGGCAGATATCAGTCCATAATTCAATTCTATCTATCTGGAGGAAAAGCTCACCTGGGGAATTAGTATATAGGGCTCTTCAAATGAATTCCACTACCATCCACTTTTAGATTTATCAGGGGCTGAAGAAATAATAGTCAATAGTAAGGAAATTCCAGCTGTGCTGGTAAATTCAGAGTACGTGTGCATAGTGAGACCAATTTAGTTTTTCTTTTTCCAACCTATTAAGTTTGCTTTGAATTTTCCCTTGAATAGAAGTTAGTTTCAACTCACAAGTTTTTGATGAACTGTAATGATTATTTTCTAACATATTCCAAGTAGTTGTTGTTTAATATATATTTTTTTCTAGTTTGCTGAATAATAATTTTATTAAGTTATGAATTATGACCTGTGTATTTTATACAATAGGAAATTTTATTTAGGGGTGTGTGTGTGTGTGTGTGTGTATTCTTTGTTAAAAAGCTTGCAAGTCTTCTATATTTTTATTAGAGTATATTGACCCCATTCATGTTTTACAGCCAAAGCCTAGAAGTGGCACATATTCTTCCTACTTACCATCAGTTGTTGAAGAACTTAGCCACTCATTCTTATCTTTGCAAAAGAAGCTAGAAAATAATGTCTCTAACTGGCCGAACATGTTTCCAGTTCGAACTATATAACTATGGAAGAAAGAAAAACAGGTTTTAGGGAAAAATTTAGCAATATACTACAAAGATCAAGAAGGTTTTAAACTTTCTCTTTACAGTTGTAATGTGTTCAGTTTTTATCTTATGATTTTATATATTTTATATTGTGTTGCTCAACTCATAGTGGTTAATGACTCCTATCTACTCCCAAATAAAACAGCATATTAATGACATTAGATGAAAACATTTACATACAAGGGTATACACAGACACAGATACACATACATACAGGCATAAATAACAGCCATACATTTGTGCACATACACATATCCAGGTAAAATGTCTAAACTCAAATAGAGATCATCTATAACTTCTAGAAAGAAAAATTAGTGTAGCTACAAAAGAATGAAACTCAGACTATCAGCCTTCTCATATGCAGTTTAATATTTGTAGAGTTCTGAGGGAAATGAGACTTTGAAAATAATATTTGATAAAACTACCATTTATATATGAAGATAAGATAAAAACTTTTGAGCTATGCAGGAAATTGAATGTATCCCATGCATTCCTCCTTTCTCAAAAAAAAAATCATTAAAAAATACAATCAGAAAAACAAAATTATAATTAGAAAAAAATAATTCAAGAAAAAACATGCAAGATAATAGAAAATAATAAATACATTTATTTATTGACTTAAAGTAGTCTAGTGAAATTTTATTAAATTATTAGGAAACAAAATATGAGGTTTCCTTAAAAATAATAATGCCCACTTTAAAACAAGATTACTGCTAATTTCAATAAAATCTTGGCAGTAGAGGGTGCTGGAAAAGGAGAGTAAACATGACAAAAGGAGTATGTGTGTGTGTGCGTGTGTGTGTGTGTGTTAAAATTTATACTGCTAATCTATAATTTAATATTAATTAAAATATTATACTTTTTGTGGGTTAGAAGTTATAGATACTGCTTAGCTATAAATTGATTCAATGAAGGAATAAGTAACATCAACATTAAGGATATACACTAGTATAAAACAAACAGATGAAGAACTTCCAAACCACCAGCAGTTAGTGAGAGAGGGGGACAATAAACAGTACTCGATTCTTTATGAAAGAGCAGGAAAAAGAGGAGGTGGATAAACAAGATGCATTATATATATTCCATTAAAACAAAGTAAAATAAATAATGTCAGGAATAAAAATATGATTATAAAAAATATGAAATGGCAAAATAATGCTACTAAGTTCAAACAGTCTCAGATTGAGTTTGAAATGCGGAATTTAACTGTCATTTACAAATGTCATTTACATGTAAATGACATACAAATAATTGAAAAGAAAAGAATGGCCAAAAATATACAAATAAATGACAATTGAAGTGCTATTATCCAAACAATGAAATTTATGATGAAATGAATGAGAATAAGAAGAGTGTTTAATATTGAAAAAACAGATGCACATAGAATAATGTGTGCCCGTATGCCTCTCAGTGTACAACTCAGATGAGCCAGAATGTTACAAGGCTTCCCTATCGTAGCATCTTAGTTCAGCCTTATTGGGCACACTATAGGCTATCTTCCAATATAGATGACTATACACAAAAATAAAAACTAGGCTACTAATAGAAACATCTCTAAATTATCACCTGTCTTAGTTTCAGATAAGTTGCTAAATGTTCAAAACAAGGTCAACAACTCAGAGACAGTGGAAACAAAAAAGGCAAGGAAGATCAAGATAAACTATGAACAAACAGAAAAATGGGCTCTTTGACATGGAAACCAGAGTGTTCTTTCAGGACAGGGGCGTTCGTTAAAGACACCACTGAGCTGGATAAACATAACTGTTCAATTCCATTTATACACAGCCATGCAAAATTTATATCTCTATAATGTTCAAGGAGATCAGAGGAGCCTTGTCAAATGCCTAAAGTACTTGTGATTGGGTAATTGTTGCCATATTTCCTTCTAATTAGCCTTCTGGATGTCTAGTACTTACATGCTCCCCTGGCCCTTCAGTTTGATGCCGAGCTCAGTCTTTCATCATTTTCAGTCTCAAGTACCTGTGAGGCTAAGCTTTCTTCTCCTCTCAGAGAATTTTCTCCCCTTTTCTCATCTCCTCTCTCTCCTCTCATATATTCTTTTTATATTATAGACATTTTACTGAAAGCTTATCTTAGCATCATTAAAAGGGATGCCATTCCCTCAGGATGATGGCTGAAATCGATCTGGAATCTGTAACTGCAATATCAGCTCTTCCTTTTCCAAATTTAATTAACACTTCATTTTCTTCTATATATCTTTCTTGCCTTTTTTTCCCTCCGCTTTTTTGGCTTCCTTTTTCCTGTATGACAATTACTACAAAGCTAAAACCTGAGCTGCTGCTACTCTTAGGCTCAAATCCTCACCATTTTCCAGCTCTAATGGAAAGAGGCTTCTCACTTACTAATTTAGACTGAAAAATCCTGTGGAGTGAAAACTGTGTTCAGTTTTGCTTCTACTGGCTGTGACCTCAGAGGAATGAATTAACTTCCCGCTAAGCATTCTCGCTGTAAAATGATTATAATAATAGGACCAATATTTTAATGTGTTATAAAGGTTGAATAAAGAAATGCATATTAATAGTAGTGTGCTTGTCAAAACTAAATGTTAAAAAAGTTACTATTATGGTGCATATAATATGAACTACTGTATTGATGCAAACCTTCTTATAGTAATGGGGTGCTCTTGATTATGCATTTTCCAACATTTTGATCAGTTCCTTAAATGAAGTCACATCAGTAGTATTTATCAAATTTATATATCTTAAAAAGTTGAGAAGGGTAGCTAAAGTATTCTTTCTACTTTTATGCAAACGTGTAACTAAAATGATGAAATTTAGCAGGAATATAAATTATCTTCATTGTAGTCTAATACAGAAGGTCAAAATGCCTTTGTATAAATTCAGAAGAGGGGTTAACTAAACCAGTCACAACTATTTCACATGAAAAAAAAAAATATCTGGCATTATAATTGATTGCAAATTTATTATGAATCTACAATGACTACAGTAATTTGATTGCTTATAAATCTAATTCCAATTCAGCACAGGGGAACAAAGTATCCTTTGTTTTATTTTGTACTAGGTTATATTTTACCTAGTCTCATATTTACTTGCATTATTTTGGGTGGAGTATTGGAAAATTTCTGTATCTATAGGCATTCAGCTTTGACTATAAGTCATTCAAATGAATGTTGCTGGTTATATAATTTATGGTCATCTCGGAGAGAATGTAAGTTAAAATCATAAGATTTGGGTTCAGAAATATTTGATTTAAACTTTAGCTTTGCCAATTACTATCTGTATGATGTTACCCATGTTGCTAAATCTCTAAGATTTAGTTTCCTGATCTGTAATATGTTAATGATATTCATATCCACTTCTTTATTATAAGGGGAAAATAATCAAATTGTTATTTTCAAAGAAACAAAAACAAAAACGTGGCTCTGCCGTGTGAGCTAATGAACTCTTCCCATCAGTAGTATGGATGATCATCTCTGTGTCATTCTATTAGGCTCCCATTAATCTAGAAGATATCTGGAGTCCTTTTCTATTTTGGAACCTATATTTCCATAAAGTGCATAGCATGGAAATATGTACAATGAAAATGTCATGTTTTTTTCACTTAGTTTTATTAACAGGGTCATCCAAATAGCTTTACCATCATTTTCATTAAATGTTTATTAGTCTTTCATTTGTAGCAAAGCTAATTTTCATCAAAATTTAGTTTCTTATCGTTACATAGCAAAATTTTAATTCAGTTATCCAATTTTTTAGTTTCATAGTACTGTACTTTCATAAACATGCAATTGTTTACTCAACATAATCCATATACCTTATAAAGAATATTTCATAATAGTAGTATTCTTTGGATATATCACAAGGTGGATGGTTCCTTAAAATGGTAACTTTGAATGTCATGTGCATGACCTTTTATTGATGTTGTTAGTTGTTTTTTTTAAAATTGTATTACAAGATAATCTTATTCTTTCAAAAGATGGATCCATTAAGTGAAGAAAATAGGCATTTTGGTGTAATATGAATATGACACATATTTAGTCAAAACACTGAAG
The DNA here is from genome assembly GCA_028627145.1 of Eidolon dupreanum. Taxonomy (NCBI): domain Eukaryota; kingdom Metazoa; phylum Chordata; class Mammalia; order Chiroptera; family Pteropodidae; genus Eidolon; species Eidolon dupreanum. The sequence continues at coordinate 132,882,928 of CM053502.1, read as the reverse complement.
CAGTATCAAAGAGTAGCAATAAATAAGGCTTATGGTTTTGAAAAGAAATGGTTAGTTATTTTCAAGTAATACAATACTATTACAATTGTTTTTGTCTTTTCCCCTCCAAAAGATGTAGAATAATTATCTGAAAGTTGTCCTTTAGTCACTACCACTTGATGTACTTAAACAGAGATCTTGGAGGGCATAGATGATTTCATAGAATATAATCACAAGTTTCTTTTATGAAACACGAGTAGAATTTCTAATGTTTGTTATTTGAAGAATAATTTATCATTATTCTGCTAAAATTAGGAGTATCATATATGCTTCAAATTCCATTTATAGATGGGTCTATTTAGGTATTTTCACAGTTCAAACATTTTAAGACTTACCGTTCAATATGTCCAAAAAGTATATAAAATTTAACTATTACTATATAAAATGGGTGTGACAGATATGCCAATAAAAGAACATATTATGTCCAGATACCAAGAGATTTTGGGCCTAAAGTACAACTTTCAATAGTTTTCTTTATCTATTGATTTTGACAATTATTCTTTTTTACCTGATGTATGACTATTTGTGTTGTTACTTTTTTTATAGTCTACTTTGATAATATTTTAAGAGAATCTAGTATCCAATTATTTTTTTCTATCAAAATTTCTTAAATTAAAACTGGTAACCTAAAATTAGTTTTTAAACTATAATTTTGACTTTATCTGTTTAAATTGTACTTTTCATATATTAGTACAATTTTAAATCTTATGTGTGAACTATGGAAAGGGGGAGAAAATTCAAATTAAGGGCACAGAAAATTATTGTTACCTTTTATTATACTATAAAGTGCATGTTTTGGTATATGAAATATATGAAAAAGTTTGAAAATTTGGGCAAATTATTCCTTGCTTTTTATTCTCCCATAAGAATTGTCTATAGTGTAATTTATAGAGCCTGGAGTGGATTTATGTAATTAGTTTGGTTGCAAGCCATCCTTCCCATAGGTCAAGCCAATTCAAGGATAACTAAGGGAGACATAGCTCCAAACAGTGGCATATGGCACAGTGGCACTAATGCTCACTGGAGAGGGAAAGCAAAGTCACATGGATTGCAACTCTGAAATGAAACAAAATTGGATGTTGAACACTTTGAACTCAAATTCTGCCTCCCATTTTGTTTTCAGTCTGTGCACTTTTTTCTGTACTCTCCTTATGTTGCGCACACCCTGTGGAGGAAGGAGAAGGAGATTGAAACATGGGTTTCAGTCTCCTTGTTATTTGCCACATTGTGATCTAGGTCTTCCTCACTTGCTGGTTTGTTGTTGGTGCTCACAAAGGATCCAGCTTTGATAGTAACACATATGCCCAGTGTACTGGCAGCCTCCTACCTCAGTAATCTGGGAGCTGAGCCTCAGGATACCGGCAGACGTGCAGGATAGTCTGAAAATTAGGCAAAAACTTTGAATAGAGTGTAAATGTGATATATGAAAAAAGCTGTTCGAATGAATAGTTAGACTCTATTCAATAGTTATCATACACAAAATAACTTCAAAAATATTCTGTACAAATTTAGGGTAAATGGGAGAGGATTTTAGCAATAAGAAAAATAAATGGAGGTGTGGAGTTTCTTACAACATAACCAAACTCCTAGATTGTATCAATTAATGATTTTCAAATCAAATTATCTGGACTCATTCTGTGTCTTGACAGACTCACAAATATATAGATGTGCGTTGCTTAATTAAAAATCCATCAAGTACTACCTCAAGATTAACGTTAGACTGCAAAACAATTTGCCATCAACTGTGATGGGATTTCAATTTATTCTGCAGTTTATTCCCTTGGCTCTGTTCCTGTGCCCATTTTAGGAACTGAATTGTTAAAACTTAAGCTAAGAAAAGGTAGAAAATTGAGCTATTTTAAGATCTTTTAAAAAGACTGTATAACATCAAATATAAGTAGTTTGAAAAACTATGGATATAATATTGAAGGCTTCTCTTCCTTCTGGCTCTGCTACTAGCTTGCTATGTGGTTTTAAACACATCTGGTCTTACCTCTCTGGGCCTCAGTGTTCTCGTGCTAAGTGATAGGGTCTGGTGGTCAATAAACTTGATGATCTCTGCAGTTCTCTTCTACCTTGGAAATTCTCTGAGTCTAATTCATCTATTCTTATTAATCAGATTTTCTTCTGTAAGACAGAAAATGAAGAGTAAAGGTTGAGATGAGGTAAAATTATTTTACAGAGTGCAAGCAAGACACTAAAAAGTGTATATGAGTTTTTTAAACCACAAATAATTGCTCTTTTGAATAGGCAAAGCTGTCTGCTGTATATTATGACATACAGTATGTTAACTCTTCCTCAGTCTTCCACCTTGAGGGATAAGCTGAGAATCTCCAAATTCCTTCATCACCACTCTTTCTCAGAATGTCTTTATTTTCTCATTTGCTGGTACCTGCATTTTTTGCATCATATGACCATTATTCTTTAGGGACTGAGATTCAAAAGACCGTTCTGTGGGAGAATCATGTTTATTTCACCCTAGACATTTGTTAATGCCTAATACTATTGATTTACACACACACACACACACACACACACACACACACACACACACACACGTTTTATTTTAAGGATTGCTCTTCTATGCTGACAGGCTAATTCCCACTGAGAAATACAGCATTTTACTGTGAAAGATGCATAGAAATGTAAAAATAATTTTTATTTTTCAAATATGCTATGATTGAGTTTATAAATACTTGAAGTAACATGTATGTTTTACCATTCTAATTTATTGACCTCTTGCAAAATTTTAGTAGCAAGTTAGTTCATGCATTGGCTGTTTTATTCCCCTCTAAAAAATCCATAAGCAAACACATTCTTCATAAGCCTGCATCTGACTATGGACAAAAAGTTTTACCTTATCTGTAGATGCTTTGTACAGAGACTGAATCATTATCCCTACACTTATTTTCCTTAAGATACTACCAACTGAACTATAACTGGTAACAGAAATATTGCAGCAGAATTATTATTTCATTAAAAAAATAAAGGTGGGTGTATGAGGCTTCTGTCACATCTCTCTATATTTACAGTGAAAAGTCAATTCTAGGCAGTTTGTGTTAAAAATGACAGCATTTCTATCAAACTCTACATCAGCTGCTGCTAGCTGGAGTCAGAATTATCATCCTTCACTGGGCTGTCTTGCATTATGATATCAATTAGCAAACAATCTGTTTTGTTGGCACATGATACAATTAGGATGCAAAACAGAGTGACTGTGAAGCAAAATATTTTTCAAGGAGAAGGCTGATTTGCCCAAGCATGGGGAGGGGAAATGGTATCATTCTTTTGCCTGTTTTCTTTAATTTACACTGATGTCAGTTTATTGACATTAATACAATGTAATAATAGTATTAGGTTGGTTGTTTTAATTTTTCATGATAATATTAACATTTAAGTCTTAAGAATTTACAGCTCTTATTTCTTTTTTTAGTTTTCAATTATTCTAGAGTTTATGTTCAAACCCCTACTTACACTGTAGAAGAAATTAAAAAAATTACAAACCACATAAAACAGGAGAGAAGTTACACTAGAGGGCACTAGTAAGCTATACTTTTAATTTATTTATTTTTCATTTACCATTATAATTTTCGTGTCTTTAGGGATGCTTTTACTACTTAATCTGGTCTATTTGAGACTACTCATTTTTCTTTCCTTGTTGCTCTTCCCCCCTCCGCCCCTTAAGACCAATAAGCTCATTTGGTAGTTTTCATTGACCAGGAAAGTTCTAGACCTTTAGGTTCATTATTTTGATAAGCGTCATCCCATATGGATTGAATGGGTAGCCTTTATACCCTTATTGAAAACCTGTGATCTTGTCCTATGACATTTATGATGTTTTCTGAAAGAGCATCTCTGCAGCTGCAAGTAATTGCTACTTAAGCCCAATTGTATGGGCTTTGAGATATACACAAATTACCCTGGGTATTTCTTTTAAGCCATATTTAAACCTCAGCCTCTAGAGGTGAAAGGCGAGATATTTAAGTAATCTGCCACCTGGCTCCTTCTAACATGATTGGTAGAGAAGACAAAATCATCTTCTGAAGAATATACAAAAGCATTTTTTCTTAAAAGGTCAAATAAAATTTATGCTTCATGATCAAAACTTTGGCATTTCAATTAATTTTTTAAAGTCACAAACAATAATGTGAGCTTTAAAATGTGCTTACAGAGAAAATACATTTTATTTATTAAATAAAATAAACAAATTTAGTGACTTCCTTAGAATATATTGTTCTTGCCTCTTCTTTAACAAGATTTAATTTTTTTCCCTAAGTTCTGTGATAGTAGGAACACTCTTTCCTCTCATCCATTTTTTGTGTTACTGTGGTACTTTTATTCTTTCAGTTGCCTCCTCTTTTGAAATATTATTTTTAAAGTCATGAGTAAAAAGATGAAACAGTTATTTCATAAGTACACATGATGTAAAGAATGTAGGGAATTTATAATGACAGTAATTACAATGTTAATATAAAGTATTATAGTAATATTCATTTAGTAGCATACAATTAAAACTTTGATCATAGTCCAAATCTAATCTGTTGAAATCTAATATTTTACAGTAAAATATCTCTTAGGTTTCTGCTCTTGAAGACTCAGTCTCATTTGTCAACTACAAAAATACAGAGACTTCCAGTCTATATCTCATGTAATATGTTATGTTTTTATTCTAATGCATATATTCTATCTTTTTGAAAACAACACTGATGCAAGCCACCTTAAAATAGGACTAGAGAAATTCATCTTGATTTTTATATTATCCTGAAATGTTGTATTATAAAATGTCGAATTGATTAACTTATTCTTCCCTGATCCCTGCCACACACACACATACTATATATCGTTACCGTCACCATCTTGTCTGTTGTTGAAACTATTACTAAAGTTTTATTGGAAGAATTTTCTCAGTTTGAAGGATGAGGAGGACAAATTATAGGAGTCAGGACCCAGATTAGCAGAATGGCATTTTCTCCCACTTTGCTATGCTAGTGGTTATTTTCTAATCTGTTGCCTTCATGGCCATCAGGTTAAAAATTCATTAAAAACATAGACTCCTCATGTATTAGATCAGATGTGATCAAAATGAATAACTAATTTGATCGAAATCATGCTGGCAGGCAAGTAGTGGAGCCAGTCCAAGACAGAAAACCAAATCTGTTGTGGCTTTAAGTCAAAGGCTCTTTCTATTTGCTGTATAAGAGGAGCAAAATCTCCACCCAGATGTGTACCTAATTTCCTTTCTGTAATTTTTGAATAATTATTGTAATGATTTATTTAAGAATATCAAAGGACTCCAATTTTATTTAATGAAAGATGACTAAAAATCACTTTAAAAAGTCTGAAGATTTTCACATATTCAGAGTAAGAAAATATCTACATATTTAAAAATGTATATTCTAAGAAAATGCTTCCATTCTTTTCCACTATGCCTTTTGAAAATTAGCAACAAAGTAGAAAAGTTGAGCATTACATTCACAAATACAAACCAAAACATTCTTGACCTCTAGAAATACTTGATGTCTTAGATGTTTTGTTGTCTTAGTAGGAAGGATTTCATTTCAAACATTTCGTGGGATCATATGCTTTCCTTTAATATTAATTTGTGGCACTTTTAAATGAAGAACAAATGTAAACTTAAAAGTAAAACAAGCATGACTTTCATCAATCTTTTTTTAGTCACAAATTGTTTAGCATTTTGAGTACACTATCATGATTAGTTCTATTTACATGAAAAAGACTAATAATTAATATTAAATGTATGTGTTTAAGTCATTTTGATCATCTGTTTTCTCTGCTACAACCATATTTTATGCTGTCTCAATTTTTTGTAACATGTAATTTATAGAAAGACTTTATAACTATTACACTCTAGTAAACCCAATTAGAAATATTGCAGGAATAGTTGCAGGCTTCATGTGAATATACACAAGAATGTTTTTAGGAGTCACAATTATATTGACACTGCAGGTGCACATTTTGGAGCTAAAATCACATTTAGAAGGCTGTATTAACTTAATCAATGGAAAACCTTGGGTTTATATTTTAAAACTGTAAACCAAAACAAATCTCCAAAGAATACAAGTTTAATGTGCTTATTTCTTTAAGAAACATCCTGTTTCAAATAACACATTGATAAAGTTTTGGAAAAACCATGACCTGCAAAAGTGCAATCAACAGCCTTCATATAGATATTATTATACGAGGAAAAACAAAGACCTTTATTTTGTTGAAATGTAAAAAAAAATATGTATCTGCCCAATTTGGAGATTACATGCATCATCCATTTAACTTGGCTCCAGTTCTACAGGGTGGTCTAAAACCACACTGTATAAAATAATGCTGCGAGAATATACTGATATAATTAGTGACAGGGGCGAGAAAAATTTAAATTCTGCATTATCCCTTAAATTCTCCAAGAGCATATCAACATTACATTATGCCTCCAATTCAATAGACTGAACATTCAGAAACATTTTTATACTGGACATTATTTTCAGAGACTGTAACTGAGAGCTCTATAGGAAGAAATTCCCTGTGGCCCTAACATGGAAAGAAAGAAAAGAGGAAGGAAGAAAAGAAACTTTACTAGGTATCCCTCTGATAGTCACTGTGATAGTAAAATTTATATGTCAGCTCATTTTATATTCAATCAGGTATTTGAAGGCGATAAGGCAGGCATATACCAATCACTGAAAGGAAGAGATAGAAGAGCCTGTCTATGAAATGTTCTAATATACTGGCTATACTGGCTGTATGTGACTAGATTTATTGCTCATCAGGGAAAATACATATTAAATGTAGGATGATAGTCCTCTTATTCAAGACATTAAAATGTGGTGTGTATGTTTGTGTGTGTTCACACATGCAGTTGTACTTGAGTGTGTGTGTGTTTATGTGTGTGTGTGTGAAGTGGTAAGTCAGGAATGGTGATTAAATTATTTGATCATGAATTTCTAAAACTAAATTAGCAAGTCACCATTCAGAGGCTACCTGGAAATGAACACCATATGATGCCCTTCCAGAATTAAATGGGAAAATTTAAACTAAGGTGTGTTAGTTGTAAGCATAGCTGAGGCCACTGAAAGGTCTGATGAGTGGACATCTGGAGCATGAAGCTGAACTTGGAAAGAACTTGGCATACTCAGGGGAAAAGCCATGCTTGATAGACATAATAGGCTATGGCCAGGTGAATATTAAAATAAATTTTATAGGGCAGAACAGATCATTAGTTTCCTAATGTTGCTGTAACGAATTATCACAATCTTAGTGGCTTAAAACAGCACCAATTTATTATATTAATGTTCTGGTCAGAAGTCTGAAATGAGGCTTAGGGGGCTAAAATTAAGGTGTAAGGCAACCTACATTTCTTCTGGAGACTACAGGGAAGAATCTTTTTTTCTTGCCTTTAACTGTTTCCGGAGGCCATCTGCATTCCTTGGCTCATGATTCCTTCTTCCATCTTCAAAGTGCATCAATCTAACCTCTGCTTCTGTCATCACATCCTTTCCTAATTCTGACACTCATGCCTCCCTCTTTCCCTTAAGAGTACACTGGGCTGACCTGAGTGATCCAGGATTACCCACCCTCATCTCAAGATCCTTGCCATAATTATATCTGAGAGATCCCTTTGCAATGTCAGGTAACATATTTACAGGTTTCAGGAATTAGGGCATGGACATCTTTTGGGGGGCTGCTATTTAGTCTGTCACAACAAGAGACAAGGTATTCACCAAAACAACTAGGGTTGAAGGAATCTTGGCAAATGCTTCTTTTCAATGTTGGGTCATCCAGTCAGATCCTAAAAGGAGGTGGCTGCAATGTCATTCTCCAGGAGATTGCCATTAATTAGTGGATGGAATGTTACCGTCAAAAGCCCAGCGACATTCAACAGGGGTTTGTCCTTTGTTTTATGGGTCCAGAAAAATCAATGGTCAGTAATTCAAGAGATATTTCTTGTACTAAGGACTGGATCAAACTAACAAGTATGAAAATAAATTGATTTAATAAGTACCATTTATTTTACACTTACAATATGTCTACTTTGCCAAAGCAAGTACTTATATTATCTCATGCAGTTCTCATTGCAGCATTTAAAAATAGGTTTTGGTGCTCTTCAATGAGGAAAATTAATCTGTTGTTTATTAACTTGCTCAAGGTGGCTTAGGAAGCAACCTAGCAAAGACAAAATGTGAATCTGGATGATTTCAAGGCCTAAGCTTTCTCCATGACAGAATGCCAATATGTTGATTTACGATGTAGGATATCCCTTTCCATTGGCCAAATTTTTAGTTCCATAATTCAGAGTATTTTCTTTCCCAATTGCCAGAACAAACATAAAATTAATAATAAGATTTCCTTGTTGAGGATGGAATTGGATCATTTGGGATGAAAAACAGTGGGACCCTTTCAAAAAGCTAATATGAAGGTTGATAGATAAGACATTTCTTTCTTAAAACACAAAATACCCCTTAAGTGTTAGAAATCCTTGACCCTGCTTAGAAATGCTAACATCATCAGTATGGTGTAAACTATTTTCATAATTGCCTCATGCCCTTCTTTAGTACTATTTGAAAGTTTTAAATTAATTAAAACAAAAATAAATCAAAGCAGTGGCACTTTTAGAAAGTAGGTCATCTGGATTTAAGGCAGTTTCCCCACACCTTGTATTTCCTGATATTAATGAGATATCTTTATACAATGTTTTTCTGCGTGATAGGAAGATAGAGAACTTTGAATACCAAACTTGTGCACTTGCTTTCATGGAGGAAGTAGGGAGAGAGAAAACCAAAAACAAACAAGGAAAAAACTTCACAAGTGTATAAAAAATGAAGAGTGACTAACTCATGGGAAAATAGAAATATTTTCTTCCCACCCCAGCTGAAGTTTTTTCAGAGAGTTCCTCTGTTATTCAGTAACCTAATTAACCTTTTCCAAATATTTTTCTTGGCTGCCTTGGGGTGAAGATGGGATGACAGAAAGAAACTTTCTCCTTATAAGTCTCTAAGTGACACTTTTATCTATTGCATCAGGAATCTATCATATGAATTCATCCTATGGAAAAAAAAGATGTGACTTTAGATATTTTCTTGAAATCATTTCTATGAATCTTTTCTTTGAGTACATCACTAAGTCAAAAATTGAAGAGATATTTTTAGTGCCAGTTCACTCTACTCATAACTGTATTCTAGCTCTAAGTTCTTGAAGTACAAAATAATAAAAAATAATGTTACTCTGGGTCCTTGAAGTTTTGGATTCATTGTATTCAAAGTTTTAACTGCATCTGCCAAATGTGCCAAGCTCCCCTGAAATTTATTTTTTAGAAGTCTGAGCAGTTGGTCTTTTCCCTGGTGTTCCAAAAATAGGGCAACAGCATCTTTCAGCTCATAAATCTGTGGATACATATATTTCTTCCTGTCAATGAACAAACCACAATGTGAAATAAAAGGATTTTGTAATCAGCATTAAAATATTCACAAAGCACTGGAAGTATCTGATTTTGACTCATTTTTTATGTAACTAACCATTTATAGTTGAAGTAATGAAGTATTCTGTGGGATCACTGAATCTGTGCAAGGACTTAGAAGCTAACGTTTAAGTGGTGAATGATGCTGTCAGAGTATTCCAGTAAAAGTGTAGTTTTACTTTGTTTAAATAATCAAAATTTGTTATTTTGAACCCAGACTTTTGAGATTATAATCAGTGTATACTCTAATACATGTATGTGTTTATAAATATATGTGTGTGTATACATATGTGGGTGTGACGCAGCTTCAAATAATCATCAGCATTAGTGGCAGCCTCCAAACTTTGATCAGCAGCATTTTTTCCACATAAGAATAATATACACATTATTGAGTATAATTCCTTTTATCAGTAGTGCGATCAAGACAATGCTATAGGAAGTGTTGGATATGTTTATTACTTTGATTGTGGTGATAGTTTCATGATCGTATGCATATATCCAAATTCATTAAATTGTATGCATGAAATATGTGTAGTTTTTAAAAATATATCAATTATATATCTCAATACTTCTGTTAAAAGACAAAAAAAAAAACATATTCAGACACTAAAGAAAACCCTAATACTAAAAAAGGGCAATAAGTTGATTTATTTTGCAAGATCATGATATTTTTTGCTAAGCAATTAACCAGTGCTTAATTGTAGAATCAGAAAAAAAAAGACATTCTGTCATTTTTTTCATCTTAATGTTTTGATAGAGTCTAGGAGAAATGGTTGTATGAAAGTTTTTTTCAGTGGTATGAAGTTTGTTTTGTTTGTTAATTAAAAGAGAATATTACATGAAACTTTAATAGCCTTGAAGATTTCCAATAATATTTTCCAATAATACCAAGCTGTGTGTGCTATACAATATTATATCAAGAAGAGAAAATACTATTTAAAAAAACTAAAAAAAAATGTTTGTATGAATTTTAACTCAGATGCTTAGATTGTGAGGATTCCATTTCGATGACATTGCTCAACTTTTTTCAACAAACCCAGTTGATTAAATGTCTTCAAAGAGAGTGATAGGTGACCACCAGTTTTATTTCTTCTGTTTGGAAATTTAAATAGGCTAAATTTCCCAGCATCCTTTGCAGGCCTTATCTTGAGATGGACTTCTAGTCCATAGTATGGCTCATTTTGAGCGTTGGCCTACACAGATCTTCCACATGATACCCTTTAGAATCTTTTCTTACTGACTATGATGGAAAAACCTTTGTGGTAAATTTGAGAGCCAGTCATAGCTATAAAATGGAAAGGCCCCTTCACTAAATTGCTTTTTGTAAGAGAGCTACCCAGAAGAGCTGTTCAACCCAAAGGACTCCAATTCTACTGTTACATTAGTGAAGGAAGATGGGGAATAGTCACGTTAAGCCACTGAAATTTTAGTTTATCTACTACGGTATTACCTTAACCAATATAGATACATTCTTTGCACTTATTTCACTCTATACTTAAAAAAAGTCCATTTTATTGCATGGTATTTCACTTGTCCCACAGCAAAATCAAAATATTTGTTTTAAACAACTATAATAACAACTACTGCCACCACCACCACCACCCAAGAAATAATGATGAGGATGCCTTTTTATTCTTACAGAAAAATGAGTGTTGTAGGTATCTATCAGTGAGTGGTAAGGTTTTCTTCCTCACAGTCATGCTTCTGTCCCATGTGAAATCTGTATTAATTTTCCATAAACACTTAGTCACTGGCCATATAACTGTCTCTATTTAATGAGGCTTAAAGCAAATCTAAATGATCTTACTTTGCCAACCTTCTGATTTTTGCTTGCAGTGTCAGGATGAACTCTCACTCAGAATGGATAGAAGAAATATTAAAATAAAATAAATGGCAGGACTCAGAGTTTCTTTTGATGCATTTTAGTAACAGCAATAGCACAATTTTTTTAAGTACATTGTCTTTAAAATTAGTTTTATATTAGGATAAGAAATATATTTTTAAATATTTATATTTAAAACATTATAAATTGGGTCATGTAAGAAAACATATAAAAAAGACTATGTATCATCTATCTAATAATTACAGACTTTACCTATTTATTTTCTCCTGTGAATCTGTAATCAATGATGAAGAAATATTAAAAAAAAATCTTCTGAGATGATTGGAAATCTCTACTTGGGAAGCAGTGTCCTTATGTGATAGCTAGGGAAGAATTCTGTAAGCTTCATTTCTTTCAACTACACACTTCTAGTCTTGGTCTCAAAAGTCTGGCATTAGCAAAAAAAAAGACTGGAATTTCAAGGTATGCAGAGTAGCAGAATGTATATTCACAGACATGGTTTGACACACAGAGTTCAAGTTAGCCATGATGAAGTGATTTTTACATGTATAGCAAGATATAGTGAGTCCAGATTTAGGCATGGGAAATAAATCCTGTCAGTGTACACCTGACCCTGATGCCTTGTGTCTAACATGGTACTAAAATTTTTTCTTCATGATGAATAGATAATATGATTCTGCTCAGATTCTCAGTACTGATTATTACAAATGTGGATAAGATCCTAAAAATTGGGGAGTATCAAGAGCAGGTAGAATCAGAATTTTGTCTTTCTACATTCTGATTAGGCATCTCTAGAATCACAATCTGATGACCCTAATTCCAATTTTTGATGGTAACAAGGCAAGATAGATAGCTCAGGGATGCCCCCTGCCCCTCCAGGATATGACTCTGGAAATTTTTTTCTTTCCTCAGACCTCCCCCTATTTTAGCACCAGCAAGAGATCAGCCAAAACAGGTCATGCCATCTTTGGCTAAGGCATGACCTTTGGCTAATTATAATATCATTATAACCTCATTCACATTGTAAATACTTTGGCTTCCATCAAGTACGTGATACCATGACAGTTCTAGAAACACCATATAAAGCAGAAAGTGGGACAACGACCTCCTTGCCTACTGAGAGAAGAAAACGAAGCTGCGTCAAGTTCGGCTACATTCCCCTCTTGAGTGTATACTTTCACTTTAATAAACCTTGTGTTTTCCTGCTTGCTGTTCATCTTGCCCTTGAATTCCTTTTTGCAGCATAAGATAAGAACCTGATCAACGAAGCTCTGAACTTTCTGGCAACAGTAAACAAAACCTACTTAAAACCATATAAACTGCTGTTTCCCAAACTGGTCTGAAGATTAGAATCACCAGGGGATTTTTTAAACCTTCAAAAGCACAGGTTATAGTCCAAAACAATTAAATCTCAATCTCTGTAGCTTGGATACAGCCTACAGAATGGGTTGAATCTTCCAGGCGAATCTAATCTGTACACAAATTTGAACCATTCTCAGCAGAGGTTCTGTCCAACTTGGATATATATTAGAGAATGTTCAGTAAAATAAATAGCATTATTTTAATTCAAAGGTGATAAAAATTACAGACATTTAACCAAGCAAACATAGTAAACATAAACACCAAAATTAACGATAATCTTACCAACCAAAGATAAACACTGTAAATAGATTTTTTTCTAGATATATGACCAATCTAAATATTAAAAAGTGTGTGTGTGTATATGGGTGTATTTATGTATATGTGTGTGGGTACAACAAAAACAGTCATACTGTCCACTCTATTTTGCATCCTTTAACTATATATGTTACCTTTTGGGGGTGATTTGAACTCGGGCGTCACCCCAGCAGCATGGGGGGCAGAAACAACTCAAGAGTTCAATTCATATTTTTCCTCCGTTCTTCCCCGTGGATGCAGCAAAGAATTACAGTTCAGCAAGATTTAGAAAAAGTAAGATTTATTAAACATATATTTTATAGGGAGAAGTGCCATGCAAAGGAAAGCTATAGCCCTGTGGAATTCGGGTGATGAAAAGATAAAAGAGTATACTCCAAGGGAGTTCTCAGCAAAGACGGTTATAACAATGCAGAAGTGGGAAGGACTGTATTACATTAGGGCTGTGATGGGGGGTTACAAAGGTGTTCCTAGGTGACTGGCGTGAGGTCACTTTGACACCTGACTGCTATATAACTCTTTGCCTAGTGCACAAGTGCTTACCCAGAATTCAATCTGTTACAGATTTATGAACTTCTAGCATAGATACGGTATTATAATGATATAATGAGGCTGAGGTTGTGGGCTGGTTAGGGTAGTACCTTCTGTGCACAAGCCAGCTATAGGTTTATGGCCACCTTGTCCTTTGTCTCTCAGGATGCAAGAGGGATTCAACTGCCAGTGGGGTGTTCTTTGGGTGGTCTCTGGGTTGTGTCTGGGCCGGGCCTCCATTCTTTTGTTCCCCTGTCATTCATGTCTGACTACCTAACATATATAGAATCAGAAAAGTTTACTTTTAAATATTGCTTTATGTTGCCTTATTCTGTAGTCCTTTTGGAAGCTCTTCAAGCCCATGACATTTTTTTTTTTTAAATAATAATTACTTCTCTATTTTCTGCCCTTAAAGACCTTTGTTTTTGGGCTAAAGAAAGGTGACACTTTCCCATTTTAGCTAAATCTTCACATGTTTGTTTGGATAAGTGAAAACTGGATATTTTCCTCTCTGATCAAATAAAGAATTTAGTGAAGTGTTTCTAAAGTTAATTGCAATGGAATCACCTGAAGGGATAAACTATCTATGTATGGCCCCACCCTCAGTTTCTGATTCACTAGGTTAAATAGGTTGGGGGTGGGTCTGGTAATTTGCACTTCCAACAAGTTGCCAGATAGTGCCTGTGCTGCTTGTTAGGGAACCACACTTTCTCAACCGTTTTAGGAAAGACCCTTCATTTTCTTCCTCAGTTTTTCTGTGTCATTCCATTCTGTTCAAGTAGTTTACACTTGCTGCTGGCTTCGTAAATACCCATTTTTGATTAGAAACTTCCAAATACTTCCTGGGAATATTCAGCTTCCTCACAATTGACTTAGACTGAGAGCTCAACTTCTGAAGAATAGTTCAGTCGCTGATATTTTATCTTAAGAACTGATAAACTAAAGCCTCCTCCTATGTCTAGTGGAGACGTTGGGTAACTCAACTCTTCATCTTTGAAAAAAAAAAGAAAGAAAAAGATATTCCTACCATCCAAATCCTGAGGAATACGTTTGTCATAATTTTGAGATCTCAAGAAAAAAAGAAGCTTTTCTAACAGGTATGGCAAAATATTTGTGTTATCACTGTTTTTGTGCACCAGGCTGGGAAAAGCAACTTCCTGCAAACTTGCAGATTCAGAATGTGTTGTGTTTGCCTCTGATGCATTTTTTTTGAACCTTTTTCTTTTCAAGTGTTAATTCCCCCAGTAGAGATAATCTGTTCTCTTTCATGTTTCCTCCTTGGGCAATGCATTTTGAAGATTAATATAATATGGATAACATGCCTGTGTGTCTTGCCTAATTTAAAATGCTGAGGATATTATTTCTGGTTTAGGGAGTTTGGAGAAATTTATATCTAGGAGGTTTGGAATGTTCAGTTATCAGAGAAGTATTGCTACGTATCTGGCCCTGGCAGTTTGCCCATGCTCCTAACAGGTCATTAATAAAGGCTACAATTGCTCCTACACTTAAATTTTCTTCTATACTGACTCAGCAGTTGCAGCTGTCATCTTACACTGTCATGGATCATTAAGAAGTTTCACCTGGCATACTTTTAAAAGATGCTCTATTCCTCTTCAAGTTAGAACGATTTTTCTACCCTACCTCACTTACATTTCAAAACTAGATTTTTTAAAAACAGATATCTGGGGAAAAATGTTTTAATAAACAGCTCAAAATACAGTAACTAATGGTTTCAACTTTAGTTCCTTTGTGACTTAAAAATCAAGTGTTTATTTCAAAAATGCCTTCAGCAAGAGTACAGTTTGGGATTTATTTCATGTCACAGATTAAATTACTGCTTGCTTACTTCCTTCACTTGAAATGCATAATTAATATTTCACAGCAAGTTTAGATTAGTCCTACATTTTCCTCTTTACTTAATTTTCAAAGACACTTAAAGCCATCTGAGCCCTAGTATTTTTACATCACAAACCATAAATCAAGTTAAATGTTGGAGTCAGGGAACTCTAATGCTACATTTAAATCCAAAGCACTGGTAAAACTACAGTTTATCTAGCTGTGTTACAGGCTGTCACCCAACAATAAATAACCTCAAAAGTTGCACAGCTTTTTTTGTTATTGTTAGAACAGCCACAATTCAAGAACTGGAAAACACTGCACAAATTAATGATAAAATTATAAAGAATATGAAAACTACTCTTGCTAGTTTGGGGATTTATAATAGAATTTTAAGACCATAAGTTATTTAAAAATCATCTCATAAACATCACCTTGAAGATATATTCATTTTAAGGAGTTTTTAAAAAGCATGACAATGTGTATTTGTCAGGAGGGAAAGTTATAATGCTTCCATTTGAGACTAGGGCGATCACATAATCTGAAAACCATAAATCTGTCTCCTTATGAGTAAATGTTGTGGGAAAAAGTAAAATCTAATATTGAAACAGTCCTTTAAAAGATACCCTTTACCATTAGAATAACAAATGAGCAAGGAATAATATTTACATAATTGCATTTTAAGGAGGTTATGTTTTATCCTTGTCTTTTACATTTAAAAGTTGCAAAGCAAAGCAAAAACGAGTAAATAAAAAATAAAATAAAATAAAAACAATAAACTTAATATCTAAACCATAATTGAAGGGATGTATTGAGTTTGTATTTTTAGAGAGACTATGGTAGGACATTTAAGCATATGTGGCTCTCTAGTCACACAGATGCAATGACCCTTGACTCAGCCACCTAACTGCTGTT
Organism: Eidolon dupreanum; assembly: GCA_028627145.1. Lineage (NCBI taxonomy): Eukaryota > Metazoa > Chordata > Mammalia > Chiroptera > Pteropodidae > Eidolon > Eidolon dupreanum. Next base: position 132,866,627 of record CM053502.1, on the reverse strand, counting down.
ACCACGGTCGTAACCTCCCTAAATCATAATTTCTTGAACTCTTGAACTACAATAATAAAGAGGTTAATAATACCTAATTATTATTGTCTGTAAGAATGATATTGAAGTAATGTCAGTAATAATAGTAACTCAATTGGAATTAAGTGCAATGTGTATATAGAACCTCCTCTGGCCAGTTTTGTATGTTTGATGTGTGTTATGTGAGTGTATGTACAAGGCGAGAAAGTTGCCTGTTTTATTACGTGATGTCCTCAGCACCTAGAACATGCATGATATGTAGTACATGCTCCGTAACACTTAAATGGGTGTATTGTGTTTTGTGGTGTGTTTGACGGATGCATTTCTAAGATTTGTTGAGCCAGTGTGTGTCCCAAGGTATTGTTGAGTACCACTAAGAGAAAATTCGGGAAAGACTCCCATATAGGGTTACTAGATTTAGCAAATTAAAATACTGGATACTAAATTATGTTTTAATTAAATAATGAATTTTTTAACTATATGTCCCAATAATACATGATACTTGAACTAAAAAATCATTTGATGTCCACCTGAATTGAAAATTTTATGATGTGTCCTATATCATATCTGGCAATCCTAGTATGAAGATACAGGTGAAAACTCCCAGTTTTTAAGAATAAAGTCATTTATGTGAAACAAATAATAATTACGATAATAATACAAATAGCACCTCACTTGGTATAACGTTGGCCCTTCCCTCCAACACTTTGCACTATAGTCACAGTGCTCTTTCTTCAGTTTCTGGAAAATACCAGATTCTTTTTCTTATGATAGGGTAGTTTTGATTTCATCTATATGGAAGGAATCATCCCCCTCATCTTCAAATACATTATCCTTAGAATGTTAGCTTGGGAACCTGGCTCCTGGACACTCCCCCAACCCAAAGTCCCCTTTCTACTCCTTACCTTAGGTTTATTCTTATAGTTTCTCAGACAATGGTGTTTGTTTCATTGAGCACTTATCTCATTTTACAATTACGAATGAATGCAATTGTATGAGCAATATCAATCTCTTCTACTAGATTGTAAACTTTCTGACAACTCTTTGCCTCTCAGTTGGAACCACAGCATTCAGCATATCAGGTCATGTTTTTAAGGTGAAACTGTACTTCATTTTCAATGAAGGATACTTAACATTGTGATTAAAGGCATTGGGCCTGATTGACAGGCATCTGGGATCTATCGTTAGTCCCTCCCTACTCTCCATTGCTTTCTAATTTTCTGTCCTCCGGACATGTCTTTATATTCTCTGAGCTTCTTTTCCCCCCTCATTTTAAATTTGGGCTAATGGCATTTCATTCTTGTGTTTTTTTCTGAAGGTTAAACAAATGTTTGCAAAGCATTTTGTGCAGTGACTGAATCTAGCAAGTGCTCAAGAATAGGTAGCAAGAACAATAAAACAATAACCTAGAGGCAAAGCCAATCAGTAATAGTCATAGTTTAAAAGAGAATTTATTTCTGACTTTGTAGCCTTGTAGGCTTTAGACAAGAGGTGTAACTGTAGTTAGGTCTTGCAAAGGGTAAGGGTTTTGAAAAATATTGGGGGAGGAGTTGGTACAGTTATTTCAAGCATTGTCCTAGAGCTCAGGTAACATCTGAGCATTAAAAGTATATAACCTAATAACTCAGAATATAATTCATTAACATCACCTGGGAGTCCTTAAAACTGCAAAACCTTAGGCCCTACCCTCAAACTACTGGATCAAAATCTGGACTTTTAACATGATATCCAGGTGACTTGCATTTACATTAATATTGAGGCAGTGTACTATATAGGCAATGGTTGCAAAGTGTAATTGCCAGACCAGAAAGCAGCATGAGCATTATTTGAAAACTGGTAGGAAATGCGAATTTCTAGACCTACTGGCTTGCATGTAGTTGTCATCTCTTCGTGTGCTCATAAACCTCTTCTTTGCACTGGGCAGAGGGTAGGGGAGTTGAAGGGGAGAGTTCTCTGGTGTTTCTTTTATAAGGACACTAATCCCACAGAAACCCACATCAGGCTAGGCCCCACCCTTAGGATCTCATTGAACTTTACTTCTCAAAGGTCGCAGCTCCAAATATCATCACATTGTGGGTTAAAGCTTCAATTCCTTAATATGAATTTTGGGGGGACACAAACATTCAATCCATAACACCCACTTAATCAAAAATTCTGAGGTAGCACTAAAAGTATGGCCCAGCAACCTGTTTTAACAATCACTTAATGGGCTTGAATTTAATGTAATGGTGTGATTCTGATGCATACCAAAAATTGAACACTGCCTGAATATTGAAATCACCTTGGAGCTTCCTTGATGGTGATGCCAGGACCTGATGACTTTAAAGTAAGCCAAGTTTGAGAAACACTAATAAGAGAGATTTTTCTGCCCCAATATGTAAAATATATCCCAAACTATTTTGCGGATTTGTCTTGAGGGCAATAGTACTTTCTAGATAGCAATAGTCAGTAGCCAATCATCAAGTATTGATTGATAGATGCTATATATCCTGTGTAAGTAATAACTACTACAGCCATGTCACTGTGCACCTGCTGGTAGGAGGCACCTCAAATATTTAAGATTTGCTATATATTTAGCATTCATGTTGCACGATTAATTTTTTATGTCTGAGTGAGAAATTCTATCATCCTTTTATTTGAGAGGCTTGTTTTGACCTGTGGTGTAATTGATTCCTTTCAAAAGCTATGCATTTTATAAGCGAGTCCTGCTGAGTTTAAAGAAAAATACACAAGGGTTCACAATTGCCTGAGGTTATTTCTACCTTAGATATAATTTTACCCAGTGTTTTAAAGATATACAAATAAAAATATCAAAAAATGAACTCTTTTACTTTTTTTAATTGAATATAAATAAGCTCTCAGTGTCAGACTTCCCTGTATGCTTTTACTGCTTGAAGGCATTCATGTTTCTGATGTCAGCACTTAAAATCACAAAATCATGTAGCTATCTTTGATATAGGCACAAAATAGCACAGAAGTACTAAAAGCTAAGAAGAGGTTTATAGTCTGCTTTCATGTTTTTTTATCTTTCTCCTTTCTGAGTTCTCAGGAAACAATAAGAAGAAATATCTATCAGTCCCCCTTTCCTGATAAGAAAGAAAGCAAAGCAAAACATGGTTAACATTACAGAAATCTTTTTGTTATGAAGATAAGAGCTGCTTTAAGAACTGGAGACTTTATAAGGATCTGTTTTAGGAACAACTTTCTCCTCCCTGCTCTCCCATCTCTTTCCTTGATGTAGGTTATTGGCATGTGTGATAGATAGCTAGATTGTAAAGTGTTTTCAGGAACTCTGCTTGATATAGACCAATGTCGTATAACACTATGAATCCTGTTGTGAGTGAATTGTTTGTCTGTAAGGACCTCTTGCTTTGTGGTTCCCATTTCATTTTGGATTTCCACTTGTGTTTGTTTAAAGCTACTGCCACCTCCATGATTGTGTATACATCTCATCCAGTCAGCTGTAGCCCAGGTAAAAGAAATATAGTGCCATCTCAGTACATTAGTGAAGATCCGTGTTCTTACAAGTAGGACCAAGAGATTTCTAGCTACAAAAATAGATATGCTTGGAAGTTATTTGATGATGCAGAAACCATGAGAAAAGCTTAGCTTACGTACATTAAATTCAAGCTCATTAACTTTAATTGAATCCTTACTAGATACAAATACGGTATTAGGTTTGATTCAGTTTTCTTCTCTCAATATCAGATTCAAAGTTAGGTAAAAAGTTGGTCCAGCAATTGATCTAGAAATTGCTAGAATAAAGCAGGAAAGTTAATGTCAAAATCCTGACACTGGCAGAACAATAAGGTCGAACAAGATAGGTTCATCCAAGCTGGCAACAAAGTGAGCATACTACAAGGTTCAGAAGCCTGAATGTGGAGAAAGATGGGCAGAGTGGAGAGACTGGCTCATTATTTCTCTCTTCTGAGGCAAAACTTTCCTGAATACCAATGCCCCATGAATTTATGAACTATGAGCTGATGGGAACATGCACTGTTCCTGGCCCTGTATGAGTGCTGGACACTATTTCCTCTAATCACTTGAGATTGTTCTTTCCCTGGCCTCAGGTTGGTTGAGTCCTTTCACATACGTGGTGATGTGTACCATGATGAGCACTTCAAAGGTCAAAGGACTCCTCTGTAGATTTCTGGGATTCTCTGCCTGTGTAGGTCTCACTTTTCTGGCACTCTGTTCTATGAACTCTGGACACCTTGATATCTCTAGATTCTCAGGCATGTATCCTCAACTCATAGAGTCTGCTGGGCTCCACCTCAGTTCCTTCACCTGTCCCATAGCCTGGAATCTCTCTAGGCAGCCAGCTGGAGCTGTTTTAGTGTTCACTTAATTTACTTTCTATCTGTGATGGTTATTTTTATGCATTATTTTAACAGGATCATAGGATGCCCAGGTATCTGGTCAACCATTATTTCTGGTGTGTTTATAAGGGTGTTTCTGGAAGAGATTGGTATTTGAACTGGTGGGCTGAGTGAAGCAGTTTGCCCTCCCCAGTGTTAATGGGCATCCTACCATTCATAGAGTAGAACAAAAGGTGGAGGAAGTTTACTTCTCTCTCTGCCTGACTGCTGAGCTGGAATATTGATCTTCTGCCTCTCTTGCTTTTTGGTTCTTAGGCCTTCAGACTTGGACTGCAGTCTACATCATTAGCTTTGGGATCTTAGTCCTTTGAACTATACCAGCAATATTCTTGGGTCTCTAGTTTACAGAAGTCACATTATAGCACTTCTCTGCCTCCATAATCATGTAAGTCAATACCTTATATATAAATCTTTTTATGTATCGTAACTACTCAGTACCATCATACAGATTAGTCAGAGTTCTCCACAGAAAAAGGACCAATAAAATATGTGTTGATTTATATATGTCATTTTTATAACCTGTGCTAAATTTATTGATTAGTTTCAACAGGTTTTTGGTTAAATCTTTAGGATTTTGTACGTATGAAATCACATCAACTGCAAATAATGACAGTGTTCCTTTTTTTCTTTCTGATTTGGATGTCTTTTATTATTTTGTCTTGCCAAATTGGTCTATCTAGAACTTTCAGTACTATGTTGGTGAGAGTGGGCATCCTTGTCTTGTTCCTAACTTCAAGGAAAAACTTTCAGTATTTCACCACTGAGTATGATGTTAACTGTGGATTTGTTGTATATAGCCTTTATGTTATTAGGGTCATTTTAAACAGCCTTTATTATGTTGGGGTATGTTCTCTCTATATATAATTTACTGAAGGTTTTATCATGAAATATCTTGTGTGAACTTGACTCATTTTTAAGGCTTTGATAAACATACAAAGTGAAAAATTAAAAAAAAATTGCTTCACTCATCTTGATATTTCATTGATTTGTGTATTTTTTTCTAAGGCATAATCATATGTTTTAATTTTTGTCAAATTCTGACCTTTTACTACATGCGTAGACAGCTATTTCCCCACACATATTTTTATGTAATGAAGAACCGAGATAATATTCATATAACTTAACAGTGATGCCAATAACTATGCAGATGACAAACATAATGAAACACCTTGAATAAAGTACTGAATTCCTTTTAGGGCTTTATTGCCTACTCTTTTGCTCCCATAATGCTCCTGAAAAGAATGCATTGTGTTGAGAAGTATGTAAGAAAAGCGTTTTCTGAAAAAAAATCTAAGCTCATTAATATTAGTAGAAGACTTAGGCACAAAAGCATTTATAAAACTGTTTTCTTGTTGTTGACATTTTTACATTTCCAAAGCTGGAATGGTAGTTAAGTTGATGTCAAGAGAAACTTGACATATTCAAGATAGATGAATAAGTTCTAATGTAGTTGTTATTACACGTATTTGTGAGAATTATGCCAAAGCATTGATTCCACTTCGACATTATACTGTCTGTCTGAAGAATGCTAAGGAGGTCCAGATTGAGAGGATGGCTTATGAAACAGTGTCATTCTGTTACTATGCATAATTGTAGAACACCGAGGGCAAAATAGGACTCAGAGTGGGAAGATTTCTTATTTGTATAAGATCGTAATTTTACTTGCTTACAGGGGCATACATCCTTAAGGGGATAAATTATGCCCTTCGAACTCTCTTTGTTTGTTTGTTTGTTTGTTTTCAGTATCTTACATTGAGTGGGATCTTGGATTTGAGAAAATATGCTACATGTTTCACAAAAATATTTACAGGCTACCACTCCAATGAGCTCTGTCTATACATGCAGTAAGAAGTCAGAATAAAGCAAAATTGAAATGTGTAATTATGTCCAAGGGAGGAAAAAAACATGTATATACTAAAATAGTCAGGAAGTGAGGCAAAGACTTAAAAATATACTATTAAATTTGTATATTTATCAATTCATTAAAAATAAAGTTTACACAATATAATCAAGGAAATAATACAATTCTAAAATTATAATAAATTTAAAATAATCTGAAGTGGGACTTGTATTCTTTTCCAGTCAATATTAGCTCTTAGTGTAGATTAGATTTATTGCCATCCGGAATACTGGGAGTAAAGAAGGCCTATTTTTAAGATAAGGAGGAATTAGAGGAAATAGCAGAATTGTTGGTGAAAACCAGGACAGAAATAACAGTCTTGGAGAGGGGTTAACAAATCATGTCTAAACAGGAGCCTAGAAAACCAATATATTTCTGTGCTGGGTTTTGAGAACTAACAGGTGTTCAATAGGTAGGAAATAGGGTAGGGGTCCAGTTTTGAAAGCAGAGAGTGTTAATGGTGGCAGTGACATATGCAGAACCAGTGATTTCCAGAATTCCATGTAAAATATGACAATAAGAATAGGGCCTGGCTACCAAGAAGTAAAATTGAAAGAACCTCTTCTGACTTAGTCTTAGAGCAGTAAGACCATTTCAAATCCCTCTTGGTATGTGAATTCCTGAACTGTCTCTCAGTGAAACTGGGGTAAAGTAGGGATTCAAAGACAAACAAATTGATAATTTTGAATGGGCATGGCATTTGAGCAAATATACATGAGGATAAACTAATTTACTATTTATCAAGTAGCAATATTTTAAATAGCAGAACTAGCTCTTTCAGTAATATCTTCATTAGACTTTTTAAAAGCTCTTCAGGTGTAAACACTGTATAATAATTATAAGAAGAATATGGGAAAAAGTGAACATCATATCAAATGGTATCTTTATTTCATAGTATTTATGTTATAGGAAATGGATCAGATTTAAGGATAGAGGGTAGATCTACTTATATACAAGTATTGACTTTAAGAATATTTTAAGCATATCAAATATTCTTAGAACCTTGTTACATAAAAACTCACTTCAAAAGTGTTCAGAAACGTCTTTCAATTTAATCAGGAGTAACAAATTTCTATTCCTCATGTACCTCTCTGCTACTGGGTAAAAAAGAAAAATAAATTTTACATATAGTTCAGTTATTATATATTATGAGTCTCCTACATTTAAAAAGAAGATGTGGCCATCTGTCACCAGATATATTTTAATTTAGGAGCCATATTTTCTTTTAGTATATGTGGTACTGTTATAGATGAAAACTCTATCGGTTTGATAAGGAATCAGATATTCCAAAACATAATTATTATTTCAAGTTGATTTTGAAAAAAACTATTAACAAATCTCATTTTGGCTTATACGTTTAAGAAATAACAGAACCTAGATCTACTTTGAACCAATTCATTAAGAACAATTTTTTTACAGGAGATAATTCCTTTAGTTTATAGATATGTTAAAAAATAAAAAGCTGTAGAGTTTGGATTCTGGAAGAAATGGTTTTATTTTAAAAAAATTATTTACGACTTGGTTCAATTCATAGAATTAAAAAAAACTCAGCATTTTATGATTTAGTCTTCTTTTTTGGTAATCTTATATAGAGACAATCTCTCCAAATCAAATTCAAGGCAGTTCAACTATTCAATTAATTTAACTCAATATGCATATTGCACACTTTGTGCAGAACACTAGGCTGAAAATCAAAAGCTGATAGTGACAAAATCAAAAGCTGGCAATGATAGTGACAGGAGACTCATCTACATTTTGGGAACCTAAGTTTGTTAATGGGCCAGTAAAAGGCTCACCTACCTACCCTCCAAGTGGACATATATTTAATACGGAGAACTTTTAAAGTTTCCACATAATTTGATTTAGCCATTTGTTTCTTCATTCGTATGATCATTTACTTTATTCAACCTTCAGCATGGATTCATTAAAAATCTACTATTATCCAGAAACTGCACCAGGCACTGAGCATCCAAGTTAAAGTCTATTCTTTTAACAGCTTATGGGCAAGGCCAAGGGTCATGGCCAAGAAACAGACAAAAATACAGAAAATGTCTATAAGAGTTATCTTTTGTTTTGGGGATAAAGCTCAAGAGTAGTTTAGAAGGATGGATACTAAGTAGAGGCCTGAATAATGATGCATTTGACATACTAAGCAAGGTACCTGTCCTTTACATTGCTATCTTTTAAGAAGCTTGAATGTGTGCAATATCTAGACCTATCACTTCTTTCTAGTGAGTCTCTGCATAATTTCCCTGCTTAAACCACATGATTCCATTACATTGGACATAGATGGCTAGATTATAAATGGATGACTGAACCAAAGTCAGCCATCTATCAGCTGTGCAGCCCTCACCAGAGCTCTATGTCCAAAGAGATAGTCTACTGGATTATGTCTTGTCAAACAATTAGAATCTGTCTCTTGATATTTTTAATTAATTCACTCATTCATTTATACTTTTGACAAATAGTAATTTATTATATGTGCTAATTAGTGGCATATGGCAATGAATATGACAGACAGAAATGGGCTCTGCCTTTTAGGACCTTATAATGATCAGGTACTCAAAGACCAACATACAAACAAGGGACAACACAGGGATTCATACTATGGTGAATAAATTATAGAGTGTATCCCTGGAGGGGATTTAATGCTTTAATGCACTTATATGGATTTAGGTATCTGTGCGGATGTCCAGGGATGCATTATAGTGAAATTAGTATAAACACAAAGTTAAGAAGGAAGTAATCAGATGATAGATCAGACATTCTATATCAGGAAGCTTTCTCAGAATTGGGAGAGGAGTGAAAACTGTGCTATAATATGAGGAAGGAGGGTAGTGTGTCCTTGTTGAAGCACAACATGGCATTAGGGTAGTAGGGGGAGAAATAAGAAATAATTCTGAAATGGTAAAGAGTACCATTTAAAGAAGAGTCATGAGCAGTAGTATGGAGTTTGGGCATTATCCAGAGGATAATGGGGAGTAGTTAAACATCTTAAGAAAGAGAATGATGGAATAAATTTTTTAAAAAATAGTATTTAGGTTGTGGCTCAGGATATAGGTTGGAGGGAGCATCAGAGTGTAGTAGTTTGGTGTAGTAGCCTGCCTGTAATTTATGGAAGAAGGAATGGCCTGAACCAGGATATTAACACATAAAGAAATCGGTACAAGGATATTCAGGAGATAAAACCAATTGTGATTGCTCAGATGTGAGTTAAGGATGAGAAAGAAAAGCCAAAGTTTATGACTAACTTTCAGGATTTAGCAATTTGATAGTAAGAATTTCAGAAAATGGAATACAAATGGGAAAGATGTTTGGTTATGGACTTATTGTATGTAGTGTGTTTGAGGATTGCTATTGGGAAGAAAATTGGATGCAAAGCTAAGAAATTCTGTAAGTTATCAGCTGAAAGCTGACAATCTTCCTTGAACCCACCCCATCATGCCACACTGAGCTGGTGGGAAGGTCTATGGAGAGTTAATACCACAAATTTTTCTGCCGGCTTTGATGTGGCTGGTTTCATGCTCTTCTGGAGTGTAGGAACTTCTTAATTGTTTTCTGGATTTCTTACAAAGGGAATTGGTCTATGTATTATTGTTGAATCAATGTTTCCATGGGGGGCAGGAAGGACTGTGGCTTCCTATTCTATTGCTGACACTTTATGGTGGATTATTGTACTTTGGATGTATTTTATAGACATCTTAAATTCAACTCCAAAACCAAAAGTTTCATATCAGCTACATGAAACTTGTTTTTCCTCCTCAAAGTTTTGTCTTACACCAAAATCAGTCACCAAATCTTACAAGTATTACTTTCCAACTGTTCTTGAAATTTCATTCCTTCTCTCTAGCTCAATTACTATAAAACTACAAGGCATATGCAGCCGGAATGTTTCCAGTGGTTTCCTATTTTCCCTGATGCACCAACTTTTCCAGTTTACTTTTCACACTGTAGCCAGAGTGTTTGTTCAAAATAAATACCTGATTTACATCTTCTAGATCAAAATCTTAATGGTTCTCCATTGATCTTAAAATTCTAAATTTTAAACTGTATCTTAGCATAATCTTGGGCCATCCAATCTAACCGACATCATTTCTTGAAACCTCCCTTCAAAGACTCCTCCAACTCTATGATTCCTTTTTTTTTTTTTTAATTGGGGTATAATTGACATGCAACATTCTATTAGTTTTAGGGGTATAACATAGTGACTTTATATTTATATGTATTGCAAAATGATCACCACAATAAATTTAGGTAGCTCCACTCACCATACGTAGTTACAGAAATTTTTTGTCAACCATCAATCTAATCTCTGTATCTATGAACTTGCTTTTTTTTAAAAAAATTTTACATATAAAGTGAGATCATTCAGTATTTGATTTTCTGTCTGACTTATTTCACTTAACATAATGCACTCAAATTCCATCCATGTTGTCGCAAATGGCAAGATTTAATTTTTTATGCCTGCATAATATTCCATTGTATATACACACCACATTTTCTTTATATATTCATCCATTGATGGACACTTAGGTTTTTTCCATATAGTAAATAATGCTATCATTAACATGAATGTGCACATATCATTTTGAGATAGTGTTTTTCGTTTTCTTCAGGTAAGTAGCTAGAAGTGAAATTGCTGAATCATATTAGAATTGTTCTTAATTTTTTTTGAGGAAACTCCATACTGTTTTTCAGTGGTTGCGCCAATGTACATTCCCACCAAAATGAACAAGGATTCTCTTTTCTCTTCATCATTGCCAATACTCACTATTTCTTATGTATTTGAGAATAGCCATTCTAACAGGTATGAGGTAATATCTCCTTGTGGCTTTGATTTACATCTCCCTGATGATTAGTGATGTGGCGCATCTTTTCATGTACCTATTGGGCATCTGTATGTCTTCTTTGGAAAAATGGCTCTTCAGATTCTTTGCCCATATTTTAATCAGATTTTTTTTCTTTTTTGGTTTTGGGTTGTATGAGTTTTCTATACATATTTGAGCATTAGCCCCCTATCAGATATATGATTTACAAATACTTTTTCCCATTTATTGGTTGACATTTCATTTTGTTGATAGCTTCCTTTGTTGTGTGGAAGCTTTTTAGTTTGATATAGTCCCACTTTTCTATTTTTGCTTTTGTTTCCATTGTTTTTGGTGTCAATTCCATAAAATCATCACCAAGATTTATGTCAAGAAGTGTACTGCCTATGTTTTCTTCTAGGAGTTTTACAGTTTCAGGTCTTACTTTCATGTCAACCCATTTTGAATTAATTTTTGTGTATGGTATAAGATAGAGGTCAAGTTCCATTCTTTTGCATGTGGCTATCTAGTTTTCCCTGCGCCATTTATTGAAGAGACTGTCCTTTCCACATTGTATAGTCTTGGTTCCTTTGTTACAAATTAATTGGCCATATATACATAGGTTTATTTCTGGCCAACTCTGTGATTCTATGATTACTTCCCATTATACAACCCAGTAGCATTGGATGTGTCTTTCTGGTCTAGGGGTGAGCCATTGACTAAAGATGAGTTAATTTCAGCACTCTTTTAGAAGTCTGGGGAAAAAAGTTTCCTGGCTTGGTGGGCAAAGCTATGGAACACAACATTGTAGAATTATAGCAGCTGTGTTTCTGGTCATACAGTAGAAGCTAGTCTGAAAGATGCAAGCAAAGATTCAGAGAAAATTAGGTAAAATGTATAGAGACTGAGTCTTGTTGGCATTTGAATACTTGATCTCTGTTCTTTCTGTGGCTTGGTAACATCCTATGGTTTGGTGTACTGACTTGATGCAGTCTCCTTTTCCTCAAGGCAATTCAAATTGGATTTTTGTCATCCTTAACAGATATAGTTAATAACGATGCCAAAATTAAAGGTGTTATTAACCTAAGGCAGGGTTTGCAACAATAAAATTATGAGAGAAGACAAAATAAATGTCTGGATTGCTCAAAGTGTTCTTCCCCAAATAGAAGGAAATATGCTAGATAAAGATGTTAAAAAAAAGTCCAATGAAATTTTGTTGAGGTTTCTATTGTAAGGGTGATTAAAATAAGCAGAACAATAAGGAAATGATCAGTTGCAAACTGAGCCAGGAGAATTATTTTAACATGTAGGACCATCACAGGGACACCTTCCATTTGGATAAAATTTCAGGATCATGGTGAGAGTTTGATTATATTAATAAAGTATTAAATCAAGATGATGCAAGTATGTTTTGCCTTTTATTTCTCAAAATTCTGTCCGGTTACTGAAGATGTTCTACAGAAAAGAATGAAGATAAATTTTAAGTCAGTGCCACTCTTGTTATTAACTAGATTTGCTCTTAGCTATTATGAATTTCTCTGGTAAGGAGAGTCTCTCTACTGTCTGGATTTATATTCATACCTTGGTATGTTTGACCCAGTAATATTAAAAGGGCGAGTCACTGGGGTGTGGCTTTGTAAACACTATACAAATTCCTTGTATACCTTGTAAACTGTCTTGCTTCTGGTCCATTGTCTATACTTCAGCTTGAAGAATTTAAAAAACATAAATCTTATTTTTTAACACTGTGTTGCTTAAATGTAGTCAATGGATACCATTAGTCCTCAAGATAAAGTACAAATTATTAGTAGAAATCACAGCATTTCTGGTTTCCACTCGGATATGACTTTCTTTATGGGGCTTTTTTAGCTCCTAATATTGGACTGGTTATTGTCTCCCTCACTGTAAGCCTATATCTCCAAATAAATATTCTGTTCTCTGTAGCCCAAGTGGAATAAAAATCTTTGAAACTGGAGAGTTAGTATTCATTATTATATTCACCATTTGTCTAGAACAGTGACTGAAACATATTTGATACACAGAGAAATATTTCTTTAATGAATAAAAGTTTATAAATCACATTTTTAACTTAAATATAAAAAGCTTGGTTTGGCTACCAAATGGTATATTCAAGTTTTCCTTTGCTTTTCAAGACTAATGATGCCTAGTTAATATGGCTATTCTACATTGTATAACAATTCACAGTAGTCATCTGGTAAAAATGATCAGAAAGCCAGTCAGGGACACTAATATTCTCGGTAGATCTTTTTTTTGAAATTCTAATTTTTTCTGAAGTAATGTAACTATTATATTGCCAGTGAATTGAAGAAAGAGATCATTCCATAATCTTAAGGTTGAAGCCTAATCCATAAAGTTTAATATTTTTACTTCCATAGGTGAAGGTGAAATAATCTGATTACATTTTATCTGAAATCTAAAATTAGCTCAAAGCAACATGTTCTCTTTAAAAGGGAAAAAGGAAAATGATGTAATATTTTGTATGCCACATTTAATTTTACTAACCGTCTTCGTAATGATATATCTTGTGATTTTTTGTCTGAACTTTTACAATAGAAAATGTAGCATTGAATGGGCTATACTGATTTTGTTAAGTAAATGAGTGAAAATAGTTTAAACCTAAAAGAAAAAAATATATATTCTTCATATTTCACTATATAATGAAATAATAAAACTGAAAAATATACATGATTACTTTTGGTAATTTGAAATGAGGTGTGAAATAACCTGATTTTCTGCTATGATACTGTACCTGAAATAATAAATGCAAGCAAATGTGAATAACAAGGTAATTCAATTGCTTACACCATTTGAGAAATTGATATCTATTCATGACACTAATTATCCAAAGAAATAAAATGAGAATCTGCTAGTAACAGATTTTTAAAAAGTAAAAATATAAAACTTAAGTTAAATAAAAATATTTGTCCTTTCCTATAATCATTAAATTTGAATCAAATTAAGAATAATAGAGTTTTTAATAGTATTCTCTAATGTGATATGTCCCAAATGCCACAATTATAATTTATTTAGCAGTTTTTGATTGTCAAAATTGTTTTATTGATCAGTAAAAAATAATTTATTACTGTAAGCAGACATGCAATATGAAATATAGAGAATGGAATTTCTGAGAAAATTCTGTCCATGGATAGCTAAAATTTTCTAAATATCTATGGGGATACTGGAGTTGATTAATGGATTTTCCTGAGTAATTTTTATAAGAAAATAATTTTAAATAAACCTAATGCATCAAAGAGTGCATTTCATTCCATACTAGTCCTTGAGTTATTTTAAATTATATTTTTAATCAAACAAATTTTAATTATTTAATTTAGATAACTAGGTTCACATATGGTTGTAAGAAATCATACAGAGATAGTTCCCTTGTACACTACCCAATTTCCCCAGTGGTAACATCTTGTAAAACTATAGTACAATGTCATGAACAGAATATTGTCATATATACATATCCTGAATTTCTATAAAAGTCTGGAAGTAATTGATAACTTGTGATCATTTTCTTCATTTGGAGAATATTGTTTACATTACCAACTATATACCAACTATTAAAAGCAAAAATATTTTCTCTCTCCCATTCTCCTCTCTCTCTCTCATTTATATACATACACATATATGATATATAATATATATCATTTGTATATACATATACTTATACATATGTTTAATTATCATTAATTAGCATTAGACACCAACTAACCAACTAAGTTAGATAGTTTGTTGGTTAGTTGGTGTCTAATGCTATGTGATAATTAAAATCCAGAGCAGAGGGTGTGACAGCAGGACCTGTGATTCATGCTCAAGATGTCATGCAACATAATGCAGTATTCAAGTTGCCAAGAAAAGAATATTTGATGGAGATGATAATCCACTATACCTGTCTGTCCTACATCAGTCACAACCCTAGTGTAGATAGAATCAAAATACTCCCTTTGATAATTAAGGTATTTTACATTTATGATGATCACTTTGGACCTTGAGATTCCAGACAGCAGCTCACAGTCACCTTTGTGTTTGTGAAATTGGAACCTGTTTTATTTTTCTCAAGTTCTTCTTGTTTCATAGTGTGGTGCCAGTGCTCTTTTATTTAAAACTTTTTCATTGATTTATTTTGTTTTTCCTTTGTTCTTTTGCTCTTTAAGTTTAAATGTGTATATTTATATGTAATTTATTATTTTCTGTTGCACTAATTGTGTAACATTTATTCCAGAGTTAAGTACATTTTCAATTTTGATAATTCGTCTTTCATGAGTTTTCTTGCACAGTAAATTATTCTGGCAGGACTGTTCTTGACCAAAGTCAAAGTGTTCAAAAACAAGTGCTCAGGATATTTCTTGCAGCAACTTTGACAAAGAGTGTGAATGATGTTTCCAGTAGACTTTTCTCTGAATCTAATATTTAATGAATAATTTACCTTTACTTTTGTCTAGGAAATACAGTTGCCACTGTGGCTCTCATGGTTTTCTCAGGAAGAAAGAAGCCCACAACGTGGCACCAGGCTTTTGAAGAGTTATCAGTCAATAAGACATTATTCATCTTTGGACACATTGTCACACTGTACATAGGACAGCCACAGGTCCTAGCATCCTCTCAAACTTTGCTGCATTTTAGTATAAGTAGGGAAAAAAATCATGTATAATTATAGGTTTACATTCTCCAGTGCAGAATTGAATCATGAAAACTATCAAAACATGTTTTCTGCTTCATTTATTTTACATGAAATGATGCCAAGTAGCAAAATGTTACACAGATATTTTTGGGATAACACTAATTTACAATGTGAAACAGTTACATTGCTAACTCTTATTGTATAGTCCTCTGCAATAAGATTTGGGGCCTCCAGGACACCTAACTCTTCATAGCACCACCCATGGTGTACTGGTATGAAAGTATCTCAGGAGAACCGGCCAGATGGGTGGAAACCTCCATGTTGAGCATTTCTCCCTACACCCACACCCTGAACCAATCAGGGGCAATTGTATTTTCTGCTTTTAAGAGTGAGTGGTTAGTGTGAGAACTTGGACACAGAGGTAGGGAAGGATCCTTGATAACTGGAAATATGCTAGAGAAATGCTACCCTCAGGCCCAAGAAGTACAGCAACCATCCAGCAAATAAAAATAAACACAAACATGAACAAACAGGACAGAATCAATATATAGTTACAGAAATCCAATACCACAAAAGAAGCACAGAAAACAACATGAAAATGAAAACAGAGAATTGTAGTTAATGAAGCAAAAAGAGAAAAGAAAAAGAAAGTAAAATTTTAGAATAAGCATCGCCTGTATGTACCATTATAAATGTGAGACTATATTGCACGCATAAAAACATAAGGCCAAGAAGATAAAAGTAAATGAAATACTTGGTCGATGAGATTAAACAAACAAGCAAACAAAGGAGCTCAAAACATGAGCTAAAAAACAGGAATAAAGGGAGGAATGAATTAGTGAGACTGAATGATTAAATTGAAGAAATTTTCTATCACCCAGAAATTATGTTTCAAAGTACAGAGAGAAGAGGCATAGAAAATGGGTACAGAATCTGTAAAATCTGCCTAATGGAACAGAAAAAGAATGTGAGGATAAAATACTTACGTGTGTGCACATACAGAAGCACACACTGACAGTGTGAAATTTCAAGACATTAACAGTGTAGAGAAAATATAAAAACATTCCTTAGAAGAAATATCAGATCTTCCACAAATGAACAAAAATCTCTGTAACTTCAAATATTCTTTTGACAATACCATCTTGAAAGAGGTAATAGAAAGTTATGTAAAATTTCTATTTGGATTCTAGGATTCCATATTTAACCAAATTATATCTACTGTGTAGGAAAACAGAACTACTTTCACATATGAAGCTTTATATATGGATGGACTTTGGAAATTTATTATGCATAGAACCTCTGAAATAATTTCTAGAGAATATATACACTAGAAGGGAAGATGATATTGGGAATCAATAATTACATGTAAATTATTAATAAATTATGAGCATAGAATATGTAGAAGTATGAAAGTATAATGGTAAAGAGCATGGGCATGGAGCCAAACTGATCATTGGAATCCTAGTTTTACCACTAATTAGCAATGTGACTTTGGACACATTTCGTTACTTCTTTCTGGCTCAATGTCTTTATTTGTAAAATGTAGAAAAATTATATTTACCTCCGTATAGTACTGTGACTATTAAATAAGTGAATACTTGTAAAGTACAGCGAACAATGCCTGGCAAATGATTAGCACTCAATAAATGTTAACTATGGTTATTTTAATATAAAAATTCATGATAATTTGAATTAAAATTGCAGATATTATAAAATAGGGTTTATTTGGGACACAGAAAAAGTATGTTTAAATATTTTACTATTTTTTTAAGTTAGTTTTAAGTATATAGTACATTGGTTAGACATTTATATAGTTTATAAAACAATCCCCCTAGATGCTCTTTCTCTCCTCTGGCTCTCCATCTAGCATTACATTAATGCTAACTGCATTCCCTATGCCATGCTCCCCTCCCTATGACCCTCTATCAACTACTAATTTGTACTTCTTTAACCCTTCATCACATTCTCCCAGCCCCCCAACTCCTCTCCCCTCTGGCCATTACCAGATTGTCCTCTATATTTGTGAGTCTGTTTTTGATTAGTTGTTTCATTCCTTAGATTCCACATATAAGTGAAATCATATGGTATTTATCTTTTTCTATCTGACTTATTTCACTCAGCATAATAACCTCTAGTTCCATCCATGTCATTGCAAATGGTAGGATTTCATTTTTTTTTTTTTATGGCTGAGTAATATTCCATTGTATATATGAAAAATAATTTCTTTATCCAATCATCTGTTGATGGGCATTTAAGTTGCTTTCATATCTTGCCTATTGTAAATTGTGCTGGTATGAACATAGGGGTGCATAGATCTTTACAGATTATCGTTTTTGTTTTCTTTGGACAAATACCCAGAAGTGCAAATACTGGGTCAAAAAGTAGATTCATTTTTAATTTTTTGAGAAACCTCCAGACTGTTTTCCATAATGGCTGTACCAATTTTCAGTCCCACCAACTGTGTGTTCCTTTATCTCTATATCCTCGCTAATACCTGTTGTTGTTTGAATTATTGATGATAGCCATTCTGATAGGTGTGTGGCAATATCTCAGGGTGGTTTTAATTTACATTTCTCTGATGATTAAGGATCTTGAGCATCTTTTCATATATCTATTGGCCATCTGTATTTCCTCTTTGGAGAAATATCTGTTTAAGTGGTCTGCCCATTTTTTTAATTGGATTGTTGTTTTATTGTTGTTGAGTTGTATGAGTTCTTTATATATTTTGGATATTAACCTCTTATCAGATGTATCATAAGAGAATATCTTCTCCCATTTGGTCAGTTGTCTTTTTGTTTTGTAGATGGTTTCCTTTGTTGTACAAAACCTTTTTAGTTTGATGTAATCCCATTTGTTTATTTTTTCTTTTGTTTCCCATGTCTATGGAGATATATCTGAAAAGAAATTACTGTTAGCAATACCAGAGAGTTTACTGCCTATGTTTTCTTCTGGAAGTTTTATGGTTTCAGGTCTTACATTTAAGTCTTTAATCCATTTGAGTCTATTCTTGTATATGACATAAGAAGGTGGTCAATTTCCTTTTTTTTTTTTTTGCATGTATCTGTCCAATTTTTCTAGTACCATTTATCGAAGAGACTGTCTTTACCCCATTGTATATTCTTGTCTCCTTCATCATATATTAAATGAGTGCACAGGAGTGAGTTTATTTCTGGGCTCTCTATTCTGTACCATTGATCAATGTATCTGTTTTTATGCCAGTACCATGCTGTTTTGATTACTGTAGCCTTATAGTATAGTTTGATATCAGGTAGTGTGATACCTCCAACTTTGTTCTTCTTTCTCAAGATTGCCAAGGCTATTCAGGGTCTTACATGGTTCCATATATATTTTAGGATTAGTTGCTCTAGCTCTCTGAAAAATGCCATTGGTATTTTGAAGGAGATTGTACTGAATCTATAGATTGCTTTGGATAGTATGGCTATTTTAATGGTGTTGATTCTTCCTACCCATGAGCATGGTATATGCTTTCATTTATTTGTATCTTCTTCAATTTCTTTTTTTCAATGACATAATTTTTTGAGAACAGATTTTCTACATTGTTGTTTAAAAATTTGTTTCCCAGGTATTGTCTTTGATGCAATTGTAAATGGAATTGTTTTCTTCATTTCTCTTTCTGAAAGTTCATCATTGATGTATAAAAATGTCACTGACTTCTGAATATTAATTTTGTACCTGCTACTTTACTGAATCCATTGATTAGTTCTAACAGTTTTTTTGTTGGAATTTTTAGGGTTCTCTATATATAGTATCATGTCATTGGCAAATAACAAGAGTTTTACTTCTTCCTTTCCAGTCTGGATACCTTTTATTTCTCTTTCTTGTCTTATTGCTGTAGCTAAGACTCCTAATAGAATGTCGAAGAGGAGAGGTGAAAGTGGACATTTTAGTCTTGTTCCTGATCTTAAGGAAAATGCTTTTAGCTTTTCTCCACTGAGTATGATGTTAGCTGTAGGTTTGTCATATATGGCTTTTATTATGTTGGGGTATGTTCCCTCTATTCCCACGCTGCTGAGAGTTTTTATCATAAATGGATGCTGGATTGTCAAACACTTTTTCTACATCTATTAATATGATCATATAGTTTTTATCTTTCAATTTGTTAATGTGGTATATCAAATTGATTTGTGGATATTGTACCAACATTGCATCCCAGGAATAAATCCAACTTGATCATAGTGTATAATATTTTTACAGTATTGCTGAATTTTGTTTGCTAATATTTTGTTCAGGATTTTTATATCAATGTTAATAAGAGATATCAGCCTATAGTTTTCTTTTTGTAATGCCTTTCTCTGGTTTTGGAATCAAGGTAATGGTGGTCTCATAAAAGGACTTAGGGAGCCTTCCCTCTTCTTGAATTTTTTGGAATAGTTTGAGAAGAATAGGTGTTAAATCTCTTTGAATGTTTGGTAAAATTTACCCATGAAGCCATCTGGCCCATCACTTTTTTTTTGCGGGAGGGGAGGGAGGTTTTTGATTACTTATTCAATTTCATTGCTGGTAGTAAGTCAGTTCAGATTTTCTGTTTCTTTTCGGCTTAGTCTTGGGAGATTGTGTTTTTAGGAATATATCCATTCTTCCAAATTGTCCAATTAGTTGGTGTGCAATTGCTCATAGTATTTTCTTATAATCCTTTATGTATCTATGGAATTCATAGTTATTTCTCTTCTTTCATTTCTGTTTTTATTTATGAGTCCTCCCTTTTTTCCTTGATGAGTCTGTCAGTTTTGTTTATCCTTTCAAAGAACAAGCTCTTGATTTCATTAATCTTTTGTATTGTTTTTCTAGACTATTTCATTTATTTCTGCTGTGATCTTTATTATTTCTTTTCTTCTAGTCAACTTGGACTTTCTTGCTGTTCTTTTTCTAATTCTTTTAAGTGTAAGATTAGATTGAGTTTTTTCTTGTTTCTTGAGGTGCACCAGTATTGCCATAAATTTCTTTCTTAGGACTGCTTTCACTGTGTCCCACAGATTTTAAATCGTATTGTTTTCATTTTCATTTGTCTCTAGATATCTTTTGATTTCTTCCTTTGTCTTATTAATAACCCATTCATTGTTTAGTAGCATGCTTTTAGACTCCATGTGTTTGTATATTTTCCAGTTTTTTTCTTGTTGTTGATTTCTAGTTTCATACTCTTGTGGTAGAGAAGATGGTTGATATGATTTCAGTCTTCTTCAATTTACTGAGACTTGTTTTGTGTCCTAACATGTGGTCTATCCTGGAAAATGTTCCATGTGCACTTGAGAAGAATATATATTTGTTAAGTGGAAGAACAACACTGTAGGCAGCAGTCTAGTCAACCCCCATCCCTGACCTAGGGCAGTTTAGCAGAGGGACCAGTGCTCCTCAAGACCTGACTGCCTGTCAGTTGCCTATAAGTCTCTGCAGCTGGAAGAGCCTCTGGGTGATATGCATGTTGGGTGGTGCAGGAACCCCAGGAGTCTCCTGGATCTACTGAGCAAATTTCCTCCTGCCACTGCAGTGTCAGTTTACATGCCAGAGCTGTATCTTTACCTCCCTGTACAAGTTTCCAATCACAGCAAGGCCAACTACTGCCAACCTCAGGTTGCAAACCTCCAAGTTCTGTTTAAGAATTACTGAAGCTTGTGTGAAGGGGTTTTTGGACTGCCACCAAATGCTTAGCCCAGATGAACAGGCTTTGAATGGGTCACATAAACTAAATGCTATTGTTTGCTGTTGAATTCATGACCCAAGGGAAGCACAGGATGGGACTGGGTTGCCTGGGAGCAAGCTCGCCACAGGTAATTTGTGGGTTAGATGGGGTATCATCTCAGTGAGGCACTGAGATGGGGCCATTAGGCCTCCATAGCACATGATTTGCTGTCAGCTCAGGGACTGTGGTCTCCCACCAAAGTCAGATATCACTGTGTGACCTATTGTCATGTGTGATGGGCCCACAGAACCTCTGAGATTTACCCAAGCGATACTGTATATCATGCTGACATCAGTGATCTTCCTGTCACTGTATTCTCTGAACTTTGCTTACTTCACTGGCTTAGATCTGTTGACTACATAGAATGCACCACCCTAGGACAGGGACAGCTGCCTGTCAATATGCCGCAGGCATTTTGTGTATTGAATGGGTCAGGATCTCAGGCAGTCAAGGGCTGTCAGGCCTATAGCTTCTGTTTCTGCAATATCTGTGTCTGCACATTTCCACAGTAGGCACAGATCACAGAGAGACAAGCTGCTGTTTGGGATGGTCCCACAGACCCCTGTGATCCACTAGCATGATATTGCAGCTCCTGCAGGCAGCAGAGGTCTGCCTGAAATTGATTTCCCTGCAGTGTGAACCCTGTACTAACCAAAATATGTTGCCTGCGTGGGTTGGGAGACTTGGGAAGGGAAGGTTAGGGTGGTGGCAGTTGACTGTCAGTGGGCCACCTGGGGCAATTTGTGGGTTGGGTGGGGAGGGTCTCAGGTAGAAAATGGTTATCAGATTGATACAGCCTCAGTCTTGCTGCAACTTCAGTAACTATTTGCATGGTCCAATGAAAACCCAAATCACAGCAAGACCAATTGCTGACTGAGACTGGCCCACAGATCCCTGAGATCTGTCCAGGTTGTGTTGACGGCAGTGATCTGTCTGAAACTGTCTCCGAAATCCTGTGTGTTTACAGCCTTGGCTGCCAGCTGTGAATGTTTGGCCCCGAATTGGTGCAGGGTGTGGCAGCGATTCAACTGGTCTGTTGGTTGCCCCTTAGAGAGGTGGGACTAAGGCACAATGGTGGCTGCCTATGCAGCCCTTGTTCTGGTGCAAGGTAATGCAGACTTTCCCAGTATGAATCTTGCCGGAGCCTGTCACCCACTGCTGGTGTCCCAGGTGAGTATCGCAGGTCAGAGAGCCTGTCTGTAGGTACTTCCAAGGGGCGTCCAGGGTTTCAGTCTCTTTCCCTCTCACCCAGACGACCAGAATCCCTTCTGGTTTTACAGTCAGGGTTATTGGAATCGCCTCTTCCCTGGGCTGGGGAGCCCCTGAGTGAGGCCAGGGCACCCCTCTCTTTCAGGGAAGCTTCTCATGCTCCCTCCTGGTTATCTTCCACCAAGTGCTGGTGCAGGTCCAGCCCTGTTCTTAATTTTGCCCCTCCTGCCAGCTTCAATGTGGCTCCTTCTTTATATTATCAGATGTAGGTGTTATGATCAGCTGGACTTCAGGTGATTCTCCACGTTGATTATTTTATAATTTGGCTGTAATTTCAATGTGGACCTGGGAGGAGGCGAACCCTGCTTTCACTTAGTCTGCCATCTTCCCTGACTGTCAAATTTTTTGTCTTGATATAATATATGACATGGATGCTGTTTTACTTTTGTCATTGCAAGAAATATATCCATTTAGGACTGTGTGTTATAAATTAGTTTTTTTTTTTTTTTTTTTTTTTGCAGCCAAAGAAATTGGTGTAATTTCTCCTTGTCTGTCTCTAGAATTATCCTTCCTTTTTATTGTTCATTTCACAGTCAATTATTTCTAAAACTTGGGGAAAATAAGCCACTTTTTGGAAATCATATCATATTTGTGTGCAACTTTGGGAAAAAATGTATGCTTTTGGGAAAGTTAATTTAGTATCAATCTCTTTTCTGAGTAATAGGATTTAATTTATTAGAATAAATAAAATGATGTTAAAGGAGATGTGATATATTTATTTTTCATAAAAAACATGACTTTAAAAGAATGAGACTACTAAAATTTTACTTGATGAGTCTTTAAAAATTATATTCCTATAAACTAAACTGCAGAATACTCAGCATAGCCCATAAAATCCTTCATTAAACCATTACCTAATTTCCTAGCATCCTCTACTGTCACTCTCATAAACTTAAATAAGAAATTATGTTAGCCTGCCATGTCATTTTGCCTTTGTGCCTTTGCTCGACGCTCATTCTGTCTAAAAATTCCACTCCTTTCCAAGTAAAAAGAAAAAGTGTGTATAGTGTGTGTGTGTGTGTGTGTGTGTATACATACATATATAGATAATTATAGAAAATTAAACTTGTATAAATGAAAGAGCTCAACTGCCATCTACTCTAAGAAGACTTACTAGGTTCTCTGCTATAAGGAATGAGAAATACATATGTAAACTTTTGTGGTGGGAGGGAAGGAATCAAGATTTATAAATTGGGTATTGTGTACCACACCCCAACCCCCAAACTAATTAACGTGTTCCCAGACACTGTGTATGAGTTCCAGGGTTTACTGATTAGATCTGGGGGTTTCCTGCATATAGGTGATCTCTTAGAGGCTGGCAGCATGCCAAAAGTCTATTTGCTCACACATTACTGTCATTCTCCCTTTATCATTGTGTTTTAATCTTTAGCTCTTACACTTTTTTTTTAATCTGCTCAGTCTTCACTTCTTTATTCCAGGTGAGGGATTTTTTCCCAGAAATTGATAGTTGCCTAACCTAAACTTGGGACTTGAGAATGCTTATGGACTCAAGTGTGGGTTGCAAGCATGGTCATTCTTTTTCACATTTAGTTTCTCTTTATTCTTGAGGGTCTTAAAAATTATACATCTAACACTGAAAGACTTACTCTCTTCCAATGGTCCTTTTTAGTACCACTTATAAGGTTAGTATTTCTTCTGCATGTATAAGATTCAATAAAGTATTTCTCATTTCTGTTTTTGAATTTCCTTATAAACTCTTTTTTGACTAATTTACAGTTGAAAGAGTCTGTCTTTAATCGTTTATCCCTTCCCAATTTCCATGTTTCATGCTACATAAAATCTTATATCAAAACTGGACAATTACTTTTTTGTGTTTTTCTTTAACGATTTTTTTCTACCTAGAGTTATAGATGTCCTTTATTTTCTCCTTTTATTTTTTTTAAATTTATGTTTATTTTCCATTCAACTTAATTATATTATGTATTAAAGTTCTAAATTTCTTTTCAGTGCATTGGAATTACTTGTTAAAAATATGTGACCAATCTGCTGCATTGGCTTGGAAGCCTCTTTGGTACGTTTTGGACACCTGTTTAGTATGTTTTTGGTGTTTCTAAAATAGCTCTTCCTTACTAACACAATAAAAGTAAAAGAGTAGACCTTAACATCCTTCCATAAGCTAAGGAGGCAAATCAATCTGCCTTTTTGGTACTGTACACCAGTGGTTTCTGTGCAGATTTGGAGGGGAGAACTCCCTACGAACTGCCCCTGAGATTATACGTATCCTCAGAGAATCATGAGGATGATGCTGCCCCAGTTGTTCTCCAGTCTGAATGACAGTTGAGAAAGAATGGTCTGTGACTTCAAGCTACAGCACAGAAAAATCAGCCCCAGGATTGAGGGATGTAAGGGTAGATTGGGTAGAGCACCATGCTACCCGGCTCTCTCTCCTTGGCTCTTCCTGGCTGAGCTACATTTCCATGATGCACAAAATGCAGCAACTGCCTGATGTTACAGGCAAATTATGTTCTCTGAGACAGAAAACATGTCAGAGAAGTTTAGTTTTATCAAAATGAACATTCACATTGAAAAACTGATTTAGAAAACGATACCTACTTAATGCAAAATTTTTGCTTGATATTTCTTCTTTAATAAAATAAAAGGCAAACTTAGAAGTGAAGTCCATAATTGCAAATATATTGTGTCAATTAAAACTAGAAACACTGGCTGACTCATGAAGTGATTATTTTATGATGGCAGTACATCTGAAGTCATCGTATCCATTTTAAACATTTGTCATGCTCTTCAGTTATTATCTTGTCAATGTACTCAGCACATTATAAACAAATGGGTGACAGGAAAGCAATTAGAAATTTAGTATATATTGCTCTGTACTGTGCTTTGTTTTCATTTTCTTTTATTTGTTTCTATAGTAAAATAAGTGCATAGCCTCTGAAATGCTGATCTACTCCATAAATGATGTAAGTAGTAGATTTTTCTTTGAGGTAGTACAGCTGTTATTGGTATTTTCATTTTAGCACATATTTTTAGTCACTTTGACTTCTGCACTGATGGGTATGTATCTGGGTGAGCATCCACACTTCCTTAGTCATTGGCAGGGCAAATGGAGATGGAGGCTTAACACTAGGGTCTTAAATAAAGAAGAGTACTCTTTAATGTGAAAAACCAACACAGAGAAGAAATTTAAAAAGTAAAATGGCAAAACTATCTGTCCCCATTTCCTTATTCCTTATCCCTGGCTTCAAAACAGGGTAGTTTGGGGACTACATATTTATATTAAAATGGACACATTTAGGGATTTTCAAGGTCCATTTACTGGTCTTCTACCTCTAGGTGCTCAGATTAAGTTTGTGTTGGGGTGCACTGCATAGACTGGTCTCTAGGCAACATTTAACCAAGTGAGATGACTGCAGCAGCTTAGCCCACACACTGGGAGCTGGCCTTCTGATGATGCTCCTTCTTCCTTACTTCCAGTTTATGTCACAGTGAGTGCTTCCCATTGTTCAGTTCCCCCAAGGCTGATGAATGAAAACCAGAGGCTTGTTTCTCATTGTGTGATTTTTTTTTAAGAAACTTTTAGAGAAGGTAGGCTTAACTGTGGTATTTTGCTTAGGAGAATAGATATGTTTTAACAACAAAGCCCAAATAATCTGATAGTCAGATCTTTATGATCATTTCACTATACTTATTCAAATAATATATTTTAAGAGACCAGATACCAATCAGTAATGGGGTTACAGGTGAATTTTTATTCTTTTGATTTTCTTTTATGTTATATGGTCATATTGAACACCTAGAGCAGAGTCGTAATTCGAGACATTAACTAGAATTTTCTACTCCTTCCCTCACCAATATCAACCACCCATACCTAGACCTCATTAATTTTAGGGAGAAGCTATCAGATCAGTGTTGGAGAAAAACAGCACAAAACTCTTTGTTTCTAAGATAATGAGCTTAGGCTTTAGATGCAAGGCCCAAGACTTTTATTGATAGCCAGAGAACCAGTTATTTTTGACTGTTCACTTTCTCATCTCCTACCTTCTCCCCTTCGTCTCTCTCCCATACATAAGAACCATGTAATGCTGTGTTATTGGGAGAAATGGGACAGTAAACAAAGCAGGTGAGATGTGATCAACTTGCTGCCCCACTCCTCACAGACCACATGATAAATAGGTTTCTTGGAGTAGGTAACTTGCTATAAATTTGGGATTGACGGAAGAGAGGCCTTGTTCTTTTTCTTGAAGATACTCATGACCTCTGAGATAAAATCCCTGAGACACAAATGTTAGCCATGGCAGTGTAGGGTGTTTAAATGTGAGAGGACCAGAAGCTGCCTGTGTAGCTGCCACAGATCCAGAATGAAATGGGAGGGTATTCAAAACTTAGACATAGCCAGAGAGCATCTCAGATGCTACAGCCCTCCTCAAGTTTGTTTCAGCAAACTCTAAGAGTTACTTCCATTTGTTCCCATTACATAGTTTTTTCCTCCATCTTCAGATAACTACCATGTTCTGCCTTTTATTTTATTTATAGTTCTATTCAGTTTGGGCACCTGAAATAGATATGCATGGATCATAGTAGGGACATAATAAATATATTGAATTTAGTGGCTTTGTATTACAATTGAATCTCTTTTTTTTCACGGAGCTTATGATTATGAAGATAATTACCATATTTTATGTATTTCTATATCTAGCAAAGGAATGAAACACTGTGAAGATAAAGACATAGCAAGATGGTTTGGGGAAGGAAAGAGGGAGGAGGAAAGGAAGAGAGAAGAGAGAGAAGTTTGTGAATCATAGAAACCTATTTGATTAAGATTTTTAAATTGAATTTATTGGGGTGACATTGATTAATAAAATTAAATAGGTTTCAAGTGTACAATTCAATATAATACATCATATGTATATTGTATTGTGTTTACCACCCAAAGTCAAATCTCCTTCTGTCACCATATATATATTTGACCCCTTTTATTCTTATCTACTTCCCCCTCTCCCCTTTCCTTCTAGTAACCACTAAACTGTTGTCTGTGCCTATGAGTTTTCTTGGTCTTGTTCATTTGTTGCTTTCAGTATTATATCTCACATATGAGTGAAATCATATTCTCAACTTTTTCTGCCTGACTTATTTTGCTTAGCATGATAATCTTAAGATTTATCCACATTGTCAGAGATGGCAGTATTTCATCTTTTTTTTTTTTTTTTTATGGTAACATTTGTTAATGAAATCCAATGTTTCAGGTGTATAATTCAACAGTAAGGCATTCAAATTTTGTCTTGTTGATAATAGCCATTCTTATAGGTGTTAGGTGGTATTTCATTGTGGTTTTGATTTGCTTTTCTCCAATAGCTAGTGAAGTTGAACATCTTCTCATATGTTTGTTGACCATTCGTATGTCTTGGGAGCAGCATCTGTTCATGTTTTCTGTCCATATTTAATTGGATTGTCTTTTTGTTGTTCACTTGTATGAGTTCTTTATATATTTTGGACATTAGCCCCTTATCAAAGGTGTTTTTTGCAAATATCTTCTCCCTTTCAGTTGGTTGCATCTTTGTTTTGCTGATTTTTTTTTTCTGTGTAGAAGCTTTTTAGTTTAATATAGTCCCTTTCATTTAATTTTGCTTTTATTTCCCTTGACTTTGAGGTCATATTCATCAAATTATCTCTAAAACCAAGGTCCTTGAGTTTAGTAGCTATTTTTTTTCTATGCAGTTTATCGTTACAGGTCTTATATTTAGGTCTTTGATCCATTTTGAGTTAATTTTGGTGTATGGTAACAGATAGCAGTCTAGTGCCTTTCTTTTGCATGTGGCTATCCAATTTTCCCAGCACCATTTATTGATGAGGATTATTTTCTCCACTGCAAGTTTTGATTCCTTTGTTGAAAATTATTTGCTCATTTACATGTGAGTTTATTTCTGGGCTCTCAATGAAGAAATCAGATTATCACTTTATGCGAATGACATGCTTCTCTATATAGAAAACCCTAAAGAGTCCACTAAAAAACTATTAGAAACAATAAACAAACACAGTAAAGCTTCAGGATACAAAACCTATGTATAAAAATGCATTGCATTCCCATATACTAACAATGAAATTTCAGAAAAAGAAATAAAAGAAGTATTTTTGCAATTGCAACAAAAAGAATAAAATATCTAAGGATAAGCTTAACAAAGGATGTGAAGGACTCATACACTGAAAAGTACAAGACATTATTAAAAGAAATTGAAGAAGACACAAAGAAATGTAAAGATTTTTCAGGTTCATGGATTGGAAGAATCAACATACTTAAAATAGCATTACCCAAAGCAATATATAGATTTAATGCAACCCCCATCAAAACCGAAATGGCATTTTTTAAAGAGATAGAACAAAAAATCATCAGATTTTTATGGACTCACAAAAGACCCCAAATACCCAAAGCAATTCTGAGAAGAAAGAACAAGGCTGGAGGTATCACACTCCTGCCTGACTTCAAATTCTATTACCAAGTGACAGTATTAAGAACAGTGTGGTATTGTCAGAAAAAAAGACATACAGACCAATAAAGCAGAACTTGATTATAATTTTAACAAAATGAATAACTACATTAGACTACTGTTCTATTCTAGTGGCATGGTATCTAATGGACAATAAGCATGTAAGAAATATTGTTGAATAAACAAATTGATGGCAATTTGGGTAATTAGTTTAATTTGAAGGGCACAGAAACCTGGGTGGATAATTATAAACTGAAGTTTACAAAAAAAATAATAGTAATTCCTCCATCAGTGGCTAATTTATAGAAGTGGAAGGTCTGATGTGAACAAAATTTTTATTACCTCTATTTTAGACTGACCTCATGAAAGAGATAAAATAGAGTTCAATTTGTCTTGATGCTTTGGAAAAAAAGCCAGATTTTTTTGTTGTTGTTCTTAATACAGTGTACAGTATTTGAAACAGAACACCTAAGATTTTAAACTATAATTTTCCTTTACTTTTCTCTCCTCTTCCTTTTCCTTTCATTTCTTTACTCCTATGACATTTGTGCTTATAAAATGCCTAGTCTTTGGATATAATGGCCACACAGTGATGCATGAGATACTTAAAATCTAGTGGGGAGACAGAAGCTCAGACTTTGGAGTTTATTGGAGATTTCCTAGGAGAAGTAACATTTAACTTGAGACCTACAGAATAAATAGCAGTTAGCCAGGGCAAGAGAGGTTTTTAGTTAAGATTGTTGTTCTATGAAAACACATGTGAAGCCTAGGAGGTAAGAGAGAGCTGAACATAATGAAGAAGAAGAGTGTACGACACCTGATAACTAGAGTAAGATGAAAAAAAAAGAGCTATCTGAGATAATCTCATGTGAGCTAGTCAATAACCGTTGAAGGGCTCACTTCATCCAAAAGAGAGGCTAGGTGATTTGATGGGCTTGTGTAACAGATAGTAAGGATATTCAGAATGTCTTTGGCAAATATAACAAAAATATGAGGCTAAATGGGTTTTTAAATGGTGATTTCAGCAGTCCCTGGTCCTAGAGGACTTCTCTGCTCAAATAGTCTAGCAATCATTGCTGTGTGGTTATATGTAAGCTGAATACATTTTAAAGGAATTTCAAAACAGTCATTTACTTGTGAATAGTGAAGGAAAGTCTGCTAATCTAATGAGTGAAGAAAATTATAAACATCAATTGAAACCATTCTTTTTGTTCTTTATCTATTTAAGCATTGGACTATATCCCACTTTTAACTTCTTAGTTAGAAATCTCTGAGAAAGTCCATTCATTTCTTTCAGATTTGGGACAGATACCTCAACAAATCAAATTGAAAATTAGCTGTCACTTACCTGATATATAAAATGCCATCAAGTGAATATTTTAATACTGTATTTCATAAATGAGTTTTTTGAGAAATGAATTGCCCAGTTTTAAAAATAGTAAATATATTGTAGAAAAATCACTATGCTCGTGTTTTCCATATCATATTGATTAAAAATCTATTACAATTAAGGAAATGAAAATTTTATTAATATCTTAGCATAATAAAGAGCTCTTAAAAAGCATATTATAAGACTTCTGTGAAAATTAATATATTCTTTTATAATTATTAGTTTTCTATCTGCTAAACTGCTTTTTAATTACTACAAAAAAGATTACTTTCTCATGCATTGAGATACCATCATGCTTGAAAAATACAATTAGAGAATGGGGTTGATTAATCATTTAAATAATAGAAATGATATCATTTCACATGATGATCTTACATGGTTCTTTTCTGTTACCATTTTATTTGTCCAATTATTTTGTTTCCTTTATCTCATTTTCATCTTTTCAATAAGCATCGCCTTTGTATCTTGTATAAATTGTTTGTTTTTGCTGTCTCCATATCATGAGACAAAGCTGAAATAAACTCTGTACTGAAACTTGAGTAAAGCTTTTTTTTTTGGTCCATTTAGCCCCACCTCCCTGATAATTATTGTTAATGTCTTACAGAGTTCATCCTTACTAAGTCTAACTGTAATTTGCCAGTTATTGTTTTTTTGTGTTGTATTTTATTTACTATGTTTTGCTGGGAATTTTCAAGCTGCTAACAAAAAGCCATTTGGATTCCATACCCTGTTTATCTGTTTATTAAAAATATATATTCTTTCTAAAGTATTATTTTCATTGCTGAATCTTTAACCAAAATGTATTCTTCTGTACTATCAACACATTCTCTCCCTATTTTGTTTTTCAGAACTTTTTCATGGGCCTCATGCTATTTTTCTGTCTTTTCTTTTAATTAGAGTTCAATCCAGATCTTATGCTCCCCCAGGAGCATGTGTTCTCATCCTTTCCCTCACTCTTCACCTGCATCCTTTTGAATTCTTTTCTCAGATCTTATACTGATGCCCACTGATGTGCACAGAGTGAATCTACAAGGCTAATGATGGTGTTTCTGTTCTTGCTGTCTGGTTCTCTGATTATACTGAGGTGAATGTCTCTCTGGAAAATTTGATGCTAGCCTTGCTGGTTCTGTAGACAGAAGGTATGCAAAACCTTTGAGAGTTCAAGCACCTAATATCCTTCTATTCTCTAGCCCTTGCACCTAATATCCTTCTATTCTCTAGCCCTTCCTAATTATTTAACTCACCTTCCACTGTGCAATATTCATATTTCTGTTGTATGCAGCTTCTTAATCTGTAGCACTACTGAGAAATAAAATCCTGAAGCTGTCATAGATGAAAGGTAACCAATTAGAGAATCTTGAAACAGTTCTGATTATGCTACAAAGCAGTTCTGTGCAGTAAATCTAACATCAATCTGAGTAAAGGTGTACAGCCAGGGAAGTTAGAAATTATTGACAGTTTTCATCATGTCTTGGGTCATTGAGTCTGCCTCATAACTCATTCATATATACACTAGTATCCACAGAAAAACATGACTGATTCAAGGGATTTTGAACTTTTATATTTGTTTTTATATTTTCATCAGGTTTTCAATCACAGTCTAGGGATGAGGTGAAGGGCAAGTCAAGAAGATTAGGTATCACCATCTTTACCTAAAAATAGTCTGAAACAATTTTCCCTGGGTTTTCATGTTGTTAAGTCAATGTAAAAAATTTTCTGTGACTCTCAGATTTAATTACTGGTAATCTCAGCCACCCTTATGATTATAGTATTTACTCAGAACTAACTCTGAAAAATGTATACACTACAAGACTTTTTATTTGAGGTTTTATAGTTGGAGGCTATCTCTGTGATGCCCATGCAAGAGTGACCCTAGATCTACATGTCCTCTGTGCAGATTCTTCCACTATCAATCACTTTTAGAGTAGCTGAATAATTCCATCCCCTCTGTTTGCTCAGTCACGTTAAGCAACATAAGAAACTTTATGTGCTTCAGGGTTCATTCATTTATTTCTTTGTTTACTTGTTTGTACCATCTCTACTATGAAGATAATGCTGATACTTCCTAATAAGTTTGACTCAAGGACTAAATGCATTAAATTTTAGGACATGTGTCATATAGAGTGAGCTTTAAATAAATGTCAGTTTATATTAGTTATTATGTTGCCCAAATATCTAGTCTGTTATATATCAGATTATTTTCCCTAAAAATATACTGAGCATATATTTGACTATAATTTTTATTGGGTAAACATATTTGTTAGATGATTTGATTATATATACACAATTGTGTTTATGACATCAAATAAGAGTTAATCATGTGAATCTATTTTAAAAATTATCAGTGTAGTGGGACTAATTAATTTATATATGACTGCTCTCTCACAGTCATTATGCATTTTGCATACATTTTAATGTCGAAATGCTTTATTTTACTTGTAAGCTAAGACTTAGTATACTTGCATTATAGAAACTTTTAAATACAAAAAAATAGGTACACAAAGTTCATTTATAGCACTACCCATCCAAGCCAACAACACATATACTATTGTCTTGAGTGTCACAAACATTCTATGAGTAAAGAATTTACTTTGTTCTTACTTACAAAAATAATAAGTGATGAAACCAGGATTTGGATGTACATATGTTCTATTGCACTGTGATGTCTTTTCTTTGATTTAAAAATACAGATTGTTCTTCAGTGCTAGATAATACTTGAAAATATTAACAGTGAAAAAAATGTCACTGTTCTTAACTGGTTGCTATCTACTTCAAAATGGCATAGAATGATATAAGTATACATCTGGGTTGTTAATTTTAAGGTGAGTTACAAAGTCTAAATATACACTACACCATACTTTCAAAACATGTTACATTTTCTATTTAAATCATGGTGATTAGCGTGTGTGTGTGTGTAGGAAGGAGGAACATGTGCAGATGTGAATGATCAATTTACTTAATGTAACTCTTGAAAATTGGCTAAGGATCACTTTCACTGGTTTGGACACCCAGGGAAATACAAGTTGTTTTTTGGAAAAAGACACATCACTGTCCTACTAGCATTAGGAGGATCAGGAAGCACAGGAAATGCACAAAGCACACTGAGTAGTGGATCAACAGCTGTTACTCCCTGTTCAATGTCTCAGCACAGAACAAAATACAGAGGTAAAAATTTTATAATATAGCCAGAAAACATTTTTTTATTTTTTACATGAATAATAATACATTTTGTGTTACAAACTTTCTTGTATCTTTTCTTATAGCAGGGTTGAAGTGGTCACCTAGGAGTCAGTCTTTTTAAAAGGAGCACTCCAATTTAGCACTATGATAACATCAGTGGCACAAGCTTCTGAAAGAGCATTTGGAAGATAAGCAAAGGATTTTCAGATTCCTATTTTTATAGTACCAGTGTGTTAGAAAGTGAGAATTGAAGGTCTCTGGAACCTGTGAGGTTGATGAGTGGTGAAGGACAGACTTGGAGGTCAAATAGTGGAGAGAGGGCAGCGTATCTGGTAATAACATCTGTTGTATAAATGGAATAAGAGAGACCATTTGTTGAGCTGGTGCTAGGTTGCTTTCACTGTTCTAAGTGCTTCCTATACATTATCTTAAACATTTTATCCTCAAAAACAATCTCATAAGTAGATACTATTTCCTCATTTTTTGCTTCCTAATAGACTAACCAGGCAAGTAAAGTTTAACTAAAATGACAATCAGGCCTATCATAATACAGGTACCCGTAACATATTGGCTTTGTAATGCTCTTATAGAACAGTTGTAAATATTTCACTAAAACCTAAAACACCCCTCTCCTACTCTGTGATTTTAGTTCCTTTTAAATCAAGATTGGATTTTAAAATAACAATGCAAATGTTTATATACAACTATCAATTGCATGGAAGATCAGTATTATTTGCCTCCATACCCAAGATAATTGAATGATACCAACCTATTACCTGATAGCCAAGGTTTATGGAGAGCATATTATATGCCAGATAGAGTAGTAAATGCTTCACATTTTTAATTTAATTTAATGCTCATAATGGCACTATGAAATTGAGTTTATAGAAATTGAGAAACTTGCCTAAACTCATTGATCTAACAAGTGTTTCTGTTTGTGCTTAATTATTCACATGATTATTTAGCACTATTATTATGTATACCAAAAGTTATGTTTCTAATAAAAAAAATGGACTCTGAAACCCTAATTAAGGTACCATTTGTTTTAAATATAAGACATTATTCGGTTTCATCTGATTTTAATATCTTTCTGTATTTGTTTCTTGTTCAAGTGTGTGTGTTACGTGGTATTGAGTCAGCTCCCACTCCTGGTGACCCTGTGAATGAGTTAGTGATGTCCACAGTATCCAGTTGGCAACTGCCCTGCTCAGTTCCTGTAGATGCATGCCTATGGCTTCTTTTATGGAATCAATCCATCTTTTCCCCTTCTGTCTTTTTTTTTCCTCTAGTATTTTTATCTTTTTAAAAAAATTCTTTTTTTCATGATATGTACCATGTAAGACAGCTTCAGTTTTGCTATTTTTGCCTCTATGTTTCAGGCTTAATTTGCTCTAGGACCCACTTGTTTGTCTTTCTGGCAGTCCAAGGTATCTGTAGAGCTCTCTTCTAACAGCATATTTGAAATGAATCCATTTTTTTCCAGTCGGCCTTCTTCACTGTCCAACTTTCACATCTGGACATAGTAATTGGAAATATGAGGGTATGGATGATCTTAGCATTGGCCTCTAATGATACTCTTTGCTCTTGGTGATCTTTCCTAATTCTTCCATTGCTGCCCTTCCAAGTTTCAGTCTTTTCTTGATTTCTTGGCTGCAGTCTCCATTTGAATGGATGACTGAACCAAGGTAAGCAAAATCTTTAGCAATTTCAATGTCTTTGCTGTCTATGTTACAGCTATGTATTTCTTCTGTAGTCATGATTTTTGTTTTCTTGATGTTCTAATGCAGTCCTGCTTTAGTGCTTTCTTCCCTCATTTTCTTCAGAAGCCATTTCAAATCATTTCTCCTTTCTGTCAGTAAGGTGGTGTCATTTGTATATCTTAAGTTACTGATATTTCTTCCATCAATTTTCACTCCTCCTTCCTCTGTGTCTGTCCTCTGAGGACATCACTCAATGTTTTCTTTTTGGTAATGGTATATTCTGTATACAAATTAAATAAATAGGAAAGCACTAGTTTATTTTTTATTCTCTGACCTCCCTTCTTATGATCATTCTTATATAGATATACTCACCTGGATTCAGTCATTGTCATATGTTTCTCTCAGTATTACAAGCTTGAAAATCTCATGCATAATTAGATCTTAAATTGTCACACCTAGAAGGCTCCCATTTCTATCCCTGCTTCTACACCCTTGTTTTGGAACTTCTGTGACTCTTATTTATAGTACGTTACCACCCGGGCTTGACAATTAACCCAATGTACTCTGAAATAATATCTTCCCTCTAAGAAGCTCTTCTTTTCCTGTTGTTTATACTACATTCGTTTTCCTCATCTTTTAGGCTTGCATGCTCAGAAGTATTTCTCTCTATCTCTCTGTCTTTCTCTCCTTTGGTTTAATATTTAGTAACTGACATTTATTGTATAGTCAATTCATTGTATAAGTGACTAGTTCACTGCAATAGGCCTCTGTCTAAATTATCTGCCTTGGTTCTCTTACTACCAAGAACAAAGACTTTTTCCCATTTGCGTGTGTGTGTGTGTGTGTGTACATATGTCTATATGTATATATCCATGAGATTGTTTAACATCTCATATAAATATTTTATATGTTAATAGTTATAAGAAATAGCGTGTTAGTTTTTTACATAAAACTGGTGGATGAAAATAGAAAAAAATTAGTAAATAATCTCACTTAATTCTTTGAATCCTTTTGAATTATTATATCCCCAAATTATATACTAATATGTATTATTAAAAAATAATACCTGATAACTTGAATAGTTTCACATTCATTTTAGTGAAAGCACAGATTTAGAAACCTTTAAATAGTAAACGAGTTTTATGCATTAGAGTCAATCATTTTCTACATTTCTAAAAAACATATCTAAGAATCTTTAGCAAAATATTATTTATTTTACTTATTATTCTTTCTTTACAGGCACCTTTTTTACATAAAAAATTTTAGGAAACATTTGTATTTTACATTTATATCTTATATTTTTATCTAAGTTCTTATCAAAACTGCAGAATTGCCCATCTAATTTATGAAAAATACCTTCCATATAACCTAATTTGAAATGCCAGTCTCTATTGTCAAACCAGTCAGTCAGACTTATTCACCATTAGGACAAACATCTCTGCATATATTTTTATTCAAAAAATATTTAAATACCTATCC
This sequence comes from Eidolon dupreanum, assembly GCA_028627145.1. Taxonomy (NCBI): domain Eukaryota; kingdom Metazoa; phylum Chordata; class Mammalia; order Chiroptera; family Pteropodidae; genus Eidolon; species Eidolon dupreanum. The sequence continues at coordinate 132,829,703 of CM053502.1, read as the reverse complement.
CTATGATATTCATCTGACATATGAATTCAAAATCTTAGAAAAAAGCTTAAGATTTTCAATAACTTTATTGTAATACATTTTACATGTATAAGAAGTTTTGCCCACTTCAAGTGTATGACTTTTAATACTTTTACCAAATTATGCAACCATCACTATAAATCTGTTTTAGAACATTTTCACACCCCTCCCCTATAATATTCATCATGCACATTGACATTTCCTACCTAAGCACTAGCCCCAGGTAACCAGTAATCCATTCCATTTTCTGTCTCTATAAGTTTGTCTTTTCTGGAAATTTTATGTACATGGAATCATAATATGTGACTTCTGACTGGCTTCTCACTCTTAGCATAATGTTTTCGAGATCCATCCAGAATGTAGTATGTGTCAGTGGTATATTCTTTTATTAATAAATTGTATTCCATTGTGTGGATATACTATATTTTGCCAACCCACTAACCACTTTGTGAACATTTAGGTTGTCTCCAGATTTTAGCTATTATGAAAAGTGCTGCTGTGAACCTTACATGTAACCTAGTTTGTGTGCAAATCTTTGTATGGCGTATGTTATTATTTATCTTGGATATATAACTAGGACTGAAATTGCTAAGACTGTATGGTAGTTTTAAAACATAAAACTTCTTCTCTGAAAACTGCCAAATTGCTTTCCAATGTGTCTGTACCATTTTACATTCCTACTAACAATTTATGAGTGGTTTCATTATTCCGCATACTTGTCAACATTTGTTTTTGTCTGTCTTACTTATTGTAGCCATTCAAATAGCCATGAAATGCTATTCCATTTTGGTTTTAGTTTATATTTCCCTGATGACTATTATGGTGAGTATCTTTTCATGTGCATGTTAGCCATTTGTATGTCTTATTTAGTAAATATTCATATCTTTTGCTTACTTTTCTTGAGTGGTTTATCTTTTTATTATTGAAATTGTAATAGCTTTTGTGAAGTTTAGATATGTCTTTTATAAGATATGTACTTTGCAAATGTTTTCTACCGGTATTCACATTGGGCCCTGTATTTATTCTCTTTCTTTGTAAGTTGTGAGGCCTACTATAATATAAATTGTATAATCAAAGAACTTTTTTTTTTAATTTTAAAAACCTCTATTTGTACATCTTAAACAATTATCACAGATGTGGAAGAGTCCTACAATGCAAGTATAAACATTGTGCATTAGTCTCCTGTCATGCTTACCTATTATATTTTACCCTAAACATATGTGACTTGACATATTCAATTGCAAACTAAGGCTTGTTTCAGCAGGGAAGTGTTTGACATTTAGAACCTCAACACTTATTTGAATGTGAATAGACTTGTTTGTTTCTTACTTTGTCAGCATGAGGTGTGCAAATATGACTTAGAAAACAAAATTTAAAAAGTTGCTTTCTTTTTAAAGTATTTTTTAACAGAAGTTGAGTGCTCCACCAGCTGTATGTTGCATTGTTCTCTTTTTAAGGTACTCCTCAAACAAGCAATATGAAGGAATTAGAAAATAGTTCAAACTTCCATTAAATATTTACTGTGACTGTTTATCTATTTTTTTCTAAAAAGTATGTGCTTAAAATAAGTTAATCTTCCTCCTAATATGTACTGTACTAGCTTTTTCCATTTTGTACACTGTATTTGAAAATTTTAAAGCATTCAATATGCATGCATTTTTTATTGTTTTTTTTTGTTGTTGTTAAGGTAAGATAAAAAATACAGTGTCAAATGAGACTAATTTTAAAATTAACTTTAATGTGTTAAATATAACCTAATTTAAGTAGTCCTTATCATTGAATATTAGATACAGATAATTTGATATTGAATAAGTTGCCAAAAAATAAAATTAGGCTGGTATCATGTTATATTTACTTAACATATTTTTCTATCTATTAAGAGGAGTATATGAATTCTGTTTGTGAAAATGAAGAATTAGTCCTCACCTTTATATATAACGAGACTCCTTGACCAAACTCTAGCCAGGCCTCTTTTTACTAAGTCCTCTTCTAGGCTACACCTTGACCTTAGCTCTTAATATAAGAACTGTAAATTCTCAGCACAAGCGATTTCCTTCGCCCCTCACACTAAGAGACTTGAACAAACACCAGCATAGTTTCTAGCAGCCTAAAGTCTGTCTCTAGGATGATAACCCCAGCATCCTTAAACTCCCTGCCTGAGAAAGCTCAATGTTGTCAAAAGAATTTACTTTCCAGCCAAATCTGACTATAAGAGCGTGACCTCCCATTCCTACATTCTTTTAGAAGTTTTGCAAATCTAAATGCTTTCTCTGTCCCTTTGAGATATATCTTCTACAATATAGGAATGAAAGTCTTTCTTAAAGACCTGGGCCATGCCACCCTGAACAAGCCTGATATCTGATCTCGGAAGCTAAGCAGAGTGGGGTCTGGTTCATACATGGATGGGAGACCACCTAGGAAGACCAGGTGCTGTAGGCATAAATAATTTAAAAAAAAAAAAAAAAGAAAAAGAGCTGGGAGCCATCTCTTTGAAATGTACGTATCGAGATAATAGGGTCCCCTTCTCCCAGCCTCTGTGTGAAGATAAGTGTCAAACTTTGATAAGCACCAGTTAATAAACAGAGGTGGCTTAATCATATTGAATAACTCCCACCCCAAGGTTCTTCAATATTTTCCTTTAGAACACCCCAACGTTTAAAAATACCTGATGCCTTTTGTTTCAACAGAGTCGAGCCCAGTTTATATTGAAATTTTTCTCTTACTGCAAAAGTATGGTAAAAATTGTCTTGCCATTTTTAACAAGACTTCAGTGAATAATTTCTCTTTGACAATGGCAACTCCATTCTTTCCATCATTGGGATCAAAACCCTTGGAATCATCCTTGATTCCCCTCTTTCTCGGCATTTCATATTAATCCACCAGCAGATCCTATCAACTTTATCTCTATGAATCACCCTTTACTATTGTTAGCCAAGTCACATTTATTTACCCTACCTTGAATTGCTGTGATAGCTCCTTGAATGGTGGCCCTGATTCAGTTAATTTGCAGAACACCGGCCTTGGTGACTCTAATAAGGCAAGTTGCAAATGTCTTTATTTTGCTTAAAATTCAGCAGTAATGCCCTATCTTATAAGTAAAATCCAAAGTCCTTAGAATGGAATACAAAATCCTACAATATCTGCCTCCTACTGACAATAATTAATTATCTTTTCTGATTTCATCTCCTTAGTGATATTGCCTCTGACTTGTTCCACACTGACTACATTTGTTGCTTTTTTTTCTTATTAAGACTTTATGTTTTAGAGCAGTTTTAGAGTTCATAGCAAAATTGAAGGAAAGGTACACACACATAGCCTCCTCCATTATTAACATTCCCCATTAGAGTGGTACTTTTTTTATAATTGATAAATTTGTATTGACATATGATCACTAGTTTACATTAGAATTCACTCTTGGTGTTGTATATTCTATGGGTTTGGATAAAGTATAATGATATATATCCATCATTATATATTTTTACTGCCCTAAAAATCCTCTGTGGTCTGTATTTATCATACTCTGCCCTCCCCAAACTCTGGGAACCAATTAACCTTTTAATGTTGCCATATTTTTGCCCTTTTCAGAATGTCATATAGTTAGAATCATACAGTATGTAGCCTCTTCAGATTGGCTCCTTTGATGTAATAATATACATTTAAATTTCCTGTGTCTTTTCATGATGGCTTTTTTTTTCTTTTTATTAATGAATAATAAATATCCAATGGTCTAGATGTATCATGTTTTGTTTATCCATTAATCTATTGAAGGATATTTTGGTTCCTTCCAAATTTTAACAATTGTGAATAAAGCTGCTATAAACATCCATGTATGGGTTTTTGTGTGGACGTAAATTTTCAACTCTTTTGGGAAAAATACCAAGGAGTACAATTGCTGGGTCATATGATAAAAGTATGTTTAGGTCTTTTTGTTGTTGTTGTTTGTTAGAAACTGCCAAACTGTCTTCCAAAGCAGCCGTACAATTTTTCATACCCACCAGCAATGAATGAGAGTTCCTGTTCCTCCACATCCTCACCAGCATTTGATGCTATCTGTGTACTGGATTTTGATCATTTCTATAGGCCATAGCTCATAAAGCTATCTCATTTACTATTTTGGTTTGCATTTTTCTGATGATATTTGATGTGGAGTGTCTTTCCATGTGCTTATTTTTCATACATATACCTTCTTTGATAAGATGTCTGTTGAGGTTTGGGCCCATTTTTAAATCGAGTTGTTTTCTTATTGTTGAGTTGTAGGAGTTTTTTGAATATTTTGGATGATAGTGCTGTATCAGATGTGTCTATTGTAAATATTTTCTCCCAGTCTGTGGCTTTTCTTCTCATTCTCTTGACATTGTTTTTCACAGCGAAGAAGTTTTTAATTTTAATGAAGTCTAGCTTATTGATTCTTTCTTTCATGGCTTGTGCTTTGATGTTGTATCTAAAAAGTCATCACCATACCCAAGGTCATCTAGGTTTTCTCCTATGTCATCTTCTAGGAGTTTTATAGTTTTCTGTTTTACATGTGGGTCTGTGGTACATTTTGTGTTAATTTTTGTGACGGTTGTAAGATCTATGTCTGTATTCACTTTTTTGTATGTGATGTCCAGTTTTTCTAGCATCACTTGAAAAGACTATTTTTCTCTGTTGTATTGCTTTCACAACTTTGTCAAAGGTCAATTGACTGTATTTTTTGGGGTTTATTTCTGGTATCTCGATTCTGTTATGTTAAACTGTGTGTTTCTTTTCTCATCAATGCCACACTCTTTGGGAGACAAGTAGTATCCGTCCTCCAAATTTTTCCTTCTCCTTCAATATTATGTTAGGTCCTTTGCCACTACATATAAACTTATAATCAGTTTGTTGATCTCCACAAAGTAACTTTATGAGATTTTGACTGAGACTACACCGAATCTATAGATTACATTGGGAAGAATTTACATCCTGACAATATTGAGTCTTCCTGCTCATTAATATGGAATATCTCTTTATTTAGTTATTATTTTATTACTTTTATTAGAGCTTTATAGTTTTTCTCTTATAGATATAATACAGATTATGTTAGATTTATACCTGATTATTTCATTTTTTGAGATATTAATGTGAATAGTATTGTATTTTAATTTCAAATTCCACTTGTTCATTGCTGGTATATGAAAGTGATTGATTTTTGTATGTTAACATTTTATCCTGCAACATTGCTATAATCACTTATTAGATCCAGAAGTGTTTTTGTTTATTCCTTAGATTTCCTACAGTTTTGTCATCTGTGAAAAAAGACAGTTTTATTTCTTCATTTACAATCTGTATACCATTTATTTGCTTGTCTTATAGCATTTGCTAGAACTTTCAGTATGATGTCGAAAAGAAGTGATAAAAAGGGATAGCCCTTGCCTTGTACCTAATTTTAGTGGCAAAGCCTCACATTTATCACTGTCATGTATGATGCTTGTAGGTTTTTTTGTAGATATTCTTTATCACGTTTCAAAAATTTATCTCTATTTCTAGTTTATTGAGAATTTTTACCATGAGTGTTGAATTTTGTCAAAAGCTTTTTCTACATTTATTGATATGATTATGTGATTTTTTAGTCTATTGTTGTGATGGATTACATTAATTTATTTTCAAATGTTGAACCAGCATTGCATATATAAGATAAATCCCACTTGATCATGGTGTACAATTCTTTTAATACATTGTTAATTCAATTTGCTAATATTTTTTTGAGAATGTTGGGATCTATTTTCATGAGACATATTGATCTGTAGTTTTCTTTTTTTAAAATGTATCTGTCTGATTTTGGTATTAGGATGATGCAGTTCTCGTCAAATGAATTAGGAATATTCCCTCTGCTTCTATCACCTGAAAGAGATTGTAGAGAATTGGTATAATTTCTTCCTTAAATGTTTGATAAAATATACTAATGAACCCCTTTGGGCCTGGTGCTTTCTGCTTTGAGAGGTTATTAATTATTGATTCAATTCCTTTAATAAATATAGGTATACTCAGATTGTCTATTTCTTCCTTTGTGTTTTGGTAGATTGTGTCTCTCAAGGAATTAGTTTATTTCATCTAGGTTATCAAGTTTGTGGGTATAGAGTTGTTCATGGTATTCTTTTATTGCTATTTAAATGTCAATAAGATGTATAGTGATGTACCCGCTTTCATTTTTGATATAGTAATTTGTGTCATCTCTCTTTTTTCTTGTTTGGAATGGCTAGAGGTATATAAATTTTAAGATTTTTTTTCCTTCTAGCTCCTTTCATAAAATTTTCTTTATCTTTAATTTTTTTGTAGTTTGAAGTGATCTGCCTAGGTGTAGGGTTTTTTTGGGGGGCGGGGCAGTAATTCTGCTTGGTATTATCTGAACTTTTACAATCTGTAGTTTGATGTCTGACATTAATTTGAAAAAATTCTCAGTTTCTAATTATTGTTTCTAATATTTCTTCTGTTTCTAATATTTCTTGTTTCTAATATTTCTCCTGTTTCTTTCTCTTTCTTCTCCTTCAGGTATTCTCATTATTTAGATGTTTCACTTTTCTTAGTTGTTCCACAGTTGTTGGATATTCTATTCTGTTTTTATCAGTCTTTGTTCCCTTTGCTTTTCAGTTTTCTAGGATTCTGTTAATACATCTTTTATCTCAGAAAATCTTTCCTCAGACGTTTCCAGTATACTAATTAGCCAATTAAAGGCATTTTGTTAGTATTCTTTTTTTTTTTATCTCCAGCATTTCTTTTTTATTCTTTCATAGAACTTTTGTCTCTCTGCTTACAGTTCCCATGTGTTCTTGCATGCTGTCTACTTTATCCATTGAGTCCTTAGCATATTAATCATGGTTGTTTTAAAATCCTAGTCTGATAATTTCAACAGCTCTGTTATATGTTTCTGATGCTTGCCCTGTCTCATTAAGTTGTGTTTTTCTCTTTGATATGCCTTGTAAGTTTTTCTTGATAATTGGACATGATATACCAGATAAAAGGAACTACTACTGTAAATAGGCCTTTAATAATATGATGGTGATGTATGGGGAAAGGTATATGGAGTGTCCTATAGTCCTATGATTAGGTCTCAGTCTTTTAGTAAGACTATGCCTCTGGACTGTGAATTTCACAAGTTTTTTTTTTCTTCCTCCTTGGATGGGACAGGATCACTACAGAGGGCTGGACTTCCAAAGTTAGACTTTGAAATATATGGTGTATTACAAAATAGTTCTTTTTCCCTATCCCCCTGCCAGAAGCATGATGGGATTTTTTTCTGATGTTACTATGGAAACCTAGTCTTGATCCTGAAGGTAAAGGTCACAATATTGTGGGGTCTTCCTATGTTTGGGTCACTTTGAAGTTTTTAAGTTTCAGACTTGTCCACATTGAGCCTCCAGCAATTCCTCAATTACTGTTCAGGTACTGTTTTCTGAAGTGGTTTCTGCTCTCTAGTGAGTCTCTGCTCCTATGAGCCATAACTTTCCATATTTTCCTGTCTTTCTTCTTGGGGGCAGTGGTCTGCTCTATGTCCTCTCCTCTTTTGGGGGCACAAAAAGAGTTGTTGATTTTTCAGTCTTTTCAGCTTTTTACTTGTTAAGATGGCATGTCTACTTCCATGTTACATTAAGTACTGAAAACTGGAAGCTGCCGTGCTGTGTACACATGAAGCACACCAAGCATATTTCTACCTCAGGACTTTATGCTTCCTCTTTCTCTTTCTGGAATGCGCTTCCTCCAAAAGTCTAAGTGGCTGCTACACTTTGTTCTTCAGATCTTTGTGGAAATATCTTCTATGTAAGGTCTTCCTTGACCACCTGTATTTAAAATCAGTTCCCCCTTGCTATGCTGTCAATTTAAAGCAAGAATCCTTTCCTGCTTTTTTTCCCTCCAGATCATGCATGCCACCTAACTTGCCATTTAGTTACTGTAACACTGACTTGGTTCTCATAGGGTCAGTGGTCTTTTGCTTTGGATTGATGATCAAATTAATAATGCATGAGCCTTCTTCAGCACCAAGATTATTTAGATTTAAGACAGGATCAAAGGCAGAAAACAATATAGCATGTACAAAAAAAAAAAAAAAAAAAAAAGGCCTCGCAAACTTCTCATTTTCAGGCACAGCTTTCTATATCCACATTCAGAACATACTAAGTCACAGAAGGGGCTAAGTGGGCATGGGTCAGAGAAGCCATCAGCTTCTAAATTCTTTTATATCTAGCTAGTGGCACATGCCTTCAGGGGTAGTGATTAGCTCCCATTCTTCACTGATGCTATATCTCAATAGTACTGGCAACTCATTTCTCAATAAACATTCTCAATAATGTACAGATGCTTGTTCTTATATGCAGTCTTTGGATGAATTCTCAGTTATCTTGGCTCCTATATTATATCCGCTATACATTGAGTTAATAATACAAGGAAAATTTGTTAAATGTCAAATCCTGGATTATCTCAGAGGCCATTAATACATAGAAAGACCATAGAAACAGAAGTTATACCTTCCCTTCCACTTACATAGGTATATTATTATTTGGTTTATAGTCTGTCTCCTCTGGCATCCGTAAAGTAGCTGTATATAACACTATCTGGCATTAGTAATGTATGCCATTCATATAAGCTTTACTGACATAGAAAACTTAGAACTTAATACATGTTGTTTTCAAATCTTAAGCTGAATCTTAAGTTTAATGTCACAGTGGTTAGATTTCATTATCTTAAACATAGTTTCTAATTTTTGTTTTCTTATTTATTTAGTTTCTCCAGTATGAGAGCTATGCCATATTACCTTATTTTTTTTTCTAGATGTTGTAAACCTAATAGATTTATAACTTAGTGAAAAATATAGGCTAGTCCTTTTGACAATCAGCTTTTCTTAACTTTTTTCTGTGATCTTAATTTTCTATTGCAATTAAAAACCACATTTTAATTCTTTCATATTAAATCTCCTCAGACTATTTGGTAATTATCCAATATATAAATATAACATAAAATTAAAAATAAACAAGATTTTTGGATTTGATTTTTGTTTTTAAAAGTAAATTTATTGTTAAACAGGCTTCTATTTGATTAGAAGTTTTTAAGTCACCACCACCAATATCGGTCTGTATATGTTTTAAATAAACATATATGTGTAAATATTTAAAACAACAATGAATAATGTGTGAATAGCTGAAGAGAGTCAGTCTTTTTGACAAAACAATAGTTAAGATTGTCTTAGAAAATAATGGCGAACTATTAATTATAGGCCATTATAGATTATTTAAAATTATAGGTGAAATATCTGATAGCTATTTTTTTCAAAACAAAATTCTATTTTATTGTTAAGATAAAATAAATATTTGTTATAGGTAATAATGTTTTTTTAATTTAAATAGTAATGGAGAGATAGCTGGATAACTTGAGATATGAAGTATAATCAATACTAAATTGCTTAAAAATAACAAGAGGTCATTGTGGCAAATCCCAAATTCTGGACTATTATAAAGTCAATTTCTATTTATTTCAAAAGATTTTGATGATACATTTTGAGATGATATTGGTTTCTTTGAGCATATTTTTGGGGGTAATGGGAGATCACAGAGTAAACCTATTGGAAACAGTATAAAGAAACTGGCCTGAGAGTAAATTTACTATAGGTTGACAAGGCACATAATTTGCAAGTAATCTAGATATGACTACAGTAGGCAATCTTTATTGTTTAATTCACTGTATACTTGAAGTATAAAGCTAAAACAAAATGGATTGGTACTTTTTCTGAGAAACCTTAGGGAAATGAGATTATTTCAAGCAGATATGATTAAGAAAATTCTAATGTGAAAAAGAGAAAACAAGCCTAGTCTTGCCATTTATGGTGTTGAAACTTTATTTCCAATTCACTAATATGCACTCATTAAAATAAATAATTACAATCCTGTAGGAAATGTCCTCAATCAGTTTCACTTATAATTATCTAGGTAAATTTGTAAAGATTGCTAGAACATTAGCTAAATCCCAGAGTTATCATGTTTGTACTGAAGGCTCCAGGAAAAAGTAAAAGACTGATAGATGAGCGATATTTTCATCATATTAATTAAGTATAAAAGCAAAGGGTTAGTTACAGAGCTTGATCAGAGTCAATAAGAAAGTCAGAGTCTCTGTCTAACTTCACATAATTAATATTTGCCAGGCTTTAAAAAGGATTGGAAGAAAAAAGTTCAGATTTAAGTTAAACAATTTGGTCTCAACATCATTAAAAATAAGCTGCCACCTGCTTCTAATTTTCTTGTTGATTACAAAGGTCATTGGCTGTTTGAACAGAGAGGAAAAAGGAGCTTTTAGAAGAGCATGCAAATGAAATCTCAAGCAAGGAGTCATGTATGTTAATGAGTGAGGGGCATTGATCAGTATGCAGTTGCAGACTCTGACTATGATAAACATGCTTGAATATCTTTCAATTCACAAGGGCACTCATTTACGTGTGCAAGTCAGCAGCATTAATCCATTATTTGAAATTGTAGTAAGACCTTCAATTACCTTTGCTAAAATAGGTGGTATTTTGTATTTTAAAGGATTTTTTCTAATGGTCTTAAGTAGAGTCTAAAATTCTACTAAAATTGCAGATCCCATTAAAATATGACACTAAATTACATTATCTATAATCTCTAAATACACCATTTCCTCTTTTTATGTATTTTTTTAACCTACAAGAACAGAAAATGATAATAAACATCATTCATTGAGTACTAACAATGAATTAGGCATTCTCTCTATATTATCTCCATTAATTATTGTAACAACTCTGCTTATAAGGAATCATTATTCTAATTTAACAGAAGAAAAACTGAGGTTTAATTCTCTGTCTGAGGCAATAGACTTAGAATTATTTCCTTTCAGGTGTAATTACTCCCTCAATATCCTTATCACAGGGGTTCTTAGCAAAGAGTGCTTATCAATACAACAAGACATTTTTGAACATACATAGTCTTGGGCCTGATGTCTAAAACTTCTCTTCAATAGGTTTTTGGTGATATCAAATCTCTGTGTTTTATTTATTTACAATTTAAAAGAGATCAACAGTGACGTTGATGTGCACCCCCAGCTGAGAATTGCTCTTATTTGCCATTAAGGAATATGGTTACTAAACTACTGTTTTCAGCTATCACACGTGTTTAGATACAAATTGATGGTCCTAGACAGATGGCTTCTATGCTATTATTACTGACTAGTATCTATTGATTTCTTACTATGTGCTCGATATTATTCCAAGCATTTTATGTCTAATAACTATTTCATCCTCACAGTGGCATTACCAGATAGACACTTTTATAAACTCATTTTGTAGATAAGAAACTGGGGCATAGTGTTAAGGAATTTGCCCAAGGTAACAAAATTTGAATGGATGCAATGTGATTACAGAGCCTACATTATCAAGATATTTCCTGAATACTTACTAGCATCTCTTTGGCACTCAAGGACTCTTTTTTGGATTATGAAACATTTCACATGTCCAAATTAATATGCATTTCATCAATGATAGATATATGAAATAATAATGGAATGCATATTTAATTGTTAAAATTTAAAACATAATAATTTTACACTTTCTATGTGGCTCTGAAATGTATTTGAAATAAATTTTTATTCACTTATGTCTATTTGTATCACATTTTAGATTTTTAAACATTTTTGCTGACTTGTTTATTTTAATTTCTTGTGATAAATATATGTGGACATGGATAGGTGTATATACATATATAATTTCCTTTAGTTTTCTATACATAAGTGAATTTTGTGCTTTGCTTTTTTTCACTAATAATATATTTTAGAAATTACTTTATATCTGTTCAGAATGCCTTTCTCCTTCTTTTTTTTTTTTTACAGTTTCATAGCGCTCCCTTGCATTAAATACCAAAGTTTATTCAACCAACATCCTATGTATGTATGTTCATTTTGTTTCTAATATTTTATAATTACAATTAATGCCATAACTAATAACTTTTGCACATGTAGTTTTAATTATTTAAGGTGTAACTTAATGAGAAGTTCATAAAAGTGGGATTGCTGGGTCAAAGGGTAAATGAATATGCAGTTTTATAATATAGTGCCAACTTCTCCATAAGTCTCCATCATTTTATACTACATTTGTGATATAAGCATTCCTATTTCTTCACAGCCTTGTCTACAGAAGTGTCTACAACTTTTAAAATTTTGCTGATCTGTTACATTGTGTATTTCAACATTTTAGTGTAATCTTAATTTGCACTTATTTTGAGGGACATTAAAGATGTCTTCATATATTTAAAAACATTTTAATATTATAATTTTGAGATTATCTATTTATACTTTTATTCCAAATTTTTAGTCTCTTTCTTTTTTAAAGAATTATCATTTATTATGGAAATTCACCCTCCATCTCTAATATTTGTTCCAAGATTTTTTCCTTTTTCATCATTTGTCATTTGACATTTTCCTATGACATCTTCCAAGAACTTTAAAAGAGTATGTAATTTAAGTGTTTAATCACATATGTTTTTTTTCAGTCATTGTTAGTTTCCAGTCTTGCTTAGTGTTAAAAATTGTCAGAAAAGAATGGCACTTCTACCCTCACTCCACCAGGCAAGAGACAAACAGATGAACTTATTTTCTCTGCCATGGAAGTAGAAATCCTCCTGCCTCTCTCTTTCAATCTGGGTCATTTTCAGAGTTCACAGCTTTTGTGTGTGAGTCACTGAATCGATCCCCTACCATATGGATTCGAAAACTAAAATTCCAAAACACACAGATTTCTGGATTGTCAATTTCTTCAAAAGCTAATTACCTATTTGTTTTAATACTCCCTTTGTCTCTTCTCTGCTCTTCTTCCTTCTCCTCCTGCTCCTTCTCTGCTCCGCCTCCTTTTTTCACCCTCCTTATACTCTGTCTCCCTCTCTTCCTCCCTCCCTCCCTTTCTTCTTTGAGATCTCTCTCAATTTTTTGATATTTTCATCAATAATTTGAAATAAATTTATTTTAATATATACTTTAGCTTGTTTTAGATCTTTTATTTATGTTGGTTTTTAAGGATATCTAGTTTGCAGTATCAGACATTATTTTTCAATACTATAGAACACTATTGGATAGCACTGATATTTCTCAGTGAAATCTATCTGAGACATTCATTCCTCTAATCTTATTCTGAATTTATACGAGAACATGTGAGAGAAAATTTTATACAAATATTATTTTGTGCACTAAATATTTGTCCTGAAACTAAAAAAGGTAGACATGAAAAATCACAAAGTAAAGAAGATACAGTGTGAAGACAAAACCCAGAAGAGTAATTTTATAGTTAGGCTGTGCTCAAAAAGATTAAAATAATTTACTCCTCTTGAATATTCGTTTTTATTTAGGATTTTTTCTTCATGCAAATTTTTTCATGAATATCTAATTTTATAATCAATAGATTCTCTTTATACAAAACTCTGATTGAAACAGGGTTAATTTTATGCAGTAGTTTTCAGCACCTATTTATGGACAAAATTCAGGGGAGCTGCATAGGAATTACTGAAAAGCTTGTTAAAAATAGATTCCTAAGACTTATTCATAGTTAATATAGATAAAAGTAATACATCACCTTTACAGGTAAGGAAATGAAGGGTTAAAAAAAATACATTGCCTAAGGTATCTGACACTATGTGACAAGCAAGTCAGTTGACAATTATTCATTTCTAAAGATGCTAGTGTTGGACATATTCCCTATGACATTTGTCACCCTTTCCAGTTTTTTTTTTTTTATTATCTATTTGTCCATTATGAGGACAGTGCAGCTGAATAGTGTGTGCTATTTGTAAATAACTCAAATTTATTACAAGGTAATATTTCTTTAGCTGTTAGCTAGAATTTTCAAACCAAATAGAAAAGTAAACACTAAGAAGAGTTGGTTAACATCAATAGTTGAATGTAATCTTTGTATTTCCTGAAATTGATGTATAGTATATTTTGTGGTGGAGATAATAAATTATATGAAATAAAAAATGAAAATTACAAATTTATTAGGAAATAAAAGCAAACAATTTACTTATGATTGATGTTATACAATTCTGTTGAAAACAATGTATTTACTGGGGTGAATATGAAACAAAGTAGAGAACATTTTACCAGTCTCTTTCCTCTGAAGAGCATTCCTTAAAGCAAGCAAAGTGAAACTTCCATGATGCTTAAAAGGTACACAAATACCCTCTAGGATATGTAAAAGACATAGAAAGGGATTTGTCTTACATGTTTTTTAAATTTTGAAATGGCAATCTGTATGAAAACTTCCCCAGTTTCTTTTTTCTGAAGACACAATTCATATGGAAAATATAAAGAGAATATCAAGAATATTTAGGGAGAAGAGATATATCTTGCTGACTCTGCCTCAATATTGCATCTCTAAGCAAATATTATCCCACAGAACCTTCCAGATAGAAGTCCCAGACTGAGTTTCAACAAATATTTGTTTGTGTACTATCATTAGTAATAAAATAAAATATCTCATCAAGAAAACTGTTCATCAGATGGACCAGATGCCAGGGATTATGTGCTTGTAGAAGCAGTCAAGTATAAAAAGCTGAGGATATATAATATAGGATAAGATGATGAGACTAAATTCAGGAGAAAATAAATAAGTGAGCATGTGTCCAAAAGAAAAAAAAATCTAGGATTTTGGACTACACCAGTTGACATCCTGAAATGCAGACAACTTAATAGTGACTTGATATATCTCAAGTCACTATTATCTCAGAGCTGAGCTGTTTGTAATCCTTGAACCACGAGATGTCACACTCTAGCATGCCAGGAAATGCAATGGATTTATTGTTAATGGGATATGGTGTTCTCATTATCTGTAGAAATTATACGAAGACTCTATCAGTCACATGGCCAATTTTCCAATTAATTTCTCCAAAGAACCCAGAAAATATTGGGGCATTCAGAGAGTTCTGAAAATGAATTACAATTAATAACAATTTGGAAGCCTCTCATGAGCAGGTGCAGTATAAGAGATGGAGAAAGATGAGTGAGCCATTTTTGAATACTTTAGACATGTGAGAATTTATTAATGGTTGTACATGCATTACTGTATTTGATGGAGGAGACTGAATTTGAAGCCTTGATAGTTATTAGAACTTAGAACTTCAGGAGATGCAATATATCACATGTTAGCAATGTTGCACATAGATATCAATAAATTTCAAAGCAGCTCTTTCAGAAAGAGCAAAGAGCAAATAAGTAGTCATAGTAATTTCAAAGAGTAGTCACAAATATCTGCAGTTTGCTTTAATAATGCACAAGTACAGACAACAGAGAACTGTTTGTATAGCAACAGTGGACAGGTTGGGCTTATCTTTTTGCTTTAGGTTGTCATTAAGTATGTAGTCTAAATAAGAGATGATGCCCCCCCCCAAAAAAAAACAACACAATATTTTTGAAATGTAAAAAAGGACTTGAGGTATCCCTGGATAGGACAGATTATTCAAGAAAAATTGGGTCCAGAAGGGTAAGCATATATATATTTTAAACTTTCTAAAAATAAAAAAAAAAGAACTAAGATTGAATTATTTTTAGAAGAAAAAATTTTTTCTTACTTTATTTCAAGCCTTGAGAAATCCAGAGGCAGATCTTTCAATTACTACTTGAAGCTGAATTTTTGAAAAATTTTGTGTAAGCAGATAACAGTCCAAACCAGGTACAAGATTTAGCCAAAGCTGTTTTTCATCACACAGGCAATGGAAAGTCAGCTTGTCTCTTTAATAATGGTTCTCTAAGCCATCATTTTTAATATAGCAGCTTAGGGTAAAGGGACTGGTTGATTTAATCTTGACAGTCCATGTTGCATCTTAAAAATACATTTTTAGTTGCTTTAATTTGACTTTAATGTTAAAGCAAAGAGAAATGTGACTCACACTCTAGACTTTGAGATATCCTCACTATGGAGCTGAAATTGCAGCTATAGGGTAAAAAAGGCTTCTGCTATGTGGTAAACAAGTCCCCTCGGGAATAAGTTCAACCTAAAAGCCTCTATTAAGGCAAGGGTTGCATCATAACCTCAACCAGGCTTTCCCCATCCCCAAGCAGAAGGCTTAAGTTCTAATAAGACACTGGCTGAAGGAAGCCATTTTGGCCACAGAGGCTGGGAGAGTGGACACTGTGACTGGGTCATGAGGGATGCAGAAACACAAACCATCTGCTGAGGATACAAAGCCCTCCTCATAGTGTCTGTCATGTTATGAGGTGTCAATTGATATTACAGAGCAGAAAGAGGTGCCAGAGTTTGGCTACTGGTGGGCAAGAAAGGCTGCTGAAGTGGAGAGTTAAGGCACATATTACCAAACTACACAGAATCTCCCTGTGGGGGACTATAGCTGCTAGGGACCTCAGCACGAACCAGAGGTCATATAAAGCAAAACTTTTGACTCATAGTTTAAATTATATTCTTGTTTTAGTTTAGATCTAGTACATATTTCTTCATTAACAATGTCCATGCTCAGTTTCTCTAATTCAACTTCAGTATCCTGAACTCTAGAGAAACTGGCTCTAGGTTTAAAAACTAGCCTTTATGATTTGAGTCTTTAGATAACCTCAGATCAGTAAAGACATAACAGGAAAAGGATCTTGGATGAAAAACTTCATTTGGACCTCATTAATTTATTCCCTATCTTCACAGTTCTCATAACTGCAGCAATCATGGATCAGGGTGGCTGTGGATATTGTCATCTATGGCAGCACCTTAGCAGCAAGGTAACATTCTAGAAATGGTACAAGTGTGAAAAATTAAAGTCTCCCTTCATCACTAACAAGATATTTCTATTATGGCAAGTCTCAAAATATTCATAAAATATATTTTTGTCACACTAACTGGATCACTTTGTATCAAGGCCCTTGGTTTACATGTTGATTTAGAAACACTTCTTTCATGCACTCCAGGTTAATTTATCATCTCTAAATTGATCTGTTGATTGATGACGACATAAATTTGTAAGAGGCAATGATTCTGGCATATGATTTCCCTCATAAATAATTGAATATTCATTCTTTATCCAAATAAATTAAACTGTTCTGTTTCATGATAACCATTGCCATAGGGTTATCACAATCCATAACGCTCATGCTGCTATGTCTATGCTGATGGCCTCGAGAGAGGATCTCTAAATTATATTGAAAAATGAAGAAGGAGTAGATATGGCTCTATATCAATTATCATTAGTCTGACAGTCTAAGATAATGGGTAACTCTTCCATTGTTCTCCAAGTTTGGTGACTAGATCCTGTCTCTTTTTTCTCCTTTCTATTTCACTTTAGAAACCATTGACTTGCTCAATTACGTTCTCTGTCTTGAGAAACAGCCCGATATTTCTTGCATTATAACTAGTGGATGAAGTCCAGAGAGAAGTCAGATCTGATCTATATAGGTTTTCCTTAATAGAGTAATTTTTTTAGAGGACAATATTTCGGATTCCACGAGAGTTCACCTGTTGTGCTCACCAGGTGTGATAACAAGGAAGATGACAAGGTGAAATGCCAAAAAAAAAAAAAAGTGAGCTGGAAAGCTATTTAAAAAATCTGAGCAGGTTGGGCTTATGGAACAGAAAACTTGTGAGAGTACTATAACCAAGGAGCACAAGGGGAGTTCTGTCAAAGGGGAAAAAAATTAATTAGCTCCTTTTAGTTCCCAGTTTAGACATATGACGAGCTCAATATTGCTTTCTAGAGCAAAGTAGTGATTCCCCAATTATTAGAAGCATCCAAGGAGATGACTGGAATTTGAAGAATTATTTAATTTGGGGGAGTAACTCCAGTTCCTTTGATATTCTGGATTGAAATGTTAGGTTTTTTTCCCTATCTGCCTATAATGGTCTCCTAATTTGCTACTACTTTATGTAAACAAAAATCTTTGCCTCTTGCAGATGCAGCTGAAGTTCCATCTCCACAATGATGCCTAAGACAAATCTAAGAGTCCTCTTTTTCTTCTCAACTCCTCTAAGGGCATCTCCTAAAGTGTGTGGGGAATAAAAACCACTGACACAAAATGTTTACAGATATTAGGTATTACATCATCAAATCAATTTTTAAAATATTATGTTAAAATTAAAAAGGCTTGGTTAATATATGAGTTTTGGGATTTGGAAATGTAGCATGTTAACATAAATTCTGAGCTTTAAGAGTGAAGCATAAGATGACAAATTTCACAGCTGAATTTAATATCAAAACAATTTTTTTCAGTATGGTGCTAGTAACTATTCTGTGGATCATTTGAGAAACTCATTCTATGGCAATTATTATCTAAGCCATTTATTTTATATTTAATTATATATCATCTTCAACAGTTTAACATTCCATATGTGTGTATCTTTTCTTAAGGAAAAGTCACATGAAATGAAACATTGTATATACTCTCTTCCCTCAATTCCATGGTGATTAATATGACACTAAGTAACACTAAATACTTTAAAAAATTAATCTCTGTGTATTTTCAATATGGACAAGATCCCTGCAAGTTTGTCTGTACTTTAACTGCACTGTCAAACAGCTACATTTTTGTACATAATAGTTTGTTTTCATAGTGGACCATGTATGTCTAATTCTAATGAAACATATATATCACTTTGTCAGTTTACCATGTAATAGTCTAGATCTTGGTACTTAGACTTTTTTTAAAGAGAAGAAATAATTTTAACTTTCATAAAAAATTTTCAATCTTTATCTCCATTTTTATCAACTCCATGTAGTTTTACTTTCTTAGTTAAAAAAACAAAACAAAACAAAACAAAATAAAAAAACAAACCCTAAATCAAATATTTCTTATTGAGTTCTCTTTTATTTGTAAGTTATCTTGTAGAATGGGGTTGTTTTTATAACGAAAAAAAATATTCTATTAAACTTACTTGAAAAATGTCATGAGTTAGACTGATGCCCAGTACTAGGTTTTTGTTTGCATTGAAGAGTATATGCAAGTCCTACCCAACAATTCCCTGTTCATTACTACCACTCTTTATGAGTTTCTCTGAATTGGTGCCCTTTCTCTTTTCTGCCTTTCCTCAATCTTAATGTTTAAAACCAATCTTAATGACATGTAGCCCTATGAATGATCTCCTCCTCCTCACCTTATTTTCGTATATTATTTTTATGAATCTCAGTAATTCTGTGCTATGGTACACTTTTTAATTAAACTAGTACTTTTGTTAAACTCTTAACATACTCATAAAATGGCATTTTAAAACTTGACATATTTTCCATGTAAGTGAAAAACATAACATACCATAGACGTAGGTAATAATTATCAATAGTTCACAATGTAGAGTTTCTGAAAGAAACTATCATTTATATTTCTATTAAATCTTCCATTTAGCTGCTGATAATTCAAGGTCAGAGTGAATTTTATATAGTTATAGTTTCTAAATTTTAATAAAGAAATTTGTAAAGTTGGGTTGTTTTTTTTTTTTTGAAATGACTCATAAGGTTTACATATAAGACTGTCAACCATCCTAGTGAGAAAAAATATAAAGGATCACAATGTCATTTCTTTCACTGTTATATAAAATGCTATATATCCTACTATACTTGACATAAAGATTTTTTGTATCTGACCCCAGTCTTGAGCCAGCTATGTGACATTGTGCTGAATCTATGGCTTTCATTTTGTGTCACCTTATTTTCTAAATTAAGAAAATGATATCATATCATGTTAGGTGACATATTTAAATTTTTAGTGCAGCAATAATGTTCCCTCAGTGAGGGAACTCTTCATGTGAAAAGGACAGATAAATACCAGCACATCCAGTGCTCTGATGATTTAGAAAAAAATGGCAGCTGTATGGTATTTTTCTGTCTGAAGTTGATTCCATTTACCTTTAAAGATTTGCTCAACCCTGGAATCTCACTAGTTCTTCAGGCTAGTTATTTCTTTACATGTAAGATACTTTCCTGGTGCATTTTTGTTTGTTGGATTCAAATTTCTGGATGATGTGGTTATGGTTAGGGACCTTACTGAGGTTCTATAGTGAGCTTAAATTGTCTAGTTTGTGAGCATGACTTTGCATTGATCTTCATCCCTATGGAGACTGCTTTAGCTGCGGGCTGTCAATCTGGATCCTATGTTTCACATAATCAGTAAATTTGTTTCTGAACTTCTTGGTGATTTGGGATTCAGAGAGTGGGCCAAATTGGGTTAATTTATAAGAAATATACGTATTTTCATTTAATAGAAATGAAAGTTTTTAGAAACATTCACCCAGGTATGCAAAGCTTACATAAATAGAGGAGAATACTGAAGAAATTTGGAGAAAAAACTTTGTAAATAAGATGGGCCGCTTAGGGATCAGACTGATTAGTTCTCTTATTTGTGTCCCTAACAGAGATTTCCTGCTATTTTTTTTTGTTACTAGAAGCCAATTTGTTAAAGAATTGACAAGGATTTGCTAAGGGATTTTGGCCCTTAAAAAAACCTAGAATTTTTGGCCCTTAAATCAACCATGTAAATCCCTTTCTCCTTTTTTAGAGAGTAGTCTAGAGTTGGACAACCAATCCAGTGAAATTTAATGAGAAGTCAGGGAATTATGATAAGAAACTTATAAGAGATTTAAAGGAGACATAATGCTCGGAGTAGTGACATCTATCTTGCAAACATTTCAGAAAACCAAAAAGCAATGCTCAACTGACATTGGTGAACATCTGATTTAACTAATCATGGATTTACTGCTTTCTGGATTTTTGTTACATTAGAGAATAAATCTCTGTGGTTCAATCCACTTTTTGTTTAAAAAGGCTGCCTAAAATTGTGTGTGCACGAGAGTGTGTGTGTGTGGTGAATCTGATTAAAGAATTTGAACCTGATAGAATCATGTAAGTTTCTGTCCCTAATGTAACTGATGGGCCTTTTAAACTAGCTAAGTAGACATAAATGAGTATCATATCTTTGTTTTCAGACTGTTCTCCATGAAAGCTATAACTGGTGGCCCAAAGCCCTTAGATATACCTTATTGTTCGTCACATTTAATCTTTTGTTAATTTTTGCCACATCCTTGTTATGTACTAACTTACTTTACATATTTACATAACCTGATTGGCTTCTATAGTCATACGACCTGAGATTCCTGTATAAAAGACTATAAAACATTTTAATTCTTAAAATGGTACTAATTTTTGTCATAAAATAATTTTTAAAATCTTAACTAATAATATCGTGGAATTTGTTAATTAAAATATGCTATATTTAGTTATTAAAAATGTTTCTGTTTTTCTTATTTGTCCCAAGTCTAATCTATTATAATAATTAAAGATAAAATAACTGATCTAACTTTTGAGAAAGAACACTATGGATTACATAGGACAATATTGTATACATATAAAACAGATGCATTTTATAATTTTTGGTTAACATCTATAAACTTGTCATGGCTGTGTACATATGAAATAAGCACTCAATTTCAATTTCAAGTTGTGCTTATAGAACTACATTTGTAGACTGTTCCTTGTGGAAATTTGCATATTTAAGTTGCAAGGCAAATAAAGGAAGCACTATATTAACATGACTGAAAATGGCAAGGGAAATCATGAGCCACTCAAAAATTTGTTGTAATTTTGTGAAATGGTCTATCATTGGTTTATGAGTTAAGGGTAACTTCTTATACAGTCAGCGTAGCAGTCTCTACTCTTGGTTCTACAACTTTGAGGAAAAGTGATATGATTTCTTTAAATTTAAATGACCCTTTGATGGTGACTGTATCTGCTTCTACTTACCTTCAAGCATTTGAAGGTAAATGATAAAAATTTATGTGAATGGTCATTCACAAAAGTATGATATTGGTAAAATACCTTATGGTATTTGAAAAATGTACTTTTTAGTCAAAGGCCACTTATATTTAGGATATTTATTGATACAGTACAATATTCAAATAAATGAAAATTCTTTGAAAGTAAAGTATTAAGTAAATTGGTTTCAAATTTGCATTCTTATATTGATTTTGCTGCTATTATTTTATCTTTAACCTCAGCCAAATATCACATTCATAATATATTTTGGGAATAAATTTTAATGAACTTTATAAATTTTAAGTTAGAATTTTGCTTACAGTATTCTGATAAGGGAATAATCTATTACTTGTAGAATGGAAGGGCAAGGAACCTCTAAGAATTTTATTTATGCTTTCTCTTAACTCTAAATTATACCTAAGTATCTTAGTCTTCAGTAGACAGTATTCCAATCAAGGGAAGCAAGAACTTTCTAGAAGTTTATGCTTTGCAAAATAAAACAATGAAAAAGATACAATATTAGGCCATCAACCCACCCATCTGTGCCAAAGTGGTTTGCAATAAAATATTCAAGACTCTATCATAAATGTTACATGTGTGTTTTCAGTTTCGTATTGTGTTTTTGGATGAGGATTGTTTAATGCTGTTGATGACTGGGTGACTGAGGGAGGACTGAGAAGAAATGACATGAGGTTTTGAATCAGAAATAAAAACAATTGAGAAAGAAAAATTATATTGTCTAAGGGGAGAGTTTCCTTAACCCATTACACATAAATGAAATTATAATGCAAGAAAAATGGAATTCTACTTAATATGTTTTTGGTTATGGCAACTTTGTGAAGATGACAAATGTTTCTTACTTCCTATTAATTTTGTCTTGGTAACAAGATTATGGTAAACCCTACAAATCAATCACTGTCAAGTAAGTTTAGGTAGCTGAATATAGATTATAGAAGAACCTGTGGTTTAGAACACAGAAATTATTAATTAAGGACAAAGTAATTAACCATCCAGATCTTAGTTGTTTCATCTCTAAAATGGATGGAAGAAGAATATTTACAAAAAGATAAAACATGTAAAGTGCTTGGCAGCCTTGCGTAGAGTAATGAGAAGGTACCTAGTATGCTGCAGAAGTAATAGAAGTGAGGAAGAGTAGAAGGAGGGCAACATTGAGGTAGAAGAAAAGGAAAAAGAAGGTACTTAGCAAAGATAGGAGAAAGAAGGGGAGATGAGTCGCTGTGATGGTTGTCATATAGTTCATAGAGCATGTCTTTTAAGAAAGAGAAGCTGTTCACATGCCCACAGCAAAAAGTGGAGAAATGGAACAATGATATTTGATGAAGTAAATGTAATTATCATGAAAAAAAAACATGAATATTGAAAGGGACAGTTGTATTTATTGGCTAACTTAAACCAAATACCTAGTGATAAAGATATAAAAACTTAGATGTGGTAATGGGTGAGAAATTGGGAGTCATTGTCAGTAATGATAGAACCATGGCAGCTGGCCACACAGAGACTAAACAAATGACTCTGACTGTTTTCAAATTAAAAAAAAAATATATGGGTTTTATCTTTTAAGGAACGAAACAATGCCATTTTGTGTACCTGATGTCACTGGCACTTTCTCACTACACTGCCTTACTTTGCAGGAACCTTACCGTTTATTAATTTTTTAAAAAATGTGGAATAAAACCCACATACCGATGGGATTGTTATAGATGATTTCTTATGAGAAAATATTAATTTCACGTTGGCTAAGAAGAGTACTGAAATAGCCATGGTCAAATTAAAGTAAATCACTAAAATTAACAAATCTCAATATCTACTACTAGAGTTAGGTAGACAATGCTGAATTTCAACTGCTTGAAGGTTAAATTTGATGAGATTCTTTTTTATTCAAGAAAAATTTAGAGAAATAGAAATGCTTTTGGATTGCCTTAAAAGCAAAATTCAGAACTTTTTTATTCTTAGAGGCAGCTCTTGGACAGAAACATGTGCATGTGTGTATAACTTTTTATATTTTGCTATATAAAAGCTAAGCTTAAGCTGTTTTATTTGGTGTGCTAAAAAGATTCAAAATCATCTATTATAAAAATTGACAGCTTATGTCTTTATTATTTTCCTCTTGTGCAAAATAAATCTTAAATCTGTAGCTCACCACATCTTTTAAAAGAAAGTATTAACAGCTGCTACTTATCCACAATAGACTTAAGAAATATTAATATATAAAGCTTCATTAAATTCTATTGGCAAGTCACTTTCAGGTGACTGAAATAATTAGCCACTTTTCAAACTGGCAAAATACCTACCTGTGCTCTCTCTTATTTTGTTATTATATCGCTCTTCTAGAAGCATGATGATGATACATAGACTGTATTTCAAAGTAAATTTTTGAAACAAGAACATTTTATAAAGCATTAAAATTTCTTAGGAGTTAAATTCCCTAATGATGTTTTCCTCATTCCATGGAACACAGAACACAGCTAGTTAAGTTTATCCTAAGCATATTTACCCATCTAAAAATAACGGTCAGAAAACTTGCTCCATAATTTTTTCTAGACTTATGAATATTATGACCCAGAGATTCATGCTAAATCGTTTTGCTCCAATGAATGAGAAAACATTTCCAGAAATTTCAGGCTTGTCAAAAACATTAGTCACCTTTTTAAAAATCCATTACCATGAAATCTAACTTTTAAGAAAGAAATACATTTGTCAGAATCACTTGTACACATTAAATATTTTCCTAAAAAAGTTGTCTTTTTCCAAGAGCACAAATTAAAAGTATGACTACTGCTTTATTTTGAAAGTTTTAAATTTATTATGATAAATTTAAAAAAATTTATTTACAAAGATTTTTTATTAAGAAAGAAAAGAAATAGTTGCATTTTGAGCCACAACTTAAATTGTGAAATAAATGGCTTTGTCTTTAATTTTTTTTCTGACATCAAGAGTAAGCATGGCAGTACTGAGGGATGAGAGGGGTGCCTTACTTGGCTCATACTCAGGTGAGACCTAGTTATCTTTCTTAAAAGTGAGGACTTTTGTTTTGAGGGGTGATCCTGATTTGACTGATAACAATCAAATCAACAAAGGAGGCATGATTATCACCTCTGTTCTACATGAATGGTAATCATTTGTCTTAACTCTGAGCTTTCACAGGTAATTCTGTACTATAACATAAATATGAGCTCTAAAATGTAGTGTCTCAGTGGATTCATTCTGGTATACATTATATGTTTAAAGAACCTTTTATATACCTCCAACATTATAAAGCTTCAATTAACATAGTAAATAGCATAATGTAAAAGTATAATGAAATAGGTCATAATAGCTTTTCACAGACATGCCAAATAGATGGATAATGATTGCATTTTCTGTTCTTATCTTAGTTTTAAATCACATGTCTGTCTCAGTAAATACTGAGGAATAGGTCTCAGGCTTGCAATCCAAACCTAATTTCTGTGTGAGATGTGAAAGGCTTGTGTATATTTATGTGTAGAATTTTTTAAAAGTTCTGCATTGCTGACTTTATTAAAAGGGAGAGGATAAAATGCAATTAGGAAGTATTGAGCATTCACTTGTAGGATGAGACCTGCTAATATCGATTACATTTAAACATTACCAGGAGGTGACAATTCACTTTTTTTCTACAGTACTGGTGATTTTTAGATTTTCTATATTGTTGTCACCTTGCAGTTTACAAATTATTCCCCCCCAATATTCTTCTATTAGATTCTCACAACAATCTCTAAAAAAGATGGGTCATATGCCTTTTTTTGTCAATTTCCACAAGAGGAAATTAAAGAACAGAGAAGCTAAGAGATATATCCCTAACCTGGTTCAGAGTGAAACACAGCGTCTCCAACTCCTAGTGGGTCATAGTTCTAATATTAATTTTGAGGAAAGTTCAAACTGTTTTCCATAGTGGCTTCACCAATTTACAATCCCACCAACAGTGCACAATGCTTCCCTTTTCTCCACATTCTCACCAGTGCTTGTTACTTGTTGATTTATTGATGATAACCATTCTGACAGGTGTGAGGTAATATCTCATCGTGGTTTGAATTTGAATTTCTCTGGTAATTAAGGATCTTGAGCATCTTTTCATATGTTTTTTGGCCATCTGTATGCCCTCTTTTGGAGAAATGTCTATTCAAGCCCTCTGCCCATTTTTTAAATTGGATTGTTTTTCAGGTATTAAGTTGTATGAGTTCCTTATATATTTTTGGGTATTAACTCCTTATCAGATATATTATAGGCAAATATCTTCTCTCATTCAGTAGGTTATCTTTTCATTCTGTTGATGGTTTCCTTTGCTGTGCAAAAACTTTTTAGATCTATGTAGTTCCATTTGTTTATTTTTTCTTTCATTTCCCTTTCCCAAGGAGATACATCACAAAAAAATATTACTAAAAGGAATGTCAGAGTTTACTGGCTATATTTTCTTCTAGAAGTTTTATAGTTTTGGGTCTCACATTTCAGTCTTTAATCCATTTTGAGTTTATTCTTGTATACGGCGTATGTAGGTGGTCCATACACCTACTTACATATATCTGTCCAATTTTCCCAACACCATTTATCAAAGAGACTGTCTTTATCCAAATGTATATTCTTGCTTACTATGTCATAGATTTAATTGACTATATGGATATGGGTTTATTTCTGGACTCTTTATTCTATTCCATTGACCTATATGTCTATTTTTATGCCCATACTATGCTGTTTACCCTTGTAGAATAGTTTGATATCAGATAGCATGGTACCTCCAAATTTGTTCTTCTTTCTCAAGATTGCTTTGGCTATTCAGGGTCTTTGGGTTATCTTGGTATTACTTAAATATCATAAAGATTCTCTGAGTTTATTAGGTATTTAAAGTTTTATTGTGTATACCTACATTCTACCTATCACCTATCTTCTATATATCTAGAAATATCGCTTTTTAAATGATTTGAAGTATGATTTTATTTTTAAAATGAGTTATTTGATTCAAGACCATTCATTACATAGCTTATCCTTTTCATATATTATTGTATAACTCATCTATTGCATGTGTAAGTTATTTGGACCCCAAAAAGATATACATGAAAGGGTAAAGTCTTAGCCTTAAAATAACATAAAGTAAAAATGCTACATCAGGCAAACATGGGAAAGTTGTGGTCAAGAGAATATAGTAAACTATCAACCTTTGTGTTTCCCAATTCCTGTGTACATGCTTTGTTGAATTTATTATATACTTGCCTTCTTACTAGGCCTGATTACCACTTTCTTAGGAGAAGTTGTGAAGACAAGACCATAAAGCAAAGATGTCAAATTTTTGTATGTAATATGAAAAAACTTTTTTCCAAGTCTAAGATAGGAGCATTTAGGAAGATTTCTGAGTTCACACGTTTTCTCAGGCTAGATTTAGATCTTACCAACAGGAGACAGAAAGCATAGATATGGAAGGAAATATGTTAACCAGTGGGCCTCTCCACAAAGCCTTATTTCCTAATCTGTTAAAATCCCTATCCCAAGTAGCATAATTCAAAGGGGAGGAACTAGGACCATTGATTTAGGCATGCCTATGGCCTTCATTTTAACAAGTTTCTCTGAGAAAGAGCAAGCCCCATAGGCAGTTCCCTATACCACTGTGGTCCAGGGCAGTAGAGTAGATAGAGCAATAAAGGGGCATGAGAAAGACCTATTAAGCCCTTAGATTCCCTGTATACTACTGAGGCAGCCAAATATTTTCCCTTGATTTTTCAAGTACAGTGACTGTGACATTATTCCTGTGGCCCATGGGCATCTGGCAGTATTGAGGCAACATTAAAACATGTTAGAAAACAAAACAAACAAACAAAACATGTACCATATAACTGAAGACCAGATGGAGATGTCTGAGTCTCTTGGGAGTGTACATTATAGTTTAAAAATGGGAAATTGTCAGTCATGAGACTTGTGAGGTTAGTAATGTTCAAGGAAGAAGAGTTTACTTGTTGAAAAGAGCTGGTGGTAGATAAGGATTTGAAAAACAGGGGTAAGAGGGTAGGTAACTGGCAAGATATAAGTTTGGAGAGAGTGACAGACACCATACCATGCAAGGCCATAATAGCACATTGTTAAATTGTTATAACTTGGTAACATTTAAAAACATATAGAGCAATTCTCAGCATATTACTATAATAATTTAATTTTTTCCCTTCATTGATTTAATATTCCAGATGAAATTTAATATTTTTCAAAGTTTTCAAAAAGTTTATGTGTTTTGAAACTGCATAAATATAGAATTTAATTTAGATAAAATTGTTATTTTTTATTACTAAATCTTTCTATGAAGATATGCTATATAATAGCAAATATAAATAATTGCTATTTTATATCTGGTATAGATCATAATATTTTGTTACAAGTTTAGAAAAATCACTTCCAATTTTTTTCTTAGATATTTATGTGTTTTGATGTAATTATGAATAAAGTACTTAAACAATTATACTTCTTAAATATCCATTATACTTGTATATAATGTATTAATTCTTTGTTTATTTTGTTCTCAGTCAACACATTGATACTACTTATCAGTTGCATACTTATCTTTGGAATCTGTCCCTCACGTACTGACACATGTGATTTTTAGGATGCCAATTCATATAATTAATTCTTTTGACATTTTTCAAACATTGTTAGAATAAAGTTTTCATTTAGGCTGGAGGCCTTAGCCATTGCCATTTATGATTTATCTTGCATTTTCTAAATATTTATTACTTTTAATAATATTAAGATTGTATAATTCTAATATCCTGTTTGTGCTATTTTCTCGACTGGAATATGAAAACCTAATCCCTTCTTCCTCATCACCTGCTATTTACTCTTAAAGATTTTGCCTAGGCATTAGCTAAATAGAGAAATGTTCCCGATTGCCCTCACTGTTTACCAGCTGAGCTCTGTACTTGCCCCATGGCATTCTAGCATCTCTCTGAGAACATCTTATGCTGTGTTATAAACACTCTTTAAATTATATCTTCTAATCTGATCAACAAACATTATTGCTCATATCTACTTCAAAAGAAGAGTTTAGTATAAGCATTTATTGAAAGAATAAATAATTTCCTGTCTGTATCTTTAAACTTTGTCTGTATTTGATATTTCTTATCACTGAGAAGGTATAGAATCTTAACCTTTCTGTTTATGGTCAGTTCTCCAGGAATTATTTATTGGTGAAATTCCTCATATGTGATTAGAAATTGCCTAAGTGACCAGAAATAAATATTAAAATTATTAAAGTGATCATGATTTATAAAAGAATTCGAAGTAGCATCATCCCTAAAAATCGGAGTTCACTAATACCTAGACAGCAAGTTTATCAATTTTTTTGTGCTACTCACTAAATAAATCGTCTAAGGATGAAGTTTTTAAGGATTCAGGTCTTAGATTGGAATGAGGGAAAAAAATTGAAATCTGTTTTCTCTTTTTCCTCATTCCATCATCTTAGGAAAAATATCTATCTACCCTTGCTGGTTCTGTTAGACACCTGCTTTCTGTTAGACACCTGACCATTTTCCTGTATATGCTCAATGGGTATAGTTCTTTTAAACAGGATTAATAGAAATAATAGTAAGCAGAATAAGTAAACTGTTTTTGTAGTTATCTATTTGACAGCATTTCTGTTCCATGTTCTTTTTGTTCTAAAGTTTTCTTGTTGCCCACCTACTTGCCTTGGCCTTGTTCCTGTCCTCATGGATAAGTTAAATTGGTAAAAGATTAGATTACATTGTTATACCTCTATATTTGTTGTGTCCTCTTTAGTGAGCATATTAAAATATCTGACTATAACCTGTGTTTCAGAGCAGTTCTATAAGAGTAAAGTATCTTAAAATGGCTATATTTTTTGCCTTAAGGCATTTTCCTTCTCTCAGTACCCAAAGACCTTTGTCACCCAGGCATGGTACTTGTTTAATTTTGTAACAATTTTATGGATGAATGGCATGAAGCAGAAAGCAAGCACATAGTTTACACAGGTGTGCTTGTCTTACAGCTCAAAGCCTTTTTTTTTTTTCTTATCAGGACTCTTTGACAGCCAGGTCAATAGATTTAAAAATCAAATGCAAAGACTTTCTAGAATGGTACTCAGTTATCTAAATCAAGAAACGTTCTTGAATGTGTGAAATAGAGAAATGTTTACCTGAATATAAATTCCAAGAATTCTGGAGTAAAAGTTAAGAAAGCTCCTTTTCTTTCCCTTTGTACATTGTCTATTCATAAACGTGTTCCTTAAGAAGCAAGTCTCATATTGTTTTAGTTAACATTAAATTTTGCACTATATAGATTAATCCTCCAAGCAATGAAGCTGAGTGTTTGTTTAGAAGATCTAGATTGTGGCATGGTTTATAATATGATTTTTTCACCATTTTTTTGAATAATGAATGGCATAAAATTGTTCCAGAAATCAGAGTAAGACCACAGCAATTCCTTCTAATGCTATCTTTAAATTATACGGAATTTTTTTATTCTTTGCCTCTTGAAATGTTATTTATGTCAAGACCAAACTCAAATGTCACTTTTTGTCAAAATATATATACTTTCCTAGGCAGAGTTAACTAATTCCCTCTGTATTTCCAGAACAGTTGTATGATAACCATTCTGTAGTAATAACTTTTATAAATTTGTATCTGTCACACATCAGAAAGTCAGCTCCGTCAAAGTAGAGATTATTTTATATTTCTTCTTTTCCCCAATGCTTAATTCAATATCTGACACATAGATATTTAATAAATGTAGAATAAGTTAATTATGGTAACAAATTGTGGTGTTGTATTAAACCCATTAAAAAAATTAAACATATTCATTTATTTAACAAATATTTATCAAGTTTTTACTTATACCCTGGGGATATAGCTAGAGAATACCATAGGCTAAAAGCCATGCCCTAATGAAATTTATGAAATTAAACATATGAAACTGTAGAAATTGGACTATTTTATGTACAAAAATGACAATTGTATGTCATTCAAAGGAATATATTTTAGTGGGGAGACAAAATTAAGAAGCTAAATTTAAATCTTCTTGAAGCAGTGACTGTCCTTGCTTTACTTGTTAAATTCCTCATGGTATTAATGTCAGGACCCCATCAATACCCATGAGGCTAATTAAACCTGAGTCTCAATCTTCTCTAACATAGATTACCTGGAAATGGCCTCCTAAGTGATCACCCCGACGCCTGTCCTCTTACTGTCTATTCTTATCAAAATGTAATTACTAGAAAGTCAAATCTAGTAATTTTAAATGTTTTCTGAAATTCTTATCGAGCAGAAATTATATATGACTTTCACACTCTAGTTAAAAATCGACATTCTTAGCTGAACAGTGTTCTAAATCAAGATATTACTCCAGCATTGGAATTATGTAACAAAATAAACTGCTTGTGTTGTTAATACATATTCACTCTGAACCCCTCATTCTTCTGGAATGCCTTATAGTGCTCATTTAGAACTATGGAGGTAAGGAGAGTCTCTCTACACGATTTAAAAATTTTGATCTTAGCAGAGAGCCTTGGCTATCTGGAAATGAAAGGCTTTGAATTGTGTAACTAATGGTGTGTTATTAGCTGCTTCATGGCTGTGCATAGTGGCAAAATTAATGCATCACTTGCTAGCTGCTTGTCTTTGTCTTGCTAAATTTCCACAAGGGGTTATATTGTCATGTTTTTATTCAGTGCCTGCACCAGACTACTGCTCATTATAAGAATGGATATATCAGCTCTTCTTCCCTGAAACATTTCAACCTATCCCTCTCTTACTACAATAAATAAGTGTGAGTTAAGCTAGGCTCAAATAGAATGAAAATTAGAACAGATAATTTTTTTTTTTATTTGTAGCAAAGACTTTGCTGTCAGCAAAATTCACCGAGGTTTTGTATTTCTTCATTAGTGACTGAATAGGGTTTGATAATGGTGATCGATATCTAAGAAAGTAATTTCGAGTTCAGATCTTGGGTTAGGGATTTGAGATAGGCCAAAACACAAAGGAAAGATATCTGTCAGCTCAGCTTTCTTTGCCTTTTTCCTTCATTGCAAGCTGCTCCTAAATCATAGCATTCTCTCCTACTTTCATTCTCTCAGGACTCACGTGCAAATTTCTTTTGGTTCTCCTAATGTCTTAACACTTCAGCTTGTGTCCACTCAGACCTGCTGGTTCTAGTCCTTGTTTGGACCCAGCACTCCTGTCCTTTCATTTGTTGCCCATTGTATATTTGATTTCTGCAGAGCTGTCCCCTAAGAACTTTTGTTAAGTTAGAAGGGTTATAGCCTTGACAAAGAGGCTTTTATTATTATTATTATTATTATTATTATTATTATTATTATTATCATTGTTATTTGACATTTTATTATATTATTAGTGATTCCTAGAGGATTAGGAAAGATTCCATTGGACTTCTCATAACACACGGCATCCGAGGATGGCCCTGACCCCTTTGCTCTCAGTGACATGGAGTGTGGCTCTGAGTTTATTCTAAACCAGTATTTCAGAAACTACTGCTGATAGAAGACCATTAAAAATATCCAGTGCATTTGAAGATCAATACATTTGTAAGATACAATAAAATTTTGCAACAATGTCAAATTGTTATGAAAGTTTCTAAACACTTATTTGTACTTATTATACCTACATATCCTGGACTGATACCAATTTGTGAATTGGCATCACTCCACAAACATTTTGACTAGACTGTAAATTTAAATTCTTGTTGGTCAATAAAATTTCAAGCCTTGAATTTAATATAGGGTTGTCTTGAGCCAATAGTTCCCTTACATCCCTATTTGGCAACACCTACAAACCTATCTGGAAAATTTCACCTATATCCTGGACCACAGAAATTCTCAGAAATTATGCTCCAAGTAGAATGGGCAGTACATGGTCAGAAATCACTGATTTTGCAAGAATGAAGGCATCATAGATATGAAGAAAGTATATTTTATCAATTTACAATTAGCAATTCACAATTTATCAATTTGCAAACTGTCTTATGTTAATATTACAAATTCTAAACTAATATGGATCAATATATTTAAAAAAAACAAAAGTAAACTTTGAAAATATCTATGGAAAAAGAAACAAAAATAACAATAGACAACAAAATTGACTTTTTAAAAATAGAAAGTAATATGTAAATTAATAATTTAATGTAGAAACTTTCACTCTCACTGATAGTTAGTCCTAGACATGCCTTCTGAAAATTAACAACTAAAAAACTCTGCAAAATTATTTCCAGCTATAAAACCTGAAACTGCACCAGGCTAACTTTTCTAACAGAAAGAAATTGAATGGCATAAATTATCCTTATATTTTTCCTGAAGGTGCTTTTCAGACTGGGGGCTAAAGAAAGCAACACAAGCAGAAAAACAACACTGTGTCACCAATTAAAGGAGACAGAGTAGAGATCTAGTGAGAGGAGCTACTGAAATTTGTGGGAAAGACTATCAGAGGAGGAGGTTACCCAGATAAAGATATTTGGAGGAGTTACTTGAATGTTAGGGAAAATAATCTAAACATGGGGCAATTGAACAAGGCCAGGCAGAAAACAAATGGTGGGGAAAATAGCTACTGGGAAGCTGTCAGGTAAAAAGTTCCAGGGCTCAAACAGGGCTAAGAAATCTATGAGTTTCAACTTAGTAGAGTGAAGAGACATTATTGACCACATGATTAATTCAGGAAAGACCTCAAAAGTTCTATCACATATTCATAGCCCTAGAATAAAGCTTGCTTTATGCATGTTCCCACAGAATTGAAAAAGTACATCTCTACTGGATTAAATTAATCTGTAGGCCCCTTAAATGACAAATCATACTTTTCAGTCTTTAAATGAAGACAACAAAATACAGTCAATAATATGCCCAATGTTCAGTGTCAAATCAGAAAAAGAGCTAGACATACAAAAAAGTAGGAAACTTTGACTCATAGACAAGAGAAAAAAAGACATGAAATTAGTATCAACTAACTTCAAAACAGCTGTTGACATGTGCTCAGTGATTAAAGGATAATGGATATATAGTGATAAAGAAAATGAAAAATATAGAGTAAAATGCAAATAATAGAGCTAATAAACAATCTAAAATGAAAAACTTATATAAGTTTAACAGAAGACAGAAGATGGCGTTATAAAAAACAATACAAACTCTTCAATATAAATTATCCAAACTAAAACATGGAGAGAAAAAAAGAGCAATAAATCAACAGATACTCAAAGACCTGTTGGAATAGTCTAAGCAATATAGCATAGAGGTTATTGAATTGTAAGAAAGAAGTGTGTGCAAAAAAATAATTTGAAGGTATATTAGTTGAAATATTTTTGAATTTGAAGAAAACCATAAGCCACGGAGGAAGCTAGCTCAGTGAGACTCAAAAATGAATGTAATGAAAGCTACAAGAATATATATTATACTCATATAATCATGCTAGTGAAATCTAGTCAATGAAATCTTAAAAGTCATCAGAAAGGAAAGACATGCCCCTTCAACACCTCCCCCCACCCCCATGCCCAAAGCTGGGCTTGAACAGGACAGCAGAAACTGAGATAAATCATGTTTATGTTTGCAGATGAGCACCTTTTCCTCTGCTGGACCTCTGTTATGATGGTTTGTGTTATTTAAGGCTTGAGTTGGGTTTGAAATTTGTTGTTGCTATGATCATCCTCAGTGTTTCAGAGGCATCAAATCCATCTGGTGATACCTTGTACTTATGGTGACGGCAAAAATTTCCAGAGGGTTTTTCTTAATGTCCACTCCCTACTAGGCTTTGGGTCTTTCATTTGTGCTGCTCCCCAGAAAGCGTCTCTTCAGTTGTATCCCATTGTTCATTTTTACCTGATGCTTGTTAGTATGGTGGTGGTTGAGTGGTCTGGGACCATTCTTTGATATTAAGTGTTAGTCTTAAGCAGGTACTGTGAATTTGGGTTTTTGAATTGTGGCCTTTACAGGTTTTTCTCTCCTTCATCCAGATGCAATATTGGACCTAGCATTTTTTCCTGCCTCAGCCCTAATGGTAGATATTTTTCTCCTGTATTTCTTGCTCAACACCAGTGGATTTTTTAACCTACTTCTTCAAGTGAACAGGTTTTCCCAACTTCATCTCTGTACATCAAGGCCTTTGCTTTAGAGGATATAGAGAATATGGGTCTCGGTGGAGTTATGGTCTATGTAGGGTGACACCTCCCCAGAGGCAATGGGTTTCACCAGTATTCACAGGTTACAGTTTTTGTTGTCCTTTCCCCATAAGGATAGTGGGCAGATGGATCTAGGTGGAGTTTTAGTGGTGCTTGATGTTCTCCCAAAGCCAGTATCACCTAGAAGCTTTCTTGACTCTCATGTATCTTTCCTGTAAGAACCTGGTGGCATTCTGGAGGAAAATTGTGTGAATTCCATATGTCTACCACCTATAAAGACTTCACATTCTCATACTAGCCCATTCTTGGCCTTTAGGGATTTGTTATTAATAATTAGTTGAATCTTCTTATATACGACATCTATCAACATCTGTCTCAGGCATGCAGATGCTCAAGTCCTGGTTCTTCTGATAGGCACCTGTCTTTATACAGATTTCTGATTGTTTGCCCTTAACTTCAGCTTTTTGGTAGGTTCAATAAAAGTTGTTAATTCGCATTTTTGTATTAGTCAGTGTTCTCCAGAGAAACAAATATAATATATGTATGTGTGTGTGTATATATATATATATATATACACACACACACACACACACACACATACATACATATACACACATACATACATATATATATATGTATGTGTGTATTTATATATGTGCATACATAATATACATATATACATAAATATATATGAGAGATTTATTATACAAATTGGCTCATGATATTATGGAGGCCAAGATGTACTACTTCCTGCTGTCAGCAAGCTAAATAACCAGAAAAGCCAGTGGTATAATTTAGTCTCAGTTCAAAGGCCTAAGAACCAGGGAGCCAATGGTATAAGTCTGAGTGTGAATGTCTGAGAATCAGGAGCCCCAATGTCTGGAGCAGGAGAATATTGATGTCCCAGGTCAAGTAATGAGAGGAAATTCACTCTCTGCCTTTTGTTTTATTCAGGGTCTGAGTGAATTGAATGATGCCCACTCACAATGATGAGGACAATCTTCTTTACTCAGTCTATCAGTTCAAATAATAATATCCTCAAAGATACACCCATAAATAGTGTCTTATCAGCTATCACTGTAGCCAGTCAAGACAACATATAAAATTCACCACCACGAGTTTAGACGGTGTTTTCCATCTTGTGAGGGGTAGATGCTCTTTGCAGTTCTCTATATTTCTTAACAGAAAATGGAAGCTGAACTCCATCTCACATCTTTTAGGTATCCTTTCAGGAACTAAAAGTCATAGTAATTTATTGCTGCATAACAAATTTTCCTCACATTCAGTGGTATAAAACGATAAACATATATTATCTAACAGTTTCTGTGTAAGTTAGGACTCAATGAACTTAGTTGGGTGCCTTTGTCACTTGTCTTGACAGGCTGCAATTGAAGTGTCAGATGGGGCTGTGGTCTCATACGAAAGCTCAATAAGGAAGTCTTCCTCATGAGATTGTTGGCAGGTTTTGGTTCCTTATGGATCATTGGACTGAGTGTCTTCCTTTCTTACTAACAGAAAAAAGAGGGAGATTAAGAGAGGGAAAGGGAGAAGGAGGGAATGCTCACATGGTACCAAGATGGAAGTTAGTCTGTTACTAATCTAATCTCCAAAATGACATCCTATTTTGTTTATTCTCTTAGTCATATGTCATTAAGTATAGCACACAGTTACGAGGACGAGATTAGGTAAAGACATGGATACCAGAGTGCAGAGATAATTGGGGGCTATTTTAGGGACTGCTACCACAGAATAGAAACAGGGAGATGGTAGCTATAAACAGATACCAATGAAGCAGATCATAGAAAACAATATAAAAAATTAATAAATCTGAAAGTTGGTTCTTAGAAAAAATTAAATTGATAAATCTGTATCTGGATTTAGCAAGAATAATAAAAAACAGAGACAGAAAACAAAAATAAATAAATAATATTGTGAACAAAAGTAGAGACATAGCTACCAAATTGACTCAACATTAAATGGACAAGAAGAGAATAGTCTCTAATTTTAAGTTGATAAATATTACAACTTAGATAAAATAGACAAATTCCTTGAATGAAAGAAATTACACAACTGACCAAGAAGAAATAGAAAATTAAAAAAAAAAAAATACCTGTATAGACTCTGTATCATCTCTTTAATACCAGATATTAATTAATTTCTTTTTTTATATAACTTGTATTGATGAAGTTTGTAATGTATATTGGTTCTCTCAAAGTAAGAGATTTTTATTCTACTGATTTTCTTTATTGTTTGTCCATGCTTTATTTTATTGATTTTTGTTTTTATCTTAATACATCTTTCTTTTTACCTCAGATATAATTTTTTTCTCATTTAGCTTCTGAAGGTGGATGATTAGCAACAGTCTCCTACTCCGTGCTTAAGGTTGCTTTTGTTGCTATCTCTTTTTCAGTATCCAGCCTTAAGATACATCTCACATTGGGACGTCCTGTTTTCTTGGGAAAGGGAAAGAACAAAAGAGATGGTAGAAACATAAAATGGCTTTTTAGAAACATCTGTTTCATTTCTACTCATATTTCATTGTTTGAAGTAAGTTGTATGGCAGAGCTCTGTCTGGATAGGAATGGGAACTATATGCCTTTCATTGGAGATGCTCTAAGTCACATGGCTGTGGATAAATAACCCTTTAATGGAAACAGGAAATACATTCTCTGACAGAAATAAAGCCTCTAATGATGCCACCATTGTATTAAAGTTGTTTTCAGCATTTATAGGACAGTTTCAGAAATTAATGGAGGCATTTCAGTGCTCTGTTTTCTTAACTTTTTCTGCACACTTTGTCACTGTTGACTCTTAGCTTCTATTTGAAAACTTCTGTTTTCTTATCTTCTCTGACTTTGCAATTCTTCATGATAATGTTACTGCAGTGTGTCCGTAACTTCTCAACAGTTTTAGTGCTCTCCTGGTTACGCTTCTCCTCCCACATTTCAAACACAGTAGTTATTCTTTTTTTTTTTTCCGAATATAAAACAAATTTTTATTAATTAATTTTTCCACTTTACAAATAATACATGCTAAATGCAGAGTTCTTGAAAATTAGAGAACAGCCTAAAAATCTAGAAAATTAGTTTAATTACAAGTTTACTATTTATTTTAATATTTATGGACCCTTCAATAAAAAATACTACAGCTTTTTCAAATATCAATATAATCATTTGCATGTTCATAAAATATTTCTCAAATGTGATTTTGAATGTATTTATATTATTCCATTTTAATAAACTTTTCACAATTATTCAGCAACTTACACTTGTGTATATAGGTAGTTTTCTCTATTTGTATATTTTCATAAATGGCTGTAACACACATAATTTTTTATATATTCTTACATATATGTATTATTTCTACATATACCACTATTATAGTTAATTTTAGGACACATTTAAAATATAGACATATTTTTGAGACATTTAGTATATATAGTTAACTTCCATAAGAGAAGGATACCAACTAATACATGATAATTTCTATATCTGATTTCTTTACTTGAGATAATTTTTTTTTTACCTTTGAAAGAGGTAAAATTTAATATCAAATTTAAAATGTTTATTTGGGTAGTTTTTCTTATAAATGAAAAAGATTTATAATTATAAAAAGATTTTCCTCTTTAGTTCAATTTTTGAACTACAAAAGTGACATAAGCTTGTTAGAAATAATAAAATAATATTAAAATGTTTGAAATAATATCAATAATCTAGGTTTCATGGCAAATATGACAATAGACCTGAATCTCAGGGACTTTCCTAATGAAACAAACAAACAAAAAAATGGTTGGAAAATATTTCTAACAGAAAAAAAAATTTTTTTAAAGGACTCTAATTTTATTTCATAATTTGAAAGCAGGAAGCCTATTTGAGGCCAGTATCGGACCAGAAATCCTGGCCCTTTCTAATGCCTCCCCAAATTCTCTATGGTAGTGAGCTACATCAACAGAATAATGAGAATTTTCTCTAATGTTAATGGATGGGAAGGCAAACAGAAGTAAAGGAAAATATTTCAAAAACAGACAGACTAAATATCTTGAGATAATCTGAAAAGAGATGGAATGGATGATAAAGTTTGTGACATTACAGAAAACTGCACTAAATTAGAGGAAGGAACCAAAGCTTATTGGTATGTGAAATATCCTCTTTGGGTAGAGTATTTTCTGGTATAAATTATTAAATAAAACTCTCAGGAGAGAAAGCAATAGATATCCAAGGAATACATGAATTATCAGCAACTGTCTGCCCTTATATTGTCCTACTACTAAGCCCATGTGAAAGGTACTTAGAATTAAGAATGTGTTAGTTGATATATATGTTTAATTGAATTAGAAAAAGGAGATGATATGGTCTTTTTCTCTTTACTGATTTTCCTTTATCTCTTTACTGATTTCCTTTTAATATTGATCATACGTTCCCTGCTTCTTTTCATACCTAGTAATTTGATATCTGGACATTATGAGTTTTATCTTACTCAGTGCTAGATTTTGTTTTTCTTCTTAAAAGAATGTTTACATTTTTTTTTTATTTCTTTCAGGCTGTTATCAGTTAGCTTGATCTTTTTCTTTTGTTTTGTGGGTCTAGTTATAATTAGCTACACTAATTATGGTATGTCCCTTTTGGGCTCTCCTTTTGATGGCCAAGTTGTCCCAAATTATTTTATGTTGTTGAAAAAGTAGAAAATTCTCTAGCTCTGAATGAAATCTTCTAATTGTTCATCTTAAGCTCTTCAATTTCCTCAGCTTCATGGAGTTTCATTTTATATATGTTTAGTTTAATGTTCATTAGCAAAATCAGTGGAAGCCCTGTGCAAATTTCTGCAGTTCTCTTTCCGTGCAATGTCTTACTCTCGTGTACTCTGCCATACAATTTGTATATACTTATATTCTTGAGCTTCCCATCTCAATGGCCTCAGCTCAAAGAGAGTGTCAGGCTCTGCCAGGTTTTTTTTTTTTTTTTACCTTTAGCACAGTTCAGGATATTTTTCAAATGTAAAGCTAGTGATACTACAGGGCTTTCCTCTTTTGTTTCTCCTTTCTCAAAGAATCCCATTTAGTGCTATTTGTTGTCTGTTCTCTGAAAACAACTTTTACATATATTTCTTCTCTAGGTTTTAGTTTTTTAGTTTGTATTCCATCTATGATAATGAAATGGCAATGTGTTGAATATAGTTCACCAGATTCTTATTCTATAATGGGTACAATTTTTAAGCTAGTAATTTAATCCCCTACCTCCTAAATTTTGGTGGATCCACACTTCCAGGCCTAAAGCTACTGGGAAATAGTTTTTGTTGTGAATATAGATTATTTGTTTGCTTGCATTGAGACAGGAAACATTTATAATTTTTAATCTTTTGTACACCATGTATTATGGAAATTGCTCAAAGATTTCTGCTGGTGAAGGCACCCTTCCTTGTTTTCTAGCTCTGCTACATGTTAAAAGTTTATTTTTATATTTTATTTGCAAGGAAAATTTTGGAGGTAATTGAGATGCTTGGGCTCCTACCTCTATCTTGAAATAAAAGTGTTCTACAGATTTATTAACCAATAAAATCAATAAATACCCATTAATATAAGCATCAAGGAATAAAATTAGTGTCAAATTCATGTAGCAATCTAAATCTGTATTTAGTACCCAGAATTTATGACATTGATTGCATAAAGAATAATGGGCAGCATGACATTTTATAGAGAAATGTATAGTCTCAGTAGCAATTGAAGAGATGCAAAATACAACAATTTTGAGATTCAATTATATTCCTCTTGAGCTAGCAAAACAAAATAAAATATAAATACCATTTATTGGCTTTTTTGGGTTCATGCTATGTATATGTGTCTTCTGATGTAAATTTTGTTATGTTATTTCTAGAGTTAAATTTCTTAGTAAAAAAATTGAACCAACAAAACTATCTACTTTCTTTAAAACTATATTTTGCCTTTAGGAATATTCTCCCAGAAAAGTATTCCTTAAGAAGATATTTAAAGTAAATTAGGCTAAGTGTTTATGGTCTCAGTATCATTATAAAAAAGTTAGAAATGAACCAAATGTCCAACAAAAATATCATTTCTACACAAATTATACAAGCTTAACATAATAGAATGTTTCGTTTATTTAAAATGTTAAATGTGTACCCCAGTTAAAAAGATAGAAATCTTTACAGGAGATGCAAATTGTGTGAAACACTAAGTATTATAAACCCAATGATGTTAAATCATCTATATATCTATATTAATATTATAATGCATTATATTTTAAAGATTATCAAATAGTCTATGGTCATTATTCCAAAGGTCTGTCAATTTACATAATTTCTTAATGTTAAAACTTGATATTTTTTACTAATGTAATAAACTTGTATATAAAAACTTTCTTTTAAACATATTTGTTAGAATTGTGTAACATACATTTTATGCAAAATGACATGAATATTTATATAACAGTTGCCCTTTTCCAATTTTGTCATTTTGAAATTTCAAAAAGTATTTTGAGAAAAAAAGTGTAGAAAATTTGATGGAAAGAGACAGAAGTAGGGTGTAAATCTTATGAATTCATCACACTGAATTGCAGTGTAAGGGAATCATTGTGGTGTTTCATAGACAATAGACTTCCTCTTGCAATTACCATCATTTTCCCCAGTTTCTGATTATTTGCAAAACAATAACCATTTGGGCAGTGGTTAATTGTTTCTCTTCAAACATTTGACACATTCTTCATTACTTTTAGTAGATGTGAGTCTTTTACTGAACCACAATTATAATTAAGACTGATGAAATCATTAAGCTTGTTGTAAACATTCAGTTTATCCAAATAGAGTTTGGCAACATTTTAAAGGTCTTCTGTCAGGTTCATTCAATGTTTAATTATTTGTTGTTAATGTTGAATTCCAGCATGATTGTTGTCATTTGTCATTATTTTTTATTGGAATAGTCAACTAATTTTATTTATAAATTTCTGACCCATCTACATTTAAAATAATAGCAAATATTACTTCTTTAAAGTGTTAATTCATCTCCTCTACTATTAACTTAGTGGATGCCAAGAAGTGTTATTATTCTATTCACTTTTTGATTAAGTAAATAGGTATTTAGCATTAGTTATGGGCCAAGCCCTAGTGAGACAAAAATTAAACCATCATCCTTGACCTCAAGGCTCTATTATTCTAGTTTACTGATACTGTCATTTAGACAAAGTAGTATGAAAAAACCTAGAGTACTCTACCTAAATCCCAATCAGGTTAAGGGTTTCTGAGACATTTTGCTTCTTTAACTTTTTACAGTACATGTTGTGAAAACAGATCAGATTTTTTACACAATTAAACTTTGTGTTCTAAAGGTCGACTTGCCCCTTGTCTGGTATATGTTCCTTGTGAATTTTTAAGGATTGCACAAAGGATATAGACTCTTGCTAGAAAATGTTCCTTCTTTCATAAACATGTGGTAGACAAACTGTGGATGTTTAAGTTTGAAAAGACTTTGCCTTAAAGTACTTCCAGAAAGGCTTACTGGTGGGTTTTCTGTCTACTACCCGGTTTCTGACATTTAAATACTCAAAAGCTTTTGTTCTATTTTTTTTTGGAATTAAAAAATAATAGTAAACACACTCACAAACATTCTGCTTCACCAAGGCCTAGGATATTTGGTGAATCAGTGATTATTGAAGGTGTCACTTCTGACTACCACTCTCAGCGAAGGTTTAGACCTTTAAATTTCACAAGAGCGATTACAGCCTGGGGTGACATTCCATAGTTGTAAAATATTTTTGAAGGATTTATTCTTTGAAAGTACCTCTAGACTGAAATAATTTTATGGTAGCTCAAGACTTTTCAAAGGTCTTGTCAGAGAAACCAAATTATTTTGTTATTAAATGTACAGGGTCGACGTGAAGCAAATGTGTTGTATAACTTGCTGGCAAATATTTCTTTTTAATCATAAAGACAGTAATGTCATCTAAAAGTTATTGTGGATCACGTAAGGCATTAGTGCTCCATTCTGGCTATACCTTAAGATCACCTGAAAAGTTTTCAGAAAAAAATACTGATGCACACACACACAACCAATAGAACAATTAATCCAAATTTTAGAAACTTGACAATTCCTCAAGTGTTTCAATGTGTAGTCAGGGCTGGAAATCTCTGATAAGTTAGCAGCCCTGCTGCAGATGGCCATGCTAAACCCTTTACAGACTGAATTGGGAGAAATATAGAGTCTGAGATGAAGTGCTGCTTTAAGAGAGAACTTTGATGAAACTACTAAAAATTAGGTCCAAAATATGCATGTCATTGACTAATGTATCATCTCGATCACTCCCCCAGCATGAGAATCAGTAGTTTTTGGTTTTGGTAAAGAACTAGAGAAAATTGTTTTAATACGTCCACATTAAGAAAATTAAGGTGC
This sequence comes from Eidolon dupreanum, assembly GCA_028627145.1. Classification (NCBI taxonomy): domain Eukaryota; kingdom Metazoa; phylum Chordata; class Mammalia; order Chiroptera; family Pteropodidae; genus Eidolon; species Eidolon dupreanum. The sequence goes on along the minus strand of CM053502.1, from coordinate 132,786,425 downwards.
TTATTCAAATCTAAACCTGACCATAGAATATAGGTACTAAGTTCTTGAAAATAAGCTTATGGATGACTACAAAATACATGCTTTGCCTACTTGCTGTCGTTGTATGTACAACAAATTCCTTTTCAGATACTGGAGATTTATATCCAGGCTCATTGAAGTAGAAGTTCTACAAGTGGGGTGGGGAGCAGGCATAGTAAGAAATCATTCTATCAATATCTAATACTAAATATAACAATTTTAGAATAGTTTAGGTTGTTGGGATGTTAGCAATAAAAATCTTTTATATAAATGAGTGAGTCTTAGCAGCAGAATTTGTTTTATATGGTCTTGGGCAAGATTACTGCCCTACACAATTTTCCCCAGAATTATAAATGGTCGTGAGTAAAGATGAAAGTACAAGCTCTCTGGGGTATACAAATGGTAGGGAAGTTTTTGTCTATTTTCTTGTTCTGTAAAGGACGTGACTCTCAAAATTCCACATGGTGGTTTGTAAAGAGAATAGGCTTTGGAGGCAGACAGGCCTGTATCTTAATTATATTCCTACTTACTAATTGTGTGATATATGACAAGGCCCACCATGTTGTAATTTAACTTCAGCAATTGTAGTTGCTTCTTTATAGCCTCCATTATTATTCCTCTTACCTTTTCCAACCCTTTAAATATCAAACTTCTAAATTTAATTTTTTTCTTCCTCACCACATTCTGCCCATTACATTCATCTGACCGCCTGGCTTCAGATGGTGTCTTTAAACTGGAAATATGATCATAGCCTGTTTATAGCCCTGAATGACTTACTGAATAAGATCTTATATATTAGACACATCTTCCTGAGTCTTTTCCAGGTATCTTAAAACTCATAACATGTCCAATATTAAATTTGTCACTGTTCCCTCAAAAGACTCTTTCTCATGTGTTCCTGCTATGGTAAACAGTACTTCGAATTTGATTCAAGTTAAAAATCTGAAAAAAAAAAATCTGAATACTCAACCTTATCTACAATATTCAATCAGTAAGCAATTCATGTCAGTCTTCCACCTAACACATCTTTGAGTCTTTGATTATACCCTCTTGTCCTCCACTCTTATTACTATTTTCTTAGTTTAGGTTAATCATGTAATCCTTAATTTAGGTTAATTTAGCAAGAGCCTTCTTAGTTATTGTGCTGTCTCTTAAGTTGCAACTCTTCATGGATTTTTGCTCTGTAACCATAATAATTTTAAACACAACTCTCTTCTTGTCATTTTTGTGATCAACAACTTAGGATGACTCCCTATGCAACTTCTTTACCAGGCCTTTTAATTTAGTATTCTAGTACTTTCATTTCTTAACATTTTCCACTTACATGACTCTAGAAGATTAAACTGTCACCTCTAGTACTCTAGCACTTTCTACATGCTTTTCCCTCTTCCCAAAGCTTCATATCTACCCCTCAAATTTATCTCTCTGTATATCTATATCTATCTATATACCCCCAACTTAAACTCATTCTCTACAACAGAACTTTCAGTTTAAATTCAGTAAAAGGTAATGCAATGCCAATTGAAGTTATCCTTTCTTGTATCAGCATTGTATTTAGGTGCATGGGAGGCAGATTTTTTTTTTCAAGTTCATGTATTTCTGGATAAAGAAAAGACAAAGCTGCATCTGAATTCAATTTAGATCACAAGGTCCCGGATTTCAAGCCTGATGCCATAACCGAATGAGGCTTTTAGGATCTTGATATAAGAAAAAGCATATTTTGCTTGTGGGTGGTTTGTAAGTAGTTGTGGTTAGAGGACAGAATGTTAAATTACAAATGTTGTCACAATGGTTTGTATCCCATCTCAACAAATGGTAAAGTCACTCTTCAATTTCAGTTGGCATTGAGACTATTAAGAATGTGGTAGAAATAAAGTTATGTGAGTTCTGAATCCAGGCCTTAAGAGGCCTTAGATTTTCCTCTTGCTGCTTCTTGGGACCATAAGGTGACATGGGAACAAACAGGATAGCTCACTGGAGGATCAGAGAACAAGAATACATATAAGCCTTTTAATCTGAGCAGTGCCAACACCTCCACCACCCGAGCTGTCCATAGGAGCTTACTGCAGATTCATGAGTGGAGCCTTTCAGGACCAGTAGAAGAATTATCCAGTTTAGCCTGGCCAAGTTAAAAAGATAAGATCACACCACTCTTTAATTCTAACTTTTGCAAGTGTTCTCCTTTGTACTCAGAGTAGAAGTCATCTCACCCAGGATCAGAGTAATCTGATCTGATCCCCTGCTATCACTGTGATGCATCTTTTCTACTGATATTCTTGCCCTTTTACTGTTCACATTGGCTTCATTGATTACTCCTCAAATGGCCAGAGAAGCAAGCTTTTACTGTAAATATTACCTCTACTCCTAATACTTCTCCCAAGAAACAACTTAACAGTCTTGCCTGATTAAAGCTTTGCTTTAATATCACCTTCTTATTGTAGACTACAGGAATAACTTTTATTTAAGTCTGCAGCCTTCTGTGTCTCTTTCCTACTCTAATTTTCCCATAGCACTTATGACTTTCTGAAATAATATATAATTTATATATTTCTCTTATTTATGTTTTTCTACCCATAAGAACCTAGAGTTTCACCACTGCAGAGATCTTTGTCTGGTTCATGGAGGTAGCTTATGTAACCAGGACAATATATTAATATAAGTGCTCAGTACATATTTGTGGGAAGAAGGAATGAATTTCTATAAAAAAGATATATACATACACACACATATTTGTGTTATTTTTTGATTCAAAATTATAGTCTAGAGATTTTGCCATGTTTTAAAATATTCTTTAAACATTTTAACGTTTATAACATTAATTATTCACTGATAATTGGGGTTAAGCTTTATACTAGTAGATATAATGCATGAATGAAAATCTTTTAAATGAGTTTGTGTTTTGGAATAAATACAATAAGAAAATATGAGGGATTAGAGCATTATGAATATTTTCAAGTCACAATTTTTTCTAAATGCAAATATAATTAATGCTCAATATTAACCTCTTTTTAAAAAGTGAAAATTAGCAGTTAAGTGAATAAATGACAAGTGACTCTGACTGTTTTATAATTTCTGTCAAATAATAAAACATATACAATTATTCACATATATTTGTGACAATATATATACATATATGATATCAAAATATATACAAATATCTTTGTGTAAACTTGTATATGCTGTAGGGAAGAACTTTGATTAAATTCTGACATCTACATTACACTGTTGGCAATTATGCCTTTGTATAATTTAACACTTTTCATAAAGAAGGAGCTGGATTACAGTTGGTATTCTGCATTTCAGTAACATTTTTATGTGAATATATTTAAGATAAGAAATTGGCCCACAGGTTAAAAAAATTAATAATATTATTATTAGGCAATGTTTAAGTTATATGATTATATAGTGAATATATCTTTCTCTACACATTGCATTGGTTATTTTTTTCTCTAGGAATAGATGACATGGGTTTAATAACAAATATTTTAGCTTATTAATCAAAATATTAAAATATACACTGCCTAGAATATTTATCTAACAATCTAGAAAATGTAGTCATACCTGATCATCTCAGCTTTTTTTTTTATTGCAAGAAAAACTATTAAAGACTAAACATGAAAAAATATTCATGTTTCCCCTATATTAGGGTGTACATGAAAACCATTTTATTTTATTGTTCTTATTCATAGTTTTGGATGATGTACATTTTGTTAGAGATTTTTTTTTATACAGAAATCAAACAATTTTGTTCATCTTGACCTGTATCCTAATATTTGAGGCAATGCTGGAAGGTGTTTATGTAAAGGAGCTAATTTCTCCCTGGTGATTTGATTCACATTGATTTCCTCCTTCAAAAAGCTCCTTTTGTAACTTTTGCCTGAAACATAAATTTAGTTACTCATTACATGTTGTCTTGTTAAAGGCTGGCTCTGTAAAAAAAAATATGTGGTTCCCAAAGGTCTGAGATCGTCCTCACCTCTCCTTTTTATATACTTTTCCGACTTTGTAGGAAGCCTCTGCCACAGATTTTCTAAAGTCTTTCTAAAAAATGGTTCAGTATGAGTGTGAATTATTATGAAACAATTGTTTTTCTCTTTCAATATTCATTATTTTAGATTTTGGGGTACAAACTGCTGTTGTCTAAGACAAAGAAAAAAGCTCCACATTTTTAGTTGGAAGTATTCAGTGACCCTAAAATTATACAATAGACCTTTAACCATTTATTTCTTCTCCATAAACCCAGATTTACAGATTAAGTTTTTTTTTCAAATACAAGTTTAAGTGTAGTTTGCACAAGTCACCTGTAAGTTCATAAAGAAAAAGAATATCTTTCTGCATTTGTACACCTTATAGCACCTTACATAATGTAGATGTATGGCAGGAGCCTAATACATACATACAGATGGACAAAGAGGATATTGGTATGTGTTATTTTATTTCAGTGGATAAAGCTAAACAGAGATAGTTTATCTTCTGGTTTGGGTAAATATAATTCTCGGCATCTATATTCATATGACAAAAAAGGTACAGATACATATAAAATATTTTTATAGAATTGTGATAATGCATGTTAACTAAGATTTTTTTTAACATATTTTATTTGCATTCAGTTTGAACAGGAAAAATAATCTGAATTGAGTAAGATTGTTGAACTCCATGTAATTTTTTTTTTTTTACCAAAAAAAATACTCTGTTTAAAAAGGCATTCCCACATTCTTCCCATTGATTTATAAGGTCTGGATTTATTTTTCAAAACTTGAAGAGTTTCTGAATGCTTCAACCAATAGAGTATGGCAGATTTAATGTTATATTATTTCTGAGGCTAGGTCACAAAAGGCCATATAGCTTCTACCTGATTAACTTGGGATTCTTACCGTGGAGAAAGTCAGCTGCCATGGAGAAAGTCAGCTGCCATATCCAAAGCCCTTTTATCCTAGGACAGCATGGTAATCATCAGACCAGTTAAGCATAGCCTTCTATCTATCTCCATACATGTGAGCGAAGCCTTCTTCTGTTATTCAGGCCAGCCCGTCCACCAGCTGAGTACAAATGAGTGTTCTCAGTCCCTGCCATAAGGAACAGAAAAATTAACTCAGCCCTGCCCAAATTCATGACCTACAGAATCTATGAGATTAGAATGGCTGTTGTTTTAAGTTAAGTTTATGCTAGTTTCTTTTAACAGAGCAATATATAACCAGAACAGATTTTAAAACAACAAAAACAATGAATTCCATAGAATTGTGATATAAAACCTCCATGCCAAACCAAGGACTGTAGTACTATGTAAGCATAGATAAAGTAGGCCCAGACAATATAAGTCTAAAACAAAAGATAAGCCAAAGACTCTGAGAAAAATGTTTTAAAATAAGAACAAAACAAAATAAATTCTTGTTATAACTGATATGATGAAGAAGCTGGATAATTTTAACAAGAATAGGTTAACAAGAAGGATATTATAATACTGTATATTTATAGAGTAATTACAATTTGCCCCTTCCTGACCTTATTTTCCTTATCATCATAGTTTTTCTTAGGTCTATTTATTCTTTTAAAGAAAGATATCAAATAACAATGGAATATATTACTTTCTTTATAGAACAAAAAATCTATTGTTTTCATGTTTTTCTGAAGTGAATAATATATGTATACACATACAAAAATATTCACACAACCTATAGACTAATAAAATGAACGTTAGTTATGTTTCTATGTCTTTTATTTAGAAGCACCTTGTTTTATTCAATATCCACAGAAAAAGTTAAAAATTGAAATATTTTTATAGTACAACACAACCAATGCAGTGTTTTTGGAAAAATGCATTTATCATGTCACGTAATTTAATATGTTTTTGTCAGAACTTTAAAGCTATGAATTTAGTTCATTTAGTTTATGGGAAATGACCAGAAAAGGCCAGTCCTTATTATCAATTGTATTGGCCAAATCATGCCCTTAAGCGGAGGTAATATTACAATGAAAAAGGCTGCCTTGTTTTTCAATTCAAATGAGCGTATTTCTTTAGCATTTTATTTTATTTTATTATTAATTTCAAGTATACAGTACATTGGTTAGTTATTTATATAGTTTATAAAACGATTCCCTTAATTGCTCTTTTCTCCTCTGGCTCTCCACCTGGCCATTATATTAATGCTAACTGCATTCCCTATGCCTTGTTCTCCATCCCCATGACCATCTATCAACTACTAATTTGTAGTTCTTAACCCTTGACCTCATTCTCCCAGCCCCACAACTCCCCTCTTTTATGGCCATCACCAGATTGTCCTCTATGTTTGTGAGTCTCTTTTCAATTTGTTTGTTTGTTTTTGTTCCTTAGATTCCACATGTAAGTGAAATCATATGGTATTTATCTCTCTGATTTATTTCACTCAATATAACTTCTAGATCCACCTAATGTTATTGTGAATGGTAGGATTTTATTTTTTTATGACTAATATTCCATTGTATATACGAACGATAACTTCTTTATCAAATTGTCTGTTGAAGGACATTTAGATTGCCTCCATATCTTGGCTATTGTAAATTGTGCTGCCATGAATATTGGAGTGCATAGATCTTTACAAATTATTGTTTTGGTTTTCTTTGGATAAATACCCAGAAGTGCAAATACTGAGTCAAAAGGTAGATTCATTTTTTAATTTTTTGAGAGACCTCCAGACTGTTTTCCATAGTAGCTGTACCTATTTGCAATCCCACCAACAGCGTATGAGGGTTCCTTCTTCTCCAACATTCTCTCTAAAACTTGTTGTTTTTTGATTTATTGATGATAGCCATTCTGAAAGGTGTGAGGTGGTATCTCAGTGTGGTTTTAATTTGCATTTCTCTAATGAATAGTGACCTTGAGCATCTTTTCATATGTCTATTGGGCATCTGTATTTCTTCTTTGTATGAGTTCTTTATGTATTTTGGATATTAACTCTTTATCAGATGTATCATAAATGAATATCTTCTCTTATTCAGGAGGTTGTCTTTTCATTTTGTTGATGGCTTCCTTTGCTATGCAAAACATTTTTAATTTAATATAGCCCCATGTTTATTTTTCTTTCATTTTCTTCGCCCAAGGAGATATATCTGAAAAGAAATTGCTGTTAGCAATATCAGAGAATTTACTGCCTATGTTTTCTTCTGGAAGTTTTATGGTTTTGGGTCTTACATTTAAGTCTTTAACCATTCTGAGTCTATTCTTATATATGGTGAAAGAAGGTTGCAATTTTCTTTTTTTTTCTTTTTGCGTGTATCTGTCTAATTTTCCCAGCATCATTTATTAAAGAGATCATCTTTACCTCATTGTCTATTCTTGCCTCCTTTGTCATATATTAAGTTAGCATACAGGCGTGAGTTAATTTCTGGGGTCTCTATTCTGTTCCACTGATCAATGTATCTGTTTTTATGCCAGTACTATGTTATTTTGCTTACTATAGCCTGTAGTGTAGTTTGATATCAGATAGTGTGATACCTTCAACTTTATTCTTTTTTCTCCAGATTGCCATGGCTATTCAGGATCTTTTATGGTTCCATATAAATTTTAAGATTATTTTTTCTAGCTCTCTGAAGAATGACAGTGATATTTTGATAGAGATTGCATTGAATCTACAGATTGCTTTGGATAGTATGGCCATTTTAATTATGTTGATTCTTCCTACTCACTGACACAGTATATGCTTCCATTTATTTGTATCTTCTTCAATTTCTTTTTTCTGTGACATAATTTTCTAAAGATAGGTCTTTTACCTCTTGGTTATTTAATCTGATTCCTAGGTATTTTATTGTCTCTGATGCAATTATAAATGGGATTGTTTTATTAATTTCTCTTTCTGAAAGTTCATGATTGGTATATAAAAGTGCAACTGACTTTTGAATATTAATTTTGCATCCTGCTACTTTACTGAATTCATTGATCAGTTCTAACAGTTTTTATTTTATTTTATTTTATTTTTTTGTGGAATCATTAGGGTTCTGTATATATAGTATCATGTCATCTGCAAATAATGACATTTTACATCTTCCTTTCCAATTTGGATACCTTTTATTTCTCCTGGTTGTCTGATTGCTGTAGCTAGGACTTCTAATACAGTGTTGAACAGAAGTGATGAAAGTCGGCATCCTTGTCTTTTTCCTGATATTAAGGATATCGCTTGTATCAAATGAACATATTTATATGCATCCCAGTCATCCTCCCCTCAACTTCTGAACTCTTAATTTAAAAAGGTGAGGCACAGTAGCATCTCTGCCTTTACTGTTTTTAGGATGTTCTCTTTGATTTCATTTCAAATGACTCACTCTTAGATGTCACTCATTCTTTGACAAAAGGAAATGAAAAAATTAAAATTTTCAAAATATTCCTCTAATAAGCACCCAGATGTTTTCACACCTGGAGGCAAAGCATCAATCTAAGATTCAGGAGTGTTTTGGTAACTACATTCTTTTGTGGGAGTGGGAAAAGGCAGCTTGTAAAAAGCGAGATGCAAAAGAGAGCTAGCCTGATAGCTACATATATTGCTGGCACATTCACAGGCAGATCAGTTTTAGAAAGAAATACTTTTGTAAGTTAGAAATCTTTAAGGTGATTTGCTTAAAAACTCCCTCCCCTTACCCATCTATTCCTTTGAAAATCCAGATGTAAATGCAGGTTTATAAATCTCTTATTTAAAGAGCACTGATTTAGAAAACAACAAACATGCCACATTTTATATTGATTAAATATAGTACTTAATGGCATGTAGACAGTAAACTTTACTATTATTTTATTTCTATTGATATTTCTATTTTACTTATATTATTAGTATTATTTACTATTTGGACTTTACTCCAGAGTCCATTAGGTTTATTGTCATTTATTACTTATTAATTCCATCAGTGTGGGAATGAGTCTTGGGTAATGTGGAAGTGCCTATTACAATTTTCCAGAACTTAGAGGATTAGCTGTCATAAATTGGCCATAATGGCACAATCCATTGATAAACTTGTTCATGCTTTATCTACATTATTTATTGTGATAAATTAATAAAAATGAAGATTATGTAATTTTAAAAGAATTTCATGTTTTTTGAAAGTATATAATATTAATTCTTTCATAATGTTTTTTATTTCCTTACAGTCATATGAGGAAATGTCTAATAAGACCTCAGTCACTTATCATATTTCCACTGTTATTTTCTATAATTGCTCATGTACATCTCATCATTTGGGCCACCCTCATTACCAATTTAGTCCAACATTTAGTTACGTGCCCTAAGACCATTTCTGTTTTTTTTTTGTCACTATATCCCCAGCTGTTTTCAAAAATTTTTGAGGGATAAACAACGAATTAACAGAAAATTAGCAGAAATTTGTTTTTAATTAATATTACTGAGCTCACTATTTGTTTTTCAGATTTTTGTTTGATTATTCTTTGGGAAAATATAAATCAGCAGCTCTAAAAATCAAAGTCAAATTACTTTGATCCAAGAAACAAAGTATATGATGGTATATTGACTAAGCTAAAGTTAAAGAATTTGTGTCAATATCAAAATCTCTGTACATTTAAAAAGAGTAATAATACCATAATCTTAATAAAAAATAACCCCCTAATCCATACAATAGCTATGGTACTCAATCTTTAAAAGATTTAAACACTTAACTATTTCATAAATTCACTGTTCTTTACGACCCTGATAAAAATTATGCAGGTTTTTTCTAAGTTTCAGTATTCTTTTGATGTCATTTTATATTTTGAGATAATATATTTCATCACTTTTAGTTTTTATGTTATTTTTAAGCAATTTTTATACTAAGTGGGTCCATATTTACTTTTAAAACACAAAAATTTAATTCAACAAAATACTACTTTAAACAGTTGAAACCTATTTGTCTTATTGAAGTCTAGTGCTCATTCTATTCTATTATCATCATTTGACCTTTTTTGTTTATAAACGCTATCTCTTTGAGAATTATCTTAAATATTACTTAATTTCACATATATTGATATTTTTCTCTTACATATTTTTAAAGGATTTCATTTGGAAGTATTTTTATATAGCTATTCATTTTTGAATGATTTTATTTCCATTAGATAAATGAATTATATTTATAAGCTTCTATCTGTTTTTACTTAGAATAACCACTGGGCAACCTTTTAATTGGCAATAATAATATGTGTCATTATTCTTATAAAATTACTGACCTGTATTTAATGCACCTGAAAGGACAATTTCCTGTTTATGTGCTATATCTTCTATAATAAATTCCAAAAAGTAATTTCTAGTTAAGCATGATTACCATCCAGCTATGCTTGATTAAAAGACCAGTACACAAATTTTTTTTTATAGTGTTCTCTGAATGCTTTTTTTGTTCAGAATATTGAAAGCTACTCCATCTCCTTTTGACATGGGTTGATCCAGACCGACTTTGCTAATAATGACCTGATAATTTAAAATTAGCTATCTCCATGTTATACGACATAATTCTATTTCACAAGCACTTCTCTATAGTTCAAGGAGATGACAGTGCCAGGAAATAAGAAAAGAGCATCTTCTCTGATCCTATGATCATACAAGCTATCAATTTTATTGTAGTCTGAATTTTTCATCTGAAAACAAATAAAATATCGAAGTAAAACATCCAATTTATTGCTAGGTTACTGAACTGATAGGGTTTTGGTCAAACTTCCCTGTGAAACACCTTAACAACTGTTTTCTGAACAGATATTCAAGTACACTTCAGTTCATTAAATTAATCTTGTGATAAATTAAAGACACATGAAGAAGCTACCTAGACTCCAACACTTATCTTGATCTTGAAGAGTCATATAAAGTTTAGTCAACAATCTGCATTTTGCAATACACAATGCAAGTCAGACTCTGAAATGTTAAAAGATATCTCATTAAAAAGTCAATAAAAATGAAACAATAATTACCTAATTTTCAAGATTAGTTTTTATTATTTGCTTTCCCAATTATTGTTTTCTAATTTTGAAAAAATATCATAAACAACAACTAAAAAGTAGAAAACAGAATGTTTAGCATCTCATTTCCTGTGTGTGTGTGTGTGTGTGTGTGTGTGTTTTCTTGATAAGGTTAGAAGAGCTAGATGATTCTATAAATATTATCTTTATAATTTACCCGATCATATTTTGTCTTATGTAACATTATACTTATATTGGATGATTTGATCTTTCACCTCCCTTTTTTTTTCTCCTAAATAGCCATTATCTTTGTCCTGTTTGCCCTTCACTTTTTTGAGTAAAATCCAGTCCTCACCATTCTGAACAAGAACAGAAACTGCTGATGATCTTTCAACATTAATCTCACTCATATCAATGATAACATTGTGCATCTTTTTCAATTGTTCTTGTCTCTCCTGCTTTTCTCTATGAAAATATATAAATGACCCCAGAGTATAAACCTTCAATCTAAATCTGAAGTGGCAGTAAGCATCTTTGAATTTTGAGTTCATTATTCTTTCTGGAAACAGTGCCTGCACCTTTTTTTGAATGACATTTGGGCAAACTTTCTATTACTTGTGGTTAATTGCTATTGAAAAAAAAATGTCTTTTTTTTTCTTGCTTAAGGCCATTGATAGCAATCAACCCCAATTTTTAAATTAAAAAAAAAAAAAAAAACTCTAGTAGTTCAGACACTGAATGGCGCACTGCATTAAAGTATATTTAGATTCTTTATACAAATTATTTTTAAAGGCTTTATTAAGGGTACTTTGCTCATAAAAAACTTATTAAATTACCTTATTGTGCTAATTATTATATAATGTCAGAAATTCTGAAACTATATTTGTTCTCTTATACTTACCTTTTCTCAAAAGTTTTGCTTAGCTGAATTTTATGTAGTAATGCCAGCTTAACTGATCTATTCAATGAAACAGCCAACTGAAATCCATTTAAAAATCTTATATCATACTATTTTACTACAAATTGATAAGGAGCTTTTCTTTACTTTTTAGTCCTTTATAAACCACAGAAATATTGCCTATTAAATATAGTGATAATATATTAAGCCACAATAGTTGATATTTTTTCAAAAATGAAGTATTAATTTTTTTTCCAAAATAATATATTAATGGTAATTTGTGTTCTAAAATAATCCATGTTTTTGGAAATACAAATTATCTTAATTGGAAGGTAAACAGCTCTTTTCTTGAAATTAATGATTTTGTATTGTTCATTATTAGATGCTTGTCATTAGGGATAAAAATAAAAAACAAGAATAATTTTACATTCTCTGAAAACATACTATTGAAATGTCAATCACTCCCAGCCTCTTAATTAGTAAAGTAACTGTCATACCTTGGGTAAATTATTTAAAGGAAGTGCTTTAGTTTCCTCATCAAAAAATGAGCATAATAATAATAATACCTTCCTCATTGAATTGTTGGACTAAATGGCATAGAATTATTCCTGGTGCATAAGTTTTATTATTGTTATTACATTTTCCAGAAATAGTATACCAAAGAAGTTAGATGAGGTTTTTGATGTCACGATGTTTACAGTTTATTCTAGGACACAGGTAAAAAATAACTTAAGCATTAAATTAGTAAATATAATGAATGTAGAGAATAAAAAGAATAAGGAGTTAGGAGGAAAAAATAATATGATGAATAAGTACATGGATAGGATACAGACTTCTCTGAATGGAATATACTCCTTTAAAAGGGAAAATATAATCCCATAAAAGAAGCCTGGGAAAAGTGTTTTGGAAGCAGAGAAAGATCATTTGCAGCTATTGGAACTGGGACAGTTTCATGAAGATGTTAGCAATTGAACTGGATTTTATAGGATTGTCAGAGTTTAGAATTTCTGTGTGAGTTAAAGGAAATCCAGGCCAAAGGAATAGAGTGAAGCAAAGGCATATGTATTATTATGTCATATAAATAAATAAAATTTCATATAATGAGCCTTTTTTAGTTTATTTAATTGTAGAAATAAGAACTAATTTCTATGTAAAATGATCTTCATTTCTCACATAAAATAATTAGCAATGAATCCAAGAAAATGAGATAAAACTGTCTAGTGAAACAAAATATTACATAGCAATTTAAAAAATAACTACTGTGAATATGTGACATTATAGTTCTTTAACGTTATCTAGTAGAAGTTGTTCTCATCTCCCTAAAGTTACTCCTGAGCATCCTTCTTTAGAGTACTATTCATAGCATGGTCTGAGGATTGATTTAATCTAAAAACTGTTATCAGTCTTCAACAAGTGTAGAAATTGAAAGTGAGGTTATCAAAAATTGTATACACTTTTACAAAGTTATTTTACATAAAAATTTTGACTTTATATTTTGTGTCCTTTTAATTTAGTTTTTGTAATAATTTACTTTCATTGTTTGCTACAGACTAGAAATTAAAATAAAGCAAAACAAAAAAATCTCCTTTTATCTTCACCACTGGGAATTTCAAAACATTGCATTAGTGAATTGTTTTGAAAAGTTTTGTGGTATTAATAGAGGAACTTATTATCTTTATAGTTGTGCTGACTCTGTCGCAGATGGAGCCTAAAACACAAAGTGGAATCCTAGGAGAATCATGATCGCTTGATACCATGTTAACAGTTAATTCTAAATTCAGTTTCACACAGAAAGCATGTGTGTGTTTTGGCATAAAATGGCAATCCATTTTTGTTCAATATACTACTAAATATTGAGCTGTCTTTTTTTTTTTTTTTTTAAATTCCTATTACCCTACTCCCTCCCCTTTAGCAACCATCTGCTTTTTCTCTATATCTATGGGTCAGTTTCTGTTTTGTTTTGTTTATCCATTTATTTTGCATTTTTAGATTACCCTCTAGGTCCATCAATGTTGTTGCAGTGGCAAGAATTTATTCTTTTTTATTGCTGAATAATATTCCATTGTGTGTATGGAGTCGTTTTTATCTGTTCATCTGTTGGTGGAAATCTAGGTTGCTTCCATATTTTGGCTATTACTAGCAATGCTGCAATGACTATAAGTGTGTATACATCTTTTTGAATTAGTGTATTTTTTCTTCAGATAAATATCCATAGGTGGAATTGCTAGATCATATGGCAGCTCTCTTTTTAATTTTTTGAAAAACCTCAAAATAATTTTCTTCTTATGGATAATAATAATTCTTAAAAAGATATAAAGACATAAAAAGATATATATCCTGAATAACTCTGGGTATGTTCTGGGCTTGCAAGGTTAAGGACAGATTCTGAGTCCATCTCAGCTGCACTAAGTATCACATACTTTCAAAAAGTCTTCTCAGTTATTACAGAATCAATGTTATTTTAGATCAGAGCTTGAGGATAAAATTAACCAACTCTCTTCTATTGGGAATTTGTAATTATGCACTAATTTTCCTGTGAGTACTCAGAAGACATAGAGAAGGACTCTTAAATTTCTTGCCAAAAGTAATATAGATGCTGGAATCATACTTTTACGAACTGGTAAGCTACAAGTAGGCTCACTTCTCTGTGACCTTTGAAAAGCAAGAGGCCTATTGGAAGATTCCTCAGACAGTCTGACTTGGAGAAGTCACGAATCAAAGCAGTTTTGCAATGTTAATGATTAATCTCCAAATAAAAGCTTCATAGATGTAACAGAGTTGTTCTAGATAATACAGATATTTTACCTTAGGACTCAACAACTAGCTTTCTCAGTAACAAATGTTCAACTGGCTTAAGTGAAACTTGATCTACTGTTATCTTCAGAAAATACTCTCTAGGGTAACATCCTTGAGACCTATACATTAGTTTATATTGCACTGAAGTATATTCTTGATTTTGAAAAATGGTTCTATAGTTTACGGTGGCTGGTATAATAATGAAAAGGTATATTATAAGCATTATTTATAAAGAGGAACATGTCCTCTTTCAGTCTGCATATTCATCCCGAACCCTTCCAGACCCTTGGGCAAAGAGAGAATATCTAGGACAGAGCCTGTGACTTAGGACACAGATTCTGTCTAGTAATGTTTTTGTAAATCAAGGAAGATTTTACAGAGGGAACTGATGTATTTTATCTGGGAGACACAGAGAAGAAACTGACCATGAAAACTTTAGAAAGGAAGGTAAGAAGATAGGTGTGTTTGTCTCTTTGGAGCAAAAAGAAAGGAAGAATATTAGAAAATACGCTGGTAGAGAAAAAACCATAGCACTCGTCATTAGAACCCCTGAAATAGAATCTTAAGCTAATTTGATTTAATTTATAATAACTTTTCTCAATTACCCATTATTTAAACCAATAATCTGAAAATTTTAGTTTACTCAATATTTTTCTGATTTATTTGAGAATAAAAAAATGCTGCTGTGGGGTGTAAACATTTTCCTATATAATGGAAGTAGAAAGACACATTTGCAGGGGGCAATATTATATTGATTTTAATAAGAATAATGTTTTTATGTGAACCAATAAATAAATGGTAAATGTTCTTTCAATCTATCATACGTTGATTAGACACATGGAGAAAAGGATTTCTTATTTGAAGTAGAACTTCCTTGGCTGCAAGTAACACATTGGACCCGAGCTAACATAAGCAAATAAGGAGATTTACTGGAAAGCTGGGTATCTTGTCTCACAGAGAAGTAGAAGTGGAAGAGATTAGATAGTAAGCAAATTCCATCTAAATTTTTACCCAGAGTTTTACTTTCTGCTCGAAGGCCTTTTTAAATTTGATACCCAAATTATGAATTTCTCTGCCAAGGAGAAACTTAGCTCTCCTGAAAGTGTTTATCAGCTACTTTGGATGTATTAGAGGTTAAAGTTTCATCACAAGCGGTTTGTAATTGTCCACTATCATGCTTTTGCACTCTTTCTCTAGTTTCATGGATCCCATGCAAAAGAATAATGGCCACCGCTCTTACCCTGAGCAATTCTTGGGTTTGGATGCACGGTAGCTTTGCTTCTGCCCAGAATTTTACAAGATCTCTTGGGAATCATTCCTCAGCTTTAATAATTATCCAGATTTTATATTTCACAAGAAGATGTTACCTTCAGTGCTTGGTTCTCATCATGAAATCAAATAAGCTCGTAGCAAGTCCAAGAAAATCAGACAACATTCCATTTCTTTAATCCTCTCCAACTTTTCTACACCCTACACACCTCTCCTTATCAAACTCTTGCATTATCTGCCATTTATAAAACAAGATCCTGTGAATGTTTGTTGCAAACAGGTACTAGATGTGATGCTAAGTATGATAGAATCTCATAAGGTTCACAAAATGCTCTGTAATGATCTGGAAAAAAATTGTCAACCTCTTGCTACATCATTTTTACATGATAATAAAAATAGATTTCTTTGTTTTCCAGTTTTGGTGATGTAATGCCTTAGCTTCTTGTACGCATGCACATGCACGCATATGTGTGTGTATGAGAGATGCTTTGACTCTAGGAAAGAAGTCAGTGTTACTGAGAAAATATTTTTCCTGTTGGATAAGGGAAGGCTTCAAAGCTCAGGTCTCCTCTCTTAAATTGGAGTGCTTTTGCCTTTAGTCAGTGTCATCTGCTCCTTACACTCAAGTTGGCATGGTGATCAGTAGTGCTAAGTCCAGACTTCCTTGACACTCAGGAAGAGGCTGATATCTGCCTTAGTCAGAGTGCCTTGTTTGAAAGTTTTTATCAGTGCTTGATTGTGCTCCCTGAATTAATCTGATCAGTGATATGCATAAAAGGCTATACTTGAACATTAATTTTACTTTTCTCTACCTGTTAAGTTTTCAAATTGTTTAACTGTGGTGTTGTAGATTCTGACCCCTAGACATAACCCACAGCATGAACTTGGACTTCTTGTGAATGTTTATCAAGACCTGTGACTGACTACCCTAATCATTCTGTGGGCCACTTTAAATAAGAAACGGGAAGAGATTTAAAAAAAAAAAAATTAACTATTTGAATGGCCCGAGCTGTAACTAATAAGACTCAAACAAACAAACAAATAAACAAAATACTACTATTTCTCTCTCTCTCTCTCTCTCTCTCTCTCTCTCTCTCTCTCTCTCTCTCTCTCTCATTTCAAAATGGCTCTGTGAATTATGCTTTTGTCTCCCCTTGAATAAAATGTTGGGCAGCCACCATAGCTTTTCTCATCACTCTTGGATAATAAAAAGTCCCCCAGACATTTTCCATTCAAGGATACTCTTACTATTCAGGGTGATAATCAAAATGCAAAATGTGTTTGTTATGTCACATCTTTTTTCCCTCTCTCTAATTTACTCTAAGAAGCCTGCAATGTGGTAGGAGATCATGGGATACTTTTGCTCTATTTATCTATCATGTCTTTTTGGTCTTTTTTTCTCCTCTCACTTACCATAGTTTCTGATCTGTCTATGGTTGGTGCTAGGAGGAGAGAAGTATAAGGGAAACGACATATGGCCACTTATATGGTCACCACTGCCAGTGTTTAGGTGCAAGTGCTAGGCAGATATTTAACGTTAAGTACTTTGCAGAACACTTTTTATGTTTTCTTAGAGACTTCCCTGGGGAATATTCAAGAGCAGTATTCATGGTATGGGCTGAATGGTTTGTGATGCCAGTTCTCAGGTTCAGAGAGCTGCAAGGTGCAAGATAGAATACCACAATGTTGTTTGTCCTTAACTATATGAGGTTTGCCTCACATAGTTCTCTCTGTTGGAGCCCCAGAGCCCCAGAGGTAGGCTTTTCGGGCAGTCTTTTATGAGATGACTCTCAGTGAGTGTCCTTGCCCTTGTCATTGGAGGAACAGTAGAGTGCTTCCAGTGCATCTCCTTTTCTTGGATGAACTGTCTCAGGGAAATGGTCATTGTCTCCAAGGCATGAGTCAGACTTCAATCAGTTGTAGATTTAGACTTTGAGGGACAGATAGGAAGCTCTCCATGTCATCCTTCTACAGCCTGTTTTACTAGACCTGAAGGAGAAGAAAGTAGTTGCCTCCTCTGTTGATAGGGGAGAGGGAAAATATTAGTAATTGTACATATTTTTGAGAGGAAATATCCATTCTTTAACCATAAGCCACAAATGTTTTGTCTCTTTAGACAGATCTTGGGCTGAGAGTGGCCAACTCAGTCTAGGCAGCTCCTTTTAAGCCATGTCTCAGTACTCTAGCAGATCTAGTGCCTCACTAAGGAAATGGAAGGTCAACTTGGTTGCTGTTTGACCTTTGTATTATCAACTGAAACTGATCAAGACTTTCATTTTAACAAGCAGTCATATATTATCATTATACATAAGGAGCAAATATTATGATATAAATAAGGATTTTTTAAAAAATATCCTAGCATGTTTTAAAGAGAAATTGGCAAAATGTTTTTGGATGTCTCCTAATGTCTAAATTCAGTGAGATGTGACTTCAGTCTGATTAAAGTGAAGTGTAAACAAGTATGACACTGTGGTTCCCTATATTGCAAGTTGCAGTATTGTTTTGGTAAAACATGTTATTTTCAATGACTCTGAAAGTAAATATTATGAATCATTTTTATCGGCATGTCTATTAGCACCTTTTATCAACTGACTAAGTTTTAAACAAATTAAAAAGAGAATGACATAATCTACAGTGAAGGTAATTTTTATTGTCTGAACACAAATATTAAGGTTTATTTGGATCAGCAATCTGATACAATAAATGGAGAGCAGAGGAGAAAATATATTTTAAAATAGGAAGTAATGACGTAATTTCACGTTGAAGGATTAAAGAGATAGTAATATCCAATTGCCATATAATTATTTTTTGACATCGATAAGTATAATCATGGTCTTTAATTGTAAATACAGACTCATTTTCACTAATTATTTCAGTTCCTCTTGTGTTCTTAGAGCACTGGTAGTCAATTTCAAGGGGCAATGGCCATCAAAATACATGGCTCAAGCAAGGCAGCTATTCCAATAGTTCATATTTGCAAAAAACAGAAGCTATTGTATAATTTAAAATAGGTAACAGTGGCATTACTTTGTTACGGAAATTGTGAGATCTTAGTTAAAAATGCAATTTAAAGGAAGGTCATTAAAAAAGTGCATAACTGGTCTACTTAAGTAATCTGAATAGTAAAGTATCAAAATACCAAATACTATAAAATATAATTATTAGAACATTACTATGAAAAACTTTGAAGAATAGCAAAACAAAAACAAACATAAGACAGTCGACACACAAACTGCCCTTACTTTCATAATTGAAGAAGATGAATGCTGCAAAATTGGAAGCATAATATGAATTTTAAGAAGTCCAAAGGATGAGGTATAAATAAGAAAGTTATAAGTACCCAGAAATACAATCTGGAATTGGAGCTGGGTTGTAGAGACCAGTAAAGACACTCAAGAAAAATGCCTGTGAGGTTAAACTCATATCCTTTTCTGATGAGGTTACTACTCTTATAGATGTGGAAAAGAGTGCAGGCAATTTATATTTGTATTTTACTAAGCCATTTGTCCAAGGCCTACATGATATTATTGGAGACAATAATTTATTTTATTTCTACATATTCAAAAGTGGCTGGCAGATTGTGTTTATCAATCTCTAATTATCCAGAGAGAGGTAACTAATGGTATTTTTTGGTAATTGCAATGTATCTGCCCTGCTGTTTTAATTTTAAAACAACAATTGATACAAACACAGTTTTGTGAATAAACAGAAGTTCAAAGAATTGAATTTAATTAAAGAATGAGAAATAAAAGTTTTTTGACAATTTAAAACAATGGCAGACACAACTACAAGAAATTTAATGATTTCTCTTAAATTAGAAAACAATAATTGAAAACAAAACAAAAGATTAGGAAACTCGACACTGTGGGTAATTTCCCTTTAATTTTGACCTAATATTCTGAAGTTAGTATAGTAGACGTTGAAATACATAAAATGAAATAAGAGCCACACATAGGTTATTTTAGAGTCCATTTAAAAATGTATTATTTGCTAAATGTGTAGCCACTATGCTATAGGCCTGAAACTAATATAAAATAATATTGAATGTCCACTTTAATTGTAAAATAAAAATTAAAAAATGTGTTACTTACAAACTTTTTTTTGACTACACATATATTATAATGTTCTGCTTTTCATTTAAGGATAAGATATAAGTTACATAGAAATAAAAAGATTTTAAATGGAAATTAAGTTATAAATTTAAATCCACTGTCAGTTATTTTAAATTATTATAAAATGTCTTTATACTTGTAGAAGCTTTACATTTAGAAAACTGCAAAGAGAATAAATAAAATAATATGTGGATCATTCAGTTATTTAAAGGAGACTATGAAAAAAATAATTATCCTTGTGGGTTGAAAAGATTATCAGAAATTCAAAGGTGCTGATACTGCAATATTCATTTAACTAATATATGTTCTCTCTCTCTTTTATAATAATGAAGCTATCTAACTACCTTCAGGGAATGTTATAAAGATTAATTACTTCATTTTTTCAAGAGTTCATAAAGTTTAATAATATTAAATAAAAAGGACAAATGAAACATTGAGGTAAGAGCTATTAAACATTGTTACAAACCCACACAGAGATGAAGGTCATCATTTTACTTGTAACATCTATTAATGTATAGTAAGAAAGCATGATAAAATTTTATTAAAAATTTTTGAGAATTTACTATATATACATTCTATATATGAAAAGTTTATGAAAGTTTCAATTAAACCCTGACAAACTCCACTCTTTTTAGCACTTAACCTTCTTTCCCATTTACAACAGTGTCATCTCCCTGTTTTCCTAGCTCTATGACCCTTTTTATTCTCTTTTCTTCATTGGCATCTCTTTAAAAGAGGGTATTTGTCAGTATTCTAACAATTTTAATTTATCTTAGAATGTATGCATTCTTTAGGGTATATCAGCTGTCATCTTCATTTAACTGACTTCAAAATCTATTGCATTAGGCTTTAATTACCTTTTTTTACTTCAGACACAAAACTTCAAATAAGTTAACAGTTTTAATTGGGTTTACTCTATGATAATTATTTAGTCATCTATTTACTACTCAAAATCAACATATTCAAAATGAAACTCCTTATTTTACTTCTAGAACTTATTTTTTCTAAAGACTAGATCCATATATTAGGACTCAAGCTCTGGAGCCATGATACCTGGGATTGTGTTACTCGTCCTCCAACTACTGCGTGATGTGCAAGTCACTGATCTTCTCTGGGCTTTAGTTTCCTTATCTGTATGTAAATAGAGAGTGACAAAAAGTTGTTATGAGAATTGAATGAATTAATAAGTGTGAAGTGTTTTAATGATACATAAATTGTAGTAGGCATTTAAATATGTGATTATGTTATTGCTTTTCTTGGTTAGAAATCAAATACTTGTCTCTTGGTCACTAAAATGCAGATATATCTTAGTCAACTTCACTTCTCAATTTAATAAGTTACTTAAAACAAAACCACAACAAAACAAAAGCCTTTATTTCCATATGTCTTCTTAGCCAAGACAATGACAATTAATCTTCGATTCATCTCATGCTTTTATTATGTTATTGCCTCTGGAATTCTTTTCTACTCTCATTCTGCTTATAAATCCAAGTTATCTTTTAAATCAACATAAAGAATCAATCACTTAGCTTCTATCCTTCACCCCTGTCAGACAAACTCTATTATTCCCTTCTATTACTGATATTAAAAAATATATATATTTAAAATATAAATACATCAGTTAATGCATGATTTATGCATCTTTTTACTACTACATTTGAAAATATGCCCTAGGAAGTCATTGACCAAAGCTTATTTATCACTGAATGTACAGAATAGTGTCCAGTACATAGTGTTTAGGAAATATTTATTAAATTTCAATATTTAAACTTTCTACAATGCTATTTGTGACTTTTCATAATATCAGTTTAATAGATTATTCCAGTCTTATTTTCCATTACCTTTTTTTTAACAACAACAACAACAACAATGAACAAGAGGAAAATGTCTATCGTTTCTATGCTACATTTTAGCATATTAACACAAGTTGTTACATAAGATACATAAATTGTTGTTCCTGTCTTGGTGCATTTGTCACAATCTTGCCTGAGTTGGAGTTGTTAATTTGGAATAGATAAATAATAAATTGTGGGCTTCAGAAGGTACAAAGATGTTTCATTCTTGTGGCTGAAAAATGTTAGCTGAACTGACTGAAACTATTAAAAACTAATAAAAATGGCTTACGTCAACTCTATGTTAGGAGTGTGTGTATGCATATGTGCACATGTGCAAAGAGCAAGCTTCTCCAGTCATGGGGTAGAGATACTTCTTTTATATTTAAAGACAGCTCTGGTATAACCTAGGTAAAATCTGAACTTTGTGTATACTACAGGATGTATTTTCTTCAGTATGTGCAACTCAAAAAGGATGGTAATGATTTCCTTACAGGTTTCTTTGAGTCATTAAACTGACTTACACATGAAAATGTAAGTGGCAAAGCTGAATTAAAGTTTCAATCCTGAAGAGACAGCCAGTTTTATCACCTTAGTTTCTTCTTTCCATCAATTAGCCCCTTATATTTGATTCAAAATTGTGCTTCAGAAATATTGCAAAATATCCAATTTCTCAGCAAATATAACAATGGGTATTTTTATATAGGTCAAGAGACGTCTCTGAAGGAATAGCAGTGAACAGGACAGATGAAATTCCTGATCTTATGGATGCACTTGTCAACTGGAGAAAATAGGAAATGAACATATAAACTATGTAATTACACTGTGATAAATGTTATAGAGGAACATACAGAGTATTATGACCTCTATAATAAGAGGCTTTTATATATAATGAGATGTGATATTTACAGTGATATATATCATGACAGAATTGATATTTAGACTAAGTCCTGAAAAATTATTGAGTTGGCTATGTGAAGTAGGTGATATATTCCAAGTAGAAAAATCAGTATGTTTATGAACTTTTGCAGTTCCACATAAAATAAATTAGCTATAGAATTAACAGTTTATGCCTATTTTATTGTTATAGTTTAATGTACATAATAAGATCAATTCTCTACTATTTATGGAAGTGGTAAACACACAAAATAAGTAACAAAATAAGTAAATAAAGGCCCTAGGATTTCTTACCAATGTTTATGATTTACTGGAGTTAAGTTGGGAGAATCTAAGAATCTTATCTGAGTAGCTAGCATATGACTGAAAGTTTCCCATAAGGACTTGTCAGTGAAATAGAACATTTGGCCCATGTTGATTGGAAATCTAGTGAATCAACTTAACATATCTATATTCACAATGTTTGGCACATACAAGATATTCTTGGCTGGGCATCAATTTCTCAAACTGATTTACTCACAAAACTTGCATAAGCTCATGAAAACAATGATAAGAATTGTGAAGTTGCAGATTCAACCCCAACTGGCACAGTTCTGTGCTTATTTTTATATCCCAAGATATCTTAAAATGTAACTCACTAAGACAAGGAGTACATATTTTAGAGAGGGTTATGGAGAAGATATGTAAGACAAGGACTTTTGAATCAGATATTTCTGTTTGAAATCACATCCTCATTTCTGTATATTATGGCAAATTATTCCTGTGTGATTCATTTCTCTTTTATTTAAAATGCAAATGATAATATCTCTTAAAAATCCTATAGTTAATAATGTTATAGCCTTTGACAAATTTGTTGTTTTGGCTATTATGATCAATTCTCTCAGTGATCATAGTGCTTTTGGGGTCTTGAAGTAATAAAAAGAACATTGTAGAAACAGAATTTATTTTATTAGTTACAATCTGTTCTGCATGATCTGGGAATCTGTTCAGTGCCAGTAATAGCACAACTGAAAAAAATTCACAAATCTATTATAAACCAAAATTTTCCATTTCTCTTTTAAGTTTTTTTGACCTCTAGCACAAAAATCACAATCACTAGTATTCTATGATTGAGTGAGAGGAAGCTGGAATGGGGAATATGTTTAAATGCATTCTTTCCCTTTGTCCAGGAGATATTCTCTTATAATAACCTCCTTAAAAAAAACTCGATGTTATCATATTTATCATTAACTCTTAAAAAAACCTTAAGAATCAAAAGTGGGTTTGAGTGTGGATATGTATGTTCATCTAGAAGTAGAATAAAGGATATAAACATATATGCTGGAACACAATGAAGCTTTTTTCTTTGTAGATTTCAGCTTTTATTTTCAGAACTGTCCTGAAACATAAATATATTTTCTGATATTTTAGTTGTCATTTTGCAGTTCAACTACCTTGAAGTTCAACAACCTTTCTCTATTTTAGGTCATTCATAGTTAATGCAGAGATAATATTATCAAATCAGACTCACATGGACCAGTGATCTCACCCAATATTAAGCTTTAATGTAACTACTTAGAATATGAGAAATCAAAAGGCTCAAAGCAGATAGTTCTGGGACATCAAAAGGAGCCCCTCAGAGCTCATCTTCTCGCATTGGACATGTACCTTAGTTTCAGAATAACAGATGTGATCCACAGGTACCATTTCCCACTGTGTAAGCATTTCTATTTTGAAATATCTTCATTCTCAACCCCAAGTTGTTCAGCTCCTAAGGGAAACATGCCTCATAGATGCTGAGTACTATTTACCAGAGGGAATCTTTAGTCAGGGATACCTTGTTAAGGGAAATCCAGAGACAACGTCTCTTTCTCAGAGCAAATAGCTTTAGTCTATTTTCCCAGAGACCCAGTTTTCAAAAAGATTGTACCAGGTTATCTGCCAATTTCCATCACCTTGGGAGCATCACTCCTGTAAAGGAAGAGACTGAATCCCAAACCAGTAGCTTTAACTAACTCCTGCCAGGAGTTAACATCATTTTTCATTCTCATTCTATTTTTTATTTTCCTCTGAATTGTAAGTTTAATATGACTGTTATGTAGCTCAACGTGCATATTTACTGCAATATGCTATATGCTTCCAATATGAAGTAAATATTGCTATTTTAGTTTTGCCTTCAATTTTTTCTTATATCTTCTTTATTTCTATGGATGAATCATCTCTCTCTCTCTCTCTCTCTCTCGCTCTCGCTCTCGCTCTCGCTCTCACTCTCGCTCTCGCTCTCGCTCTCTCTCCAATCTCTTAAAAAGTTCCTTATATGCTGTATGTTAAATTTCCTGGAACTCGTAGACAGGTATCACTTCCTTCTCTTTTATCCTTCTCTTCCTTGAATACATCCTCTCTTGAGCAAATTCTGTGTTCTCTTTTGTATTACATTATTGCTTTTTAGTTCATTTCAAAATTTTCACACAGGCTCCATAATATTTTATTTTATTAATGTATTTTAAATTAATTTTTATTACTTTCCATAGTATTTCATACAAATAGTTTTAAAAGTCAGTTATTGCTAAACACCTTATAATAAAATTCACTTGTATCTCTCTGTGCTTAGTTCTATCTAATAATGTAAAAACTTGCCACTGATTTTGGTAGTTATCTTCCAATTTTTGAAACATATGTTTGTTTAATTTATCTAACATATATTTGCTACTTTATTACTTATTTTTTATTTTATATTATATTCTCATTAATTCTTTATTATTTCTATTAATTTAATTATTATATAAATCTGGTATCTCTTTTAAGGAATCCTTTCTTAAACAGATTGTATAGTTCGATTACTTAAACCCATGCCTATCATATTTTCTACCTGTACTTAGAAGCAAGAGGACTTTTTATGTCCATCCTACTTTGTCACTTTTGAGTTCTAAGTGAACTTTCTTTAACTTCTCAGGTTTTACTACCCCATCGATAACACCTTTATTGTGATGTTCTAAATGTCTTTGTTTTATGATAAAAAAAAGATCTGTTCCTATAGTGGCAGTTACTGTGAGTCTGTAAGCTAGCCCTTTTCTTGGACCCCTACTCCAGGAGAATATTTACTGAGTTGGAATTTGCTTATTGAAGGTCTGATAGGTGAAGCTCAGAGGTACAGTTATTTGTCATTGTGCCTTTCCAGTCTTGGTGGCCTCTTACTCTGAGAATAATACATGCATTACTGACTTTCTATGTCTGCCAGAAAATAACTGTGAGGAAGCTCTTCCACTACTTCCATGTTCTTGTGACTATAGCTCAACCTCCTAGGATATAAAAATAGCTAATTGTTTTACACGCATTATGTTACTTTTTTCCACACAACATACCCATATGATACTTTTCTAGTGATTCCAATTTACAGATAAGAAAGCTGAGTTTAAAAAGTTAAATTGTCAAAGTTACTCTGTAAGCAACAGAGTTTGGACTTCAATCTCAAATTGCCTCATGATGGTGCCCTGAATAGCAAGTGTTCTATTAGGTTGATTGTAGGATTGTAGGCCTGACTCTAGAGCATGTGTGGGGACTGCTTTCTCTGACTTAGATATTTGTTCATTAGTCATCCACTTCACAGGAAACCTTTGCCCTGCAGGCTTTCTATTTACTGTAGTCACTTTCTTAATGAAAAGAATCTTCACAATACTTGCTGGTTGCTGCTTCTTATCTTGTATACACAAGAGCTATAGTCACACTTCCAAATGAGGGTTCAGAATGTGGTTTTATTAAGATGTCTTTTCCTGGTATCCCTGGCCTCTTTCACTGAAGTAAAAAATGAGAGTGTTTTATGTCTCCTTTAATCCTGCCTTCTGTGGATTCAAATAACCAAATTATTAATGTTTTCTGTCATATAAATGAGACTATTCCTAATTTTCTGTGTTAATGAAAATATGTTTCTATTAGTATGCTTAGTTGATTATTTCATGGATATCCTTCAATGGTAGAGTTACATATCAGTTTTCATATCATTGTTTTAGTCCACTGACTACTTTATATTTGTTTCATTAGGAATGATTGAAGTGGAGCAAGAAGACAGATAGACTCCTCTGATTCTGCCACCTAATTTGCTTCTTTTTCTTACAGTTTTCAACCACACATACTCTAGTCAGACTGGTCTTCTTTTCTATAATTGTAAGCTAAGTATACTCAGTGCATTTGTCATTTGTCACTATTATTTCCCCAATTTTTAATATCTTCTTCACCCTTCCTTGAATTTACCCAAATCCATTCATAATTTCTAGCTTTAGTCATATATTCTCTACAAAGCCTTCACTGGTTCCCAACTTAATCTATTCTGTAGCTAAGTTTGGGAACCCCTGCCCTTGCATTATGTTGAGAATTTGACAGTGTTTAGTATACCTGTGGTTAAGCATGTATTAGAGAGCATCTAAAAACATCCAGGGATAAGAAGAGTTTCCAAGGAATAAAATTTTAGACTTCAACATGGATAAATGAGCCATAAGTTGTAAATCCTAAAGGATAGCTGCTTGAAGCAAAATTAATGATTTAAAGATAATTGATAGAAGAGGTGCTATCATGGAGACTTTCAAATTTTTCAAGTAAAAGCACTAAAATTAAATTGGATTATATAGGCATAAAAAATAAGACATTATAGGTGTAAAAGATAATTCCTACTCTGTCAATTTGGATTCATCTGAGAAAGAAAAAAGAAAATATAGCAAGTTGAAGAGTAAAAAAGATTGAAGTGTCAGAGTATGAAAAAGTTCTTTGCTAATGATTATATGAAAATCATAAAATAAAATAAAAGTTGTAAAATGAAGAATCTATTTAAGATAACTGCAAGCACCTTTCCTCTTTGGAAGGTGTATGGTTTAGGATGTTGGAGGGTATTAAATGAAGCTTAAATAATTGTAGCTGACAGAAGAATTCTATTCTGATCTTACTCCCTCTGATGAGTTGATAAGTCCAGCTACTGGTAAGCAATAAGATAAAGAATTTTAAAAGCAAACTTGCCCAGGAGAATGAGGAAATCAAGAGGTAGACTTACTCTGGCCTCAGGCATTTAGGATACCAGGCTAAGATGAAAGATTAATTTGAGACCCCACCAGAAAGAAGCAAGAGGACTTTTTATGATTATCCTGCATTGTTCAGGACTGGTTCAGGTGCCACTGGAGCTGAGCTTGGCCTGGCTGTTCAAGTATAGAAAAAAATAGAAGTTCATATGCATTTAAATTAGTATGCTTGTTGGAATGCAAATGAAAGGGCTGTGATACAGCTAAAGGCAACCTCATATATGAAAAATCCTTAGGAAACAACATAGATAAAGAACAATACATAATCATTGCCCTCAGTTATATGTCTCATTTATAGACTTAACAGATGATCAAGTGTGATTCAGTATGTTTAGTGATACTGAGTTTGCACAGATGTTATACACACACGCATACATATACGCATATACAAACACACACTTACTTTTACTGGGCAACAGTCTGTTTTTGAAAGAATAATAAGTTTTTTTCCCCCTGTCAATGTAATCTGCTCTTGATACTCATTTTTATTACATTCTGCAATATACTGATTGTATCCAAGTATAGCTTTAAATAAAGAACACAACTTAGGAGAAGTAAAAGACATTAAAAATACTACACATCTGTTTTCAGCCTCTCCATTATTATCAAGAATGTTCTAAATCACCTTGTGTCTGATGACATTAAATCAGAGAGAACAGGCAAAGGAGGCCATGTCAGCATGCTGATAATGCATCCACTGTACTGTCTGGTCGGCTTATACTCTGTCACTTTTCATTTAAAGGGCACTAAATAGAGCAATTTTTATCTAGGACAAGTTACTAAAAGTAATCCCACTTTTTGTTTTCCTGCCTGCAATAGCAATTAGTTTATAATAACAATAGCAATATCATAAACGTCTGACATTTTTTGTTAAATTCATTTCATTGTTCATTTCTTTCTTACTTATTTGAAGCCTTTTGGAAAGTCCAGTATAAAACTGAGATGATTAAAAAATTCTCCTAATCTAAGTTTTTTAGAATTAAGATTCCCAGTATGTTTTAAATATACTGGATACATTTTTATTTTCTAAGTTTAGGAGAGTTTACTAATGCTTTCTGAAAATTATTCTATGTTTTCATTTTTTAGTAGTAATGTATGTGTGTTATAGAGAATTTAGACAAAGAAAAAATATACAGAAGAAATAAAGAGCACCCCAAAGCCAAGCATCCAGAAATAGTTACTGCTAATTGTTAATTGTTTCAAACATAACTGTTCAATTGTGTGTGTGTGTGTGTGTGTGTGTGTGTGTGTGTGTGTGTGTGTTGTGTGTGTGAAAATAATGTTCTAGTTTGGAGAGGAAAACCACAGTTTCTCTGTAATCTGAACAAGAAGGGCTTACTATAAAGATTTATTGACTATTTATAGGAGATTAGTATTAATAGAGAATATTAGCCTGAGGGAGAATAACTAAGGAAGGCATAAACTTGAAAGTGCCCCCTTTTTTTTAAGAATGAGATTCAGATTCCATTAGAGAAATCAGGTCTGTAGTCTACTAGGTGGTGAAGAAGTTTTTTGAGTTACCCTGGAATTGAGTTAATCCCCAGATGATGGACCAAGACCAATGTGCTACTGGAAGGTGAGCACCACTGAGTGTCCTGTGGATTGCTGGCTACTAAGTCCCACAGGAAAAAAAGTGAGGGAAAAAAACCCACAGTGGAATTAGCAAGAAATATCTTCATCTTGTAGTGTCCCTCCAGCACTTCTTCTGACAATGAGAAGGTAACATCTAGCTCCACCGTAATAAGTAGTGCAATGTTGGGTGGATCTGGAACTGAGAGGCAATAAATTGTGATAACTGGCATAGTGTGTAACCTTGTCTTATAAAAAAAATATACCACTAAATGTACAAATTTGCTTTTTTCTCACTTATTGAAATATTTTTATACATTTGACAGAATTTTAAAGTCTAATAGCATTTCATAACAAGAATGTTTTGTGAAATTTTGTGTACGCTGAGTCCGTACAGTATAGATAGGGTATGCCTTAGTAATTCATTTAAGTAATCTCTGTGAAGAAACACTATGTCGATTCTCCTTTTCTTAGTTGCTCTGGAAATTTCAATTGTTCTTTTTGTCTGATGGGCTTTTTATCTTTGCTAATCAAGATTGTCCTCATATGTGCCCTCACACTTCTGAAAAAGAAATTTATTCACTAAAAATTCTTAATTCTGAGGAAAATAAATCTTAATGCTGACTGTTTTCTTATATTTTAGGTCATAAAGTTACAGCCATATCATGCACATTATTTTTTTTTCAGCTGGAATTTTTGAGAACCTGAATTGGATATATTACCAATAATTTTCTTCATTTGAAATTTAATTATCTTTATACTTTTCAAAATTATTTTCTAAGTGGCTTTTAGTTTCTCACTTGTTACTGTCAGATGTGAAGAAAAATAGTCTGTATGTATACATTAAAAAAGAAATAAATGTCCAGAATTAGTTATGTTGCTTTTAGAAAACTCATTAATAGTATGCCATTTTCAAGATATCAAGGAAAAGTTCTTTCACATGATGTACAGAAGCAGAAGTTACATTTAATGAATTTAAGCATTGTGAAAAAGTTAAACAATAGCTATGATAAAAACTCTTCCTAGTATTATTTCCAAACTATTCTCCTTCCTCCTCCTTTAAATGCCTCTCTGTTGCTATCAGCTACCTAACTCTAGTCATACCCCCTCACTAATTATTTAATAATTTTAACACTTGCTTTGCTCTTTTATGTTCACTTGAATCCTGTTACCATTATTAGTACTTCTAAGTATTTATCCAACTGAATCAAAAATTATGTCAACACAAAAATCTATACATGAAGAAAGTTTATAGCATCTTTATTTATTATCATCAAAACTGGAATTACTCAAAATGTTCTTCAATAGGTGAATGGAAAAACAACTTGTAGTACATCCATACATTGGAATATTATTAAGTGATTAAACTATCAAGATACACAAAGATGTGGATAAAACCTAAATATTTTAATAAAATATTTTATAAATTTTAAAATATTAAAATTTAATGTTATTAAAATATTTTTAAAAATCAATCTGAAAGGTCTACAAATTATATAATTTAATTGTGTGAAATATTGGAAAGGCAAATTTATAGAAATAATAAAAAGATCAGTGATTGTCAGGGAGTTGGGGGAAGGGAAAATTGGACAAATGAAGCACAGTGGATATTTTAGCATGGTGAAAATATTTTGTATGATGAAGTAATGGTTGATAGATAACAATATTTTTGTGAAAATCCATAGAATTTTACAGAAGAAATATTAATTCTTAATGTATGCAAATTTAAGAAAAATCATTTTGTAGGTCAGGGGATCTCAGAATGGAATGCAAAGTGTGATAAAATGATCTAACTGTATTAAAAGTCTATAATATGTCCTCACTGATGGGGTTGGGAGAAAAAATGCTGACCTATGTAACTATGGAAATGAGAGGAGCCTGTAAGAATAAAGACAAAGGAAATTGTACATAAGTACTGTAATCCAGTTGATAAAGTTGTTTTCCATGGGTGTATGAATTAACATTATGAGTATTGCTAGAAATGTTTACTGCAACTGGAAACTTGAGTAAATGTATGGCAGATGATGGGAGCCAGATTTTTCACTGTAGGAATGGGAGTTTATAAATAAGCATGGGGAGGAACCTAGAATGTTCCATGTGGTAATGGATTAGAGTTGGAAACATCAATATGAACCAAATATTTTAGCTTAATATAAATACAGATGGCTACATATAGAAATATTTATAGTTTTGTGTATATACATGGGTTAGTGTATACATATATTTTCTTGCTGTTAGCTAAGAGAGATTCGAAACAAGATTCCGATAATAATGAGCATACGTAGCACTCGGTTCTTGGTTTCTAATATAATTCTGCAATAAGAAGAACCAGGACTCTTTGGAGAGATGGGTGATTCTAGGACTGGGGCAGGAAATATATTCTATGAGCCTGGTGTATTTTTGAGTGCTAGAATGGAAACAAGTGCTAAGAAAAAAAGAAAAGAAAGACAGGATAAGACAATGATGGGGTATATCAAAGGAAGGGATATGGAAGCCAACTAAAATAGTTCCCAATGTCCAAATTTGGGACAACCTGAACACCAAAATAAGTAGTATTGGGATATAAACTAAAGTATAAAATAAATATTCATTCTACATACTGCTATAAATAAATGATTTCATAAATAAAAAAAATAAGGAGAAAGGATATTCTTCTGTGCAGAAGAGTTCCAAACATTTTATGTAGATACTCCAAGTTCAAGATAGAACATAACTCCCCGCAACATAAGTGTGGGTCACACATAGTTTTTTCCTTCTAAAGGGTACAAAATGGAAAGGATGCGTGTGTGATTTTATCGTGAAGAAACTTCACAAACACAGCCTTTGCCATGTGAGTCAGATAATGTCAACAGTGGCAGGGCCTGTAGCTAGTATGTATCTTTGATTTAATGTGATGAAAATGTCATTTTATCTCTATGGTCTTTCCCTAAAACTACATAGCTCCAGTTTAACAAACAAACAAACAAACAAACAAACAAACAAACAAACAAAAAACCTAGATAAATCCCAGCTGAGAAACATTCTGCAAAATACATGACCAGTTATTCTCAAAATCATCAAGGTCAACAAAATCAAGGAAAGTCTGAGAATCCATCACAGCCAAGAGGAGCCAAAGGAGATATGACACCTAAATGTAATGTGATATCCTGAGTAGGTCTTGAACAGAAAAAGAACATCAGGTAAAAAGTAAGAAAATCTGTGTAAATTATAGCCTTTAGTTCATAACAATGTACCAATATTGGTTTATTAACATTAGCAAATATATTATACTAATATAAGATGTTAATAAAAAGGGGAACTGGGTATGTGGTATTTGGGAATTCATGATACCATATTCTCAAGTTTTCTGTAAATCAGTAACCATTCTAAAATAAAACGTTTATTAAAAAACCTAGAGGAGAATAATGAGTTTGGGGGACGTATGGGGAGGTTGTGATTTTATATAAGACAAGGACAGTCAGAGTAGAGTCGATTTGTAAGCTGACATTTGAGCATTTGGAGAAGGTGAGTTAGCCATACGGAAATTTGGAAGAGAAACATTCTAAGCAAAGGGATCAGTCAGGGCAAGGGCACTGAGGCTGAGCATGCAGCTGTGTTAGAGGAATTCATGTGGCTGGTGTAGAGTTAGGAGAAAATAATAGAGAAATCATGGTTGGCCGGATTATAACCTATAGATAGAAATAGATCATGTAAGGCCTTATAGGCCATTTTAAAGATAATGCTTTTTACAGTGATTGAAATTAGATGTCATTGGAGTGATTTGAGTAGAGGAGTGGCATGAACTAACTGATATAAAGTATCTCTCTGCTTGTTTTTATAAAAATAGAGTGTATGTGTTTGCAGGGATTGGGGGAAGTATTGAGAACAGGATGAGAGCATAGACACCAGTTAGGTGATTACTGATGTAATAGAGTTAAGAAATAATCACAGCTGGGACAAGAATTATAACATTGGGGTTTATTAAGCAATGGTCAGAATCTTGATATATTTTCAAGATAGAATCAAAACATTTACTGATGAATCATGAGAAAAAGAAAACATTCAATGATATATCCTAGATTTTGGTCTAAATAATTCAAAATCCATGTTAGAGATATCAATATTTTTAGGTACCTAAGTGGAAATATGAACAGGTATACCCATCTGAAATTCAAGAGGGAGGACCAAGGTATAAATATAAACTGGTGAGTGTCAAAAGAATATTGATAGTGTTTAAAGACACTAAAATTGTTAGATTTTCAAGCAATAAAGATAGTGAAAAAAAGAGGAACAGAGACTAGGCTCTGGAAAACTACAAAATGAAAAGACTAGGGAGAAGAGGAAGAACCACTAAAGAGAATCAGGTGGAGTAGCCAACAAGAATAGAGGGAAACCAAGCAAGCACATTATCTTGGAAACTAAGCAGAGGAAGTGGATTAAGGAGAACAAATGATTAACTACATCAAATGCTGCTGCTATAGGAAGTGAGGTTAAGACTAAAAAATTAACCTCAAGTTTAGATATATAGCCATCATTAGTGACAGTGATAAAAGAATTACTGGCGAAATATTGTGGATGACAGCCTGATTCATGTGTGTTTATTTAGAATTGGAGAAAGGAAATTATGGAGAGAATTTTATTGTAAAGGAGAAAAAGGAAATGACATAATATTTGATAGAGTCAACAATTTTTTTTAATGAATAGTGTATATTTAATGAGAATGATTCAGTTGAAAAGTAAAAATTGTGATATAGGAAAGAGGATAATTGCTGAAGTGATGCATAAAACAGTTAGTTAAGAACATATGTATGGCCACTAACCAAGTGGAAGAATTGGCCTTAGAAATGAGCATGGAAGGCAGACTATCTGAGTGTGGGTTGATGATAGCTGAGTAGATGTGTGGTTGGAAATGTATGGAAGCTCTTTTCAGATTACTTGAATTATTTTTCATGAAGTAGAAATCAAAGTCATCAATTAAGAATAAAGATTAAACAGAAGATATAGAGCTTTTGAGGAGGGATTTTAAACTATGAAATTGTATCTTAGATGGCAGGAGAGCAGATGCATGTAGGGAAGTATGTTCTGATTACCAGGAAACATTAAGGACTATTTTAGGTTTGTTGTTATAAATTTATAGTGAAGCAGTCTATGTGATCGGATATTGTTCTTTTATATTAGTGTCACACATTTCAAGTATAGATAAGACAGAAAGATTAAACAGGCATATAATTTTTCTAGGGGAGTACAACAAAATTGGAGACAGGCCAGGGAGTCAAATATGTGTGCAAAAAGATTATAATAACTGACATGATATTTGACTTAGTTTAGGAGCAGGGAGAATATATCTGAGCGATGAAAGATCTGAGTGATGGAAGAAAATTAGTAGGATAAATAAATTGAAGGAATAGGTTGTAGAGGAATTAAATTGAAGAGAAAGAGTGATGATCGCAGAGCGCAATTCACATGATTGTTATTATGGAGGGTTGCCTTTATTGGTCATAAAATGTCCCAGGATAAGATAATGTGAGAGTGTGGCTAAGGCTAAATGGAGGGAAGGTCACTGGAAGATGAATTAAGCAAATCAGGAGCCTGGGGGTTATTGGGAACAAGTACATATGTACTGAAATCACCAAAAATTAAGACTGGAGTAGTGTGGAAGGGGTGACAGTGAGCTAGGAACAGATGTCAATTGGATCGTATAGGTTGAATAACTGGTATCTGAAAATGACAGTAAAAAATGAAGATTAGTAGATAACATAGTCCATGGATGTGAGATTCAAAGCTGAGTTTTTTTTATATTGTATAATTTTATAAAAATAGCAAAGAGGGACAACAGGACCGCTACCACACCTCCCAGCCCAACTATCATAATAATACCTTCTGCCACCTAGGGAACTGCAGGGGGGACAGTGAACTCAGGGAGAAGCCAAGTGTTTTTTAGCACAAGAAAATAATAGAAACTTAGAGAGAAGAGGTTGAAGAAATAGAATACTTTGGTGCTAATGGTTTTGAATTTTGTAGGGTATAGTTGAATTTCTGGAATCGAGGAGAGGATGTGATAAAAATATAGAATGGATGTTCAGAGCTTTATGTAGATTAGTGTGTGTGTGTGTGTGTGTGTGTGTGTGTGTGTGTGTGTGTATGTAAGAAGGAGGTTATCTGGGTATCTGAAGATTCTAGGGGTGAATATATAACAGGAAATAAGGACATAGTGAGATTTTTTTCCTCGTAGTCACAAGGCTGAGAATGGTACTCAGACTGGCAGTTGTGGGTGTTTAGGCTCCCTCCTCACTCCAACTAATGAAAACAAGTTGGTCTGAGGAAAGATGCATGTAAATACCCTGCTTGACCCCGAATGATACAAGTAGAAGGCTGAGGAAGGTATAATCTTGCTGCTAGTGTGTGAAGCCTAAATTTGACCCAATCCTGATGTAGGACCTGATTCTGAGCCCTTTTACCTTAAATATCTCCATTTCACACCAGGGATTTTTATCTTGACCACATACACTGATGACTCTCAAGGTTATATGCTCAACTATAACCTCTTCCTGGGACTTCAGATTTATTTATCAAGCTATATACCTGACACCTTAGCTTGAATGCCTAAGGGGGAATTTCAAGCTTTAATTGTCCAAAACAGAACTCTTGAACCTCAAATGCATCTCCTCCATTTTCTACATTTCAGTCAAAAGTACCACCAGCCATGTTACATTTCCAGACAAAAAATTGGGATCATTCTGTTTCCTCCTTCATTTCAGCCCAATGTATCAGCACATCCTCCTGAATATCTATCAACCTGAGATCAAACTCCTTGTGTTCATCTAAATTATAGTCTAAAGAATCATTTCCCAGCTAGATTGATTTAACATCTTCATAGCTCATCTTCTGATCTTGCCCCTACAGGATTCATTCTATATCCAGCAGCCAAACTGATGTTTTAAAAATAAAACTAGTTGACCTAACTCTCTATTCCCTGCTTCCAATCCTACTCCTATCATCAGCACATACACTTCAAAGTCTTACCATCAGTTTGAGGATACAACTAAGTTCCTTACCCTGGTCTGTAAATCCTTGAGTCATCCAGCTCCTGCCTCTTTCTCCAGTGTCACGTCAGCCCACTCTCTTTCTGATTGTGCTTTAGCCACATTGGTCTCTTCTGTTATTTGTAACTATTCCTAAGGTCATTCACAAACTGTTTCTCTGTATGAAATGTTCTTCTCCTTGCTCTCATCATGACTAGCTCTTTTTCTCTTTTTCCCCATTAAATATCACTTCTTCGGGAAAAAACCCTTTTTTTTTTTTTTTCTTGAACATTCAATTTCATTAGAAAACCTGACATAGTCATCATTTCAGCCTCATTTAACTCTCCGAAGTAGTTAATATTGCTTCACATTGTCTTATTCAGAAAAATTTTCAGTTATGTTTACTGCTCTAATCCTAACATTTTAAAGGCAACCTAGTTAGTGTTCAATATATGTTTACTGAATAAATGAACAAATAAGCAAGGGACTGATAAATGACAGCTCTGGATGCCTCTCTTCTCACATCTTAACCCACTCCAGCCACAGTGAGCTTCCTTTCAGTACATTTTAAAGTTTTAAGCTTCTTTCTATATCAGGGCCTTTCACAGGTTCTTCTCCTTCTGCATGTAACACTTTCCCCCTGTATTCTCTTCTCATCTAGTGAACCTGTGTTTAATCTTCAGATTCCAGATCTATCTCCTCTTCAGGGAATTCTTCTCTCTACTCTCTGACAAGGGAAAATTTTCATAAAGTTTCATAACATCATGTATCACTATTTTGAAAGACTTATCTGAGCTATAGTTTCTGTTTTCAACTTTTTATTCTTATGTTTCTCCTCAACAAAACTGTAAGATCCTCCAAGTCAGGACCATCTCTGTTTTTGCACTTGTTTGTATCCTCCTTAACTAGGTAGTTATGTGATCATTAATTCAACTTATTTGTCTCATTTAATTGTTTAAATAAAAATGAGAACTTAAAAACCCATAAAAGCAATTAATAAGTACATCCTCAGTCAGAGCACCTATTTCTCTCCATAACCTGTGGCTGAGTAAATCAACAATAGGAGCCTTTGAGCTCAAATGAACCATGGATAGCAATTGCTTAGTCTAGCTGTCAGCTCCCCACAAGGCAAGTGCGAGGCATACAGTAATTAATGGCAGAGGTAGCTCAGTATTATTACCTACAGCATCTTACTGTCAACTATTATTGGAGGCACCCAAGTGTAGACAAGGATTACTGGACTGGTGGTAGAGCTCTCCCAGGTCTAGAATTCTTAAGCATGTGAACTTTACTTCTTATGATGTGTCTTTAGTTGCCAATAGGATAGGTCAAATATTTCTATTCTTATTTCATACTCTTTTGTTTATTGTTCAAATTGTATTTCAAAGAAAACCCAGATTAGAGTGGACAAGTGCGGTCTGCCTATTTTTCAGAACATGCTGTCTAGCAGTTCCTTCTTCTCCATTCCTATAGATTTTGTTGCTTTTAATGAAATATAACAATAACTAACAGTCCTTTAAATATATTTATGGAACTAAATAAAT
This sequence comes from Eidolon dupreanum, assembly GCA_028627145.1. NCBI lineage: Eukaryota > Metazoa > Chordata > Mammalia > Chiroptera > Pteropodidae > Eidolon > Eidolon dupreanum. The sequence goes on along the minus strand of CM053502.1, from coordinate 132,748,550 downwards.
AATGTTTGACCTAGTATTTTCTGCCACTGATTTTTTAAAAAATCATTGTAGGTCAGGAGAATAAAAAATGGAGGCAACCTACTCTGTACACTGAAGAGCTCTGGAGACCTGTTTAAGAATTCCGAATTACTTGAGCTCTATTTGGCAGTAGGAAATGGGTTTAGAATAGGTCAGAAACTTTATTTTGGAAAAAAAATAAATTTAGCTTTGTCACACCTCAAAACAAAATGATAGCCATAAAAAGTGACCACTGATGCCAACAATTTGGTTCACCTAGCATATGCCAACCACTATTCTAGGCATTTTCCATGTGTTACTTTAGTTAATTTTCACAACAACTTTACATATTTGTATTTTCTTATAACAAATTCGAGGCTCAGAGAAAATAAATCTCTTGCCAAAGTAAGTGCCAAAATTGAAATTTGAACTCCACATTGATTTTTCTGTATGAAAAGATGTCAAAAGAAAAACAAGTTAAAACACTGAGATTAAACCATAACTTTTGCTAACATAGTTAACATCAGTTGAACAACAAGAACAAACAGACACTATGCTAAGCATATGGGTAGAATGGGGGATTTATTTTCAAGACTCTGGTGGTACATCTGAGCTAGATAACTCCAATTTAGCAGTTACAATAGTTAGAAAAGTGTTACTTTATTTTTTTTTACTTTGCAATTCAAGAATACTTGGAGAATGGAATATCAGATGTTCTAGTGTGAAGTTTATAAACATCCTGTGTTTATCAATTGAGGGTACTTTCACAGCTATTACAGCTTCATCCATCTGTACCTAAGTAACATTTGACATAGGAGTTACAGTCAGGTATTGGGCTATAATTTGCTTGTATTTAGCTGTTATAAGCCAGAGACAACGTCTCAGGGTAAATAGCAGCAAAGAATAGTAATAGAGATTAACATGCAGAATTTATTTTGCTTAATGTTTATGATGATTCAGATGAAATCCACTGAAACTATTCTCAGCTTCTGTGTTCTATATTCTCCTCATAACTGGCTTTACTTGCAAACAAGAGATAGTCTTAAATCTGGATAAATTCTAGAACCAGCACTGACCAGAGGTAAGATAACTTTACATAGCACCATATCATCTTTAAGATGTATAAGATTGCAATGTTAGATGTTATAGCTCTATAATGGATTCAGTAAGCAGTTGAATTATCTTTGGAATTATGTGCTGAAATATAACTGAAGCTTTTGATGAAATGATTTAGCCTTAATAGAAATACGAAAAATGAAGGCTCTATTTGCATATGTTTAAGTCTCAGAAGTTCTTAAGAGTGTAGCATAATTTTGTTCATTCCTTTTGGTTATTTGCTTCAACTTTGAATAAAAGACTATCAATCCAAATATTAAAATATAGTATACAATTTTAGAAATTAAAGTAGTTACATACTGGCATAGAAATTGATAGGTTGGTGAAACAGAATAAAAAAGTCTGAAAAACAAATAAGAATTTAATCTGCAATAAAGGTTATATATATATATGTAATAAGAAAAAGTTGAACACTTACATAGAAAACTGCCAATTGATATGAATAAGAATTTACAAAAGAATAAATGTGTAATACCAATAAAATATGGAAAACATTTAACATCAGTGATAATTAAATATATGCAAATTAATCTATCAAATACCATTTTACTTGTACAACTCAGTAGGTATTTAAAAACCTATCACATCTATTGATAAAGCTATATGGCAATGGGCACTTTCATGCTCAACCAGAAAGTGTATAATTTGGTACAAACTTTAATTTGGAATAACTATCAAAATCCTTAAAACATTTTTAATCTTTGACACACCATTTCATTTGACCCCATGTTCAACTCTGCAACCTGAGATAGGGAATAAAGTAAGGATGCCTACTTATACATACCACTCTGGGTCCGCATAGTACTGGAAGCTCTAATCATTTCAATAGGCAAGAAAAATAAAAGTGTGGTTTAAAAAGGAAGAAATAAATTGGCCTTATTAAAGATGGTATGATTATCTATATAAGAAATCCCAAGGTATCTACAAAAATGCTCCTAGAACTAATGAATGAGTTCAGCAAGGTTGCAGAATAAAGATCAATAAACAAAAATTACTCACATTTCTACATACTTACAATGAACATGAAGGAAATGAAATTAAAAACACAATATAATTTACAATATCTCCAAGGAAATGGAATACTTAGATATTTATATATCAAAAGATATTTATATATCATACAGAGTCTGTATGATGTGAATTAAAAATTTTAATGAAAGAAATTTAAAAAAACAAAATAAATAGATCTATGTATTCATGGATTGGAAGAATCAATGTAACAAAGATATAAATTCTCCCCAAACTGTCTATTGTTTTAATGCATTTCCTATCAGAAACTTAGGTTTTTTGTAAACAGAGACACACTTATTCCAAGATTTACATGGAATGGTACAGGCCGTAGAATAGCTAAACTAATTTTTACAAAGAATAATACAATAAAAAAATTACCCAATATTTCAAATTATTTTGTAGTTACAGTAATCAAGACACTATAATATGGTATTGGTGGCAGTATAGACATAAAGATGAATGGAACAAAATAGAGTCCAGAAATGGACCCACACAAATATCTTCAACCAGTGGTTCTACAAAAGTGCAAAAACATTTCAAAGGAGGAGACTAGCCTTTTTAACAAGTGGTACTGGAGTAATGGATATTTTTCTTATTAGATGCATGTAGAAGTAAAAAAGTAAAGTAAAAAAAGGGAGAGTGGAGAAAAGAAAAGAAAAAAATTATTCTAAACCTTACAAATATATAAAATTTAACTCGAACTATAGATGTAAAAATGTAAAATTTCTAGGAAAAGATATGAGAAATATTTAGGATCTAGAACTAGGTAAAGAGTCTTTGACTTGATACCAAAAAATGTCATCCATTAAATTAAATACGGTCTAATTGGATCCAGTAAAAATAGAAAACTTTTGCTCTATGAAAGCCAATGTGAGGGACATGAAAAGACAAGCTATACACTGGGAAAAATATTTACAAACCACATATTTGACTGAAGACTAGTGTCTAGAATATATAAAGAACTTTCAAAACTCAACAGTAGGAAAATTACCAATTAAATTAGAAAATGGGCAAAAGACATGAGCAGACAGACATTTCAATGAAGTGAATGCACAGAGAGCAAATAAGCACCTGGAAAGATGTTCAGTATTATTAGTCATCAGGAAAATGCAATTTAGAACCAAAATGACACATTACTACACACTTATTAGAATGGCTAAAATAAAATAAAATAATGACACCAAATCATGACAAAGATGCAGAGAAAGTGAATCACTCATACGTTGCTAGGGGGAATGTAACATGGTACAGCCACTTTGGGAAGCTGTTGACAGTCTCTTATAAAACTAATCATGCAATTTTCATATAACAGAGCATTTGCTATCTTGGATATTTATCCCAGAGAAATGAAGCTTGTGTACATAAAAATCTTATATTGATGTTCATAGCAGTTTTATTTGTAGCAGCTAACAACTGGAATCAGTCCAGATGTTTTTCAACAAATGAATGGTTAAACAAACTGTTACATACATATGGCAGACAAGTCAGAGATGAAAAGGAATAAAGTACTGATACATGCAAAAATTTGAATGAATTGCCAAGGAATTATGTTGAGTGAGAAAAACAATCCCACAAGTTTATATACTGTATCATTCCGTTTACATACCAGTTTTGAAGTGACAAAATTTTAGAAATGGAAAAAAGGTTAGTGTTAGCCAGGGGTTAGGGACAAGGTAGCATGAGAGGTAGAGATAGTTATCGAAGGGCAACTCAAAGAGTCTTTGGGTGATGAGAATTTTCAGTATCTATACTGTCATGTTTGTATTTCACAAAATATACATGTGGCAAAATTGTGTAAACCTGAATACACATAAATGAGTACAGATAAAACTGGGAAATCTCTATAAAAATTGGTGGATTCTAGGAATGTTAATATCCTGGTTGTGATATTGTATCATAGTTTTGTAAGATATTACCCTTGGGAGAAACTGGGTAAAGGGTATATGGAATCCTTCCATATTATTTCTTACAACTGTTTGTGGATCTACAATTATCTCATTAAAAATATAAAGAAATTATGAGAGTATGTCAAAATATCACAGGAACCATCTTGAAGGGACTCCTACTGGCCAAGTCTAGGATAATATAAGCATTAAAATATTAATTTTAATAATGATAAAACTCATTGGGAAATAATTATCCATGAGCTATATTGATACAAATATGTAAGCATATGGAAAAGCTTTTCTTTACAGTAGTAGAATGCTAACCAATGGAGAAATTGTGGGTGAAATTTTTCTGAGGAATGATATGTGATCTCTTCCTAAATCAATTATTAATTACAAATGGAAAATACTAACTTTATAGTGGGTAAACCAGTAGGACACCACTAAAAAGAAATGTCATCTAAAATCACTGACATTGGAACAAAATGGCATCAAGTGCTTTCTTATAAAATGCATGTAGAAATACACATCACTTTGCATTATTCCTGCCAACAATACAAAATCTAAATTTAATCACAAGGAAACAGGCAAATCCAAATTGAGGGACATTCTCTACAAATTAACTTCTTAACTCTTGAGAGTGTTAACAATAAGAAACAAAAGAATGTTGAGAATGTATTTTAGAATAAAGGACACTAAAGAACCATGACAACTAAATTTTGTCCTGAATTTGATCCTGGTTTAGGAAAAGATAGTAATAAAAGAAATTATTGAAACAATGACATTAAATATGGATTGTGATTTAGACAATAATTTTGTATCAGAATGTTTTGATTTTTAAAACTGTATTTTGTTTATGAAAGATAACATCTTTAATTGTAGGAAATACAGAAGTATATAGGGACAAAGTGATATGGTTTCTCCAACTTATTCTCAAAGAGCTCCACAAAATATAATTTGTATAAACATAAATGTGCTAATGTATAAGAGGAGAGAAGAAAGGAAAAAGAAAGAAGGAGGGAAAGAAAAGGTGAGAGAAACACTTGAACAATTGCTAACATGGGTAAAAGGTATATAGGAGTTTTTTATGTTATTATTGCAACTTTCTATAAGTTAGAAATCATACCAAAACAGGAAGTTACTGACATATGTGAGATATTAGACAATGGGATGTTATGAAACTATTAGAAGTTCTGTCGCAGAAATATACCTACTGGCTTGGACATGCTTTCAAGTATATTTGAAAATGAAAGTTACAAAGCATACTATGTTATAATTCACATACAAACTTTGATTCCATATAGGGTTTTCACAATGATTTTGAGTGAGAATACAGATTATTTATTTTCCTTTTATTTCTCTGTGTTGATTTCTCTATAAGAAAAAATATTTTGCTTTTCTAATAAAACTATTTTTTAAAATCTTTAAAACAAGATACACTTTTAGTATAATATCCCAGGAACAAATTATTTTTAATGTGTTCCTTTAAACTATCATTTGAATATGGAGCCTATCAAATTTTAGAGTGGAGACCATTTTTATCAGTTACTGACAGTGAATTCACTCTACCACCTAATATCTCATTTGCCCTTCAACTAGTATTCCATCTTGATTGAACAGAGCTATGTTGATGTGACACTAAAACAGAAAAAAAAATTCCTAACTCTAATGTAAATTTCCTTAGAAACTCAGCAATAGAAATCAGGGTTACAAAAGATACACATACACAACACACACAACACACAAATTGGCATTCAATTTAAAACATCTATTCCTCACATATGCAATGAAATAAGTAAAGGGATTCTTAAAACTTCAAACTCTCAAACTAGTAAAGAAAATGATCAAGATTATTTTCTTTTATAAAAATAAGTTTTGAGTTGTTTAATAATGTGCTAGCATACAATAATTAATTTTCTGACATGTATCAGGTATACAAGTTGTAGAATGTTAAATGATCCCTACTAAATGGGAATTGAATAGTCATGTTTGAGTAAAAGGAAAATCACACATTATTTATGAATATGTTAATACAATTTTACCAATTGCCAAATCTATTTTATAATGATATGTTTAAGTCAGCTGGGTATAAGAACATATTATAAAGTGATGCCATCCTTTTACCAAAAGGTCACAGTTCATCCCTAGTGTACTACTTCCCATTATCAATTATTTAAGAGTAATAAGTTATAGAGCTAACAAGATGCTCGGCAAAGAATTTACATATGAAAATTTAAAAGTGTCAGTCCACTAAACAGTAGCAGAATTCTGTAAAGATATCGAATGATTGAAAGTGTAAGTTTATCTCTCTAATATGCAGTTTTATAAAATCAGCATAATGTAACTCTCACAACTGGTTTATGTGAAACTTTTAAAATCTGCCACCTTTACATTAAATTATTTTTGTTTCCACTAGGTAGTTGTTAAACTGAAAATTCCTACTGTAAAAATTGCTGTAGGACCTTGTACTATTTTGTTGCTGTTGCTGTTGCTGAAAAGTGCAAATCAGAATTGCTGTTTGCTAACAATAAATAACCTCTGTGAAAATACCCTAATCATTTTCTTTCCTTTGACTTTCTGAACCAATTAGGCAATGACCTTACATTTGATTTTTTTCCAATAATTATGTTAGATTATATAGGAGGGGGAGATGTACCTATTTCAGAGCATGCAAAACACAAACAAAACACACACACACACACACACACACACACACACACACACACACAAGCCCCCATTTAAACAGAATAATTGGAGTATTAATCTTGCCACTATATTCTTCATGTATAAATAAGTAAAATTTAATGACTCTAATGAAGTACAAGAACTTAAAAGAATCATTTATTTTTAAGCAAGACAATAGAAGAGACAGAAAAATTAAAAAGTGAATCAAGTTAATAAAATAGTGTAAAAGAGAAACCTATTTACAAATAAGCTATGTGACAAAATATAGAATATAGGAAGAATAGTTGAAATTTAGTCTAAGGGCCATGCTACCCTGAACAAGCCTGATCTTGGAAGCTAAGCAGGGTTGGGCCTGCTTAGTACTTGGATGGGAGACCACCTAGGAAGACCAAAGTGCTGTAGGCGTAAAAAATAAACAAATAAATAAAAATAAAAATGAATAAAGGATCATAAGCTGACAAGGTCCTTGTAATCTGTGAGGTCAACCAAGGGTTTACTAGCCTTAAAAAAAAAAAAAAGAAAAAGAAAAAAAAAAAGAATAGTTGAAATTTAATGTGTCTTAAGTGGCTTAAAATATTGAACTCATTTTTATCTTCTCATAGAAATAGAAAATAAACTTAAATTATAAGAGAACCTGTAAAAATTATCATCATCATCAACTATTTATTGAGCACTGTCTATGTGCATAGATTCACAATTATGGTCATTGATCAAAAGCAGGGAAGGTAATGTTGACCTTGGAAAATGTCAACAGTGAAAATGATTGGTAAACAGACAACTACAAGTCATCTTTTTTGTTTAAACTCATACTTTAAAGAAAGTATTTTGCAGGGAGAGGACAAGATGGGAGCAGATAACTTTGTTTAAATGGCTAATGAATGATTCACATATTTTTGGGATATGAGCTCATGCTAAAGGTACAGCTTCATGCTGAACATCAATTTCAAATTCTGTTTTTTGTCCTATATTCTTACCAACATCTTTGCTTAGAAAGAACTATTGTATTTCTCTATTCCATTATGAGCCATCTCTTTCTGTTTTTTTTTAACTATTTATTCTTATCTTTTATTATTAAAAATATTCTTATACACATGTATCTTTTTCTCAGTCTGCTTCTCATGTGTGAAGCTGTTTTATCAGACAGCAAAACTTTATTTTCTAAATGGAATAATAGTCTTTTGGCATTAGAAGGTGACTTCTAATTCCTTCCATATATAGAAATTTTTCCTATAATCTAATAAAATGTTAAAATGTTATGACTCCCCTTGGTAACGGAATCTTAGTACTGTAATTCTCAGTGGGTGATGAGAAAATGATATTTTTCTGTTAAATTCAGCTTCTCTCAATCAGAATAATTTTTTTTCTAGGATAAGAATATATGAAATACTATTAAAGAATCAAGTTACATGGTCATACAGACTATTTCATTTTTTTTAAAATTCAAAATTTTAAAGGTAATTTTTTACCTTTCCTATATCCTATGGTATTTCTAGTGTTTCTACATCTGTGAATTTCACCAAAGTATGTGATAGATATAAGGATCACTGGCATACTAGCTCACCATTGCATTTATCAAAACTTAAGAAAACTTTTATCTCACATATATAACAATCCTAAAGTTCTATTTTTCTGTATAAGTAATATGTATAAATCCTTATGGAAAGTGAAGAAATTTAGTTTTGTTCAAAGCAACTAATTTCATTTGCTCATAAAGAAAGGCATTATTGAAAATTTTTTCACATTGTTTATTCTTTCTTTAATATTATTTACAGTATATGGACAGTGTTTCATTTAATGCTGTTATTGAATTATTTTCAGCTGCTAATGAATCATAGCCATAGATACCTAAAGGCCTTCCTACTGTGAATACTTTAGTTCTAAAAGATTATTTTCTGTGATAATATGTTTTTATCTATTGCAGTGTTAAAAAGTACTCCAGAGACAAACTTTCATTTTATAGATGAACAAATTTGGCCCCAGAAAAATAAGTAACTTGCCTAATTCCAGAGAGATAAGAAATTAGTGGCCTCTCCAGGACTAGAATTAAAATGTATTTGGTCATATTCCACTGTTTATTTCATTATAGTAGCATTTTCAAAATACTCCTAAATTTGATATAAATTCTCAAACATGATCTTCCTTGGTTTTATATTTTTTAAATTTTTGGAGATGCTCAATACTAGTTGTTTAAAAATGCTTTGGGAGCTTAGGAAAGGTGTAGATTTGTGTCCCTGTTTCATTCCAGCTTGGTGCAACCTACAGAGATTTTTAGGTTTAGATTTTTAGATTTTATTTTAAAGTAAATGGGAAGCACAGGAGGTTAAAGCTGGTGATTAATACAATCAGCATTAAGCTTTGAGAACAACACTCTGCTTATCATTATGGGGTAGTAGAGGTCTCTTAATCTAATTAGAATCCCTTGAGGGGGGAATACATACATACATACACACACACATACACACACACGTGTGTGTGTATATGTATATGTGTATATATATGTATATGTGTGTGTGTGTGTGTGTGTGTGTGTGTGTGTGTGTGTGTGTATAAAATGTCCCAGGAAGTTCTGGGTTGATGAGTTCTTTTAAAAATAATCACCTACAGGTTCAAGATGGTATGGGAGTGAAGTTGTAGAGGAAAACTGGAAGCAATAACTCTTGGCGAAATGTACCTACCCCTAGGGCCTTGTGAACTTCCAGGGGAGATAATCATCCACTTCATTCATCTGAAAAGGTCTTCTTGACTCTGGAAAAACAATATGTATCTACATAGTTTATTTTTCCACTTACAATACATGAAAATATCAGTACTTAGCTGTTTTCACAGTGACAAAGATTACAAAAGAATGGTGCTAATATGAGTGACTCATTTAAAATATACTTTAAGAAACTAGCAACTGTTGAGTACCTGGTTTAACATAACAATTCCATGAATATAAATGTATTTACACTAGAAATAAATAAAACTTCGAGGTGGTGGCTGTGACAATAAGGCTTAGATAGAGTAATAGAATAGAATAAAATAGAAAAGAAAGCCCTAAACTGGGTTACAGACATAATGGGCATGCAGAGAAAGAAGAGATGCAGCCCTCTTCACCGAAAATGACATGGAAATTAATAAGAGAATATCATATCAAACTTATGTACTTTACACAGTGTACTTTATGTTTTTTTTCTTACTGTAGTTTAGTCAGGCAACAAATATATATTGAATTTTGGCTGTGAGCCAGAAAATGCTCTAATGACAGATGATACAGTGGTGAAAAGTAAGTTGATACCTGCCTTCATAGAACTTTCATGCTGTTAGGAACACATGACAATTAACAGGTAAAAATAATAAATAAATAGAAATTTGACATAGGAATAGGTATTAAAGTTGGGTATTGGGATAGAGAGTAAGTTAGGGACAAAAGCTGAGAATGCTTTAGGTAAGATTTTTTTAAGGAAGAATTCTTCGAGAAGATAGTTTTTGACTTGAAACCTAATGGTCAATAAAATTTCATGGAAAATAGGGTTTCCAAAAGAGTGAATAGAAAGAACAAAGTTTCTGAAGTGGGAATGAGGTAGTATATGTGAGGAAAAACATTGGCATCTCTGGAGAGCAACAATAAGGTAGAAGGTATATGAGACAAGACAAAAGACAGAGTCTGGTCATGAAGGTTATGTTATCCTAGAATTTGTTTATACTGCATTCTAAGCAGAGTTACACATTAAATAACCAGACCCCATTTCTGAATTAAAGGACTAATAATGTCAAACTTGATTAACTGAAAAAGAACTTTCTATTCAGGAAAAAATCATGGGATTCTTATCATTTTTTTTTTTCATTTATTTTTTAGCGCTGATGGTAACATCAGCAAAGTTGACAACAGCTAGTCTTTTTATAATACTGAGTTTGTCTGTGGTAATACTTAATTCTCTACTTTCTCTTAAATACATAGGTTGCCTGGAAATGGTTATTGTATATTGGTTACTATATTTCAGTAATTAGTATAATGAATGCATGCCTCAATGTGCTCAGTTATTATTTGTGAAGAAGTGTACGAATGAATGAATGAGCCATTGGCTGAGTTTATATGTTCACAGAAAACCATTTTTATACGCCTTATGTAAAAACAATTAAAATCCCAAATCACTGAAGGAAATCATGTTAATGAAATGACATTTTGATTCAGTGGGAAAAAAAAATGGATTCAAGTATGTGTTCTGTAATCGTAGATCATGTATTTTACCAATTTGCAGGAAGTGTAGGTGACATAAATGTATAGTGAACTATGAAAAAACTCTATAGGTTCAATTCCCTGAGTTCTTCAAGAGATTTACTATAATGATAAAAATAGAAGGAGAGAAAATCTATATATTAAAAGAATCTTAAAATAATGAAGGTTTAAAAAGGGGGCATGTGCTGTTGGATGACAAAGTCATGATGAAAAACAAGAAAATGATTATTATAAAAGTCAGAGTAGTGTGTGTTTTTGCAAAGAGAAGACCATAATTAAGACAGGAAATGGAAGGGCTCTTGGTATGGCTCTTGACCTGGGTGATGGTTATAAGATTATTCACTTTATAACAATTTATTAATCTCTACTTTTATGCTTTGTTTGTTTTTAATTTGTATTTTATTTTACAATAAAAGATTTAAAAAACCTTCAGGAGTATAACTACTAAAATACACTCTATTTATTTATTTTTTGAAAAAATTATGCTGATAACGATGTTTGAAACATTATGTTGTTTAGTAGGGACATTGAAGGAAAAGAACTGATCTTTACATTTTTTATTTTATATACTTCTTTTATGTTTCAACTTATTCTTAAAATCAGATGCACATATTATATAATTAAAAACAAGATATTCGAAAAGAAAAAAAAAACCTGTTGGACTACTTGAAACATTGACAGTTTATAATGTTAAAAAAATAAATGTCAGTAAATCTAAAAGGGATAAAGATACTACCCTTGGCTGTGTATTTTCTGGGCTATTGTTCTGGTTATTTTATCATCATCGACTAGTACAACTAGACTGCAATACCTAGATCACACAGTTTTCATTTAATTTTATGTAGCTTTGAAAAATGGAGAAAAACAAAATATTTTATTTAAAATTATAATTTTAGAGACAATAAACTCTGAAGTTACTCTGAACTGCAGTTAGTTTGTAAATTTTTACTTATAATACTTGTTTTTTTATAAAATATGGGTTTTAGCAAAGGGAATTGCTTAGAATAACACTGCATACCTTATTCTGTTCAGTTGCTCAGATTATGTTTCTTAACATTAGGATTCAAAGAATATGTTTATAAAATTTAGAAAATTCAGTTCTATGTCAAGAAAATATGAACATGAAAACCATTATATTTAAATTACTTCCAAACAAAGCTATTTTAAATTCTCTTTTGCAATGCAGTTTTTTAAAAAAGTTATCTTGACCAACTGTTACTCTTCCAAAAAAAAAAAAATCTTAGAGTATATTTTTTATCTCTTAACAGTTGTCAGTAATATGCAGGCACTGACCTCCATTTCAGGATGCCATTCTAGATGATGAATTCCTGTTTTAAAATAATTTTATTTCTTGACTTTCACAGTGGCAAATAGAACAGGAACTCTGTCGTACTGTTTTTCCAATTTTAAGCAGTACTATAGACGATATTCCAAGATAATTAATAGAGCCTCTTTAAAAAAAGAAACTATCACTTATTGCATTCATAATGCAAATGAAAACTAAGAACACTTTTTAGTTACTTGCCGTTGGTTGGATGCAGGCTGAAGCTCTTTGGGCCTCTGCGAAGTGTCTAACTTCTGCTTTATTCCCAGGCTTATTTTGAAGAAAACTAGTTTCACTCAATCTCTCTAAATTTTGAGTGTTCAATCTAGTTAAATGTTTGAGTGGTATTTAATGTTACTGTATCACAGCACTGAAACAAAAATTTATTTTTATTTTTCTACTTTTGTTAATTGTGGTAAAACACACATAAATAAAGTGCACCATTTAAACAATTTTTAAATGCACCATTCAATGGCATTAAGTCCATTCACATTATTGTGTAACCATCACTACCGTCAATCTCCAGAACATTTTTATCTTACCAAACTAAAATTCTGTATCCATTAAGCAATGACTCCTGACTCTCCCTTTCTCTCAGCCCCTGGAGACCACCATTCTATACTTTTTTTTTCTATGAATTTCATTACCTGGTGCCTCTTATGAAGGGTAGAATGCAATATATATCCTTTTTGTGTCTGGCTTATTTCATGTAACATAATGTCTTCAAGGTTCATTCATGTTGCAGCATGTGCAGAATTTCCTTCCTTTTTAAGACACAATAACATACCACTGTGTGTATATATATTACATTTTATCAGTTCATCTGTTTATGACAGTTGCGTCTACCTTCTGGCTATTGTGAATAATGCTGCTAAGAACATGCATGTACCAATATCTCTGAATACCTAGTGTCAATTCGTTGGGATTACATAACCTTAAGTGGAATTTCTAGGTCGTGTAGTGATTCTATGTTTAATTTTTGCATAACCGCCACACCATTTCCATAGCAGCTGTACCATTTTACATGTTTACATTCTCACCATCAAGGCACAAGTGTTCCAACATTTTCACACACTTACCAACTCTTTATTTTCTGTTTTTGTTTTTGTTTTTGTTGCTAACAGCCATCCTAATAGGTGTGAAGTGATATGTCATTGTGATTTTGATTTACATTTTTCTCATGTTTAGCAATATTGTGCATCTTTTCATGTGCTTAATCACTATGTTTGGGGAGGAAAACTAGATTCTGCTTCTCTATGTTTCTAGAAAAGCAGGCATTTATTGGAGCCTTATTGGAGCTACTTCCACTCAAAGCCGAAAAGTTTATATTTTACCTGTCTCATTTTCTGTATGTTTGTTAATTATGTTTGTTTGTTTTTGCCACTCATCAGGCTTAGTTCAGGGAGCAGTGTGCATGTATCTTTTCTTGACGACCTACCAATTTTTTAAAACTCACTGCATCTCTGTTAAATATCTCCTTTGTGTCTACCTAAAGGTCAGGTCATTAGGAGTGTCCTGTTTTTGTACTTATCACTATCTCATCAGAGAAAAAAATGGGATGAATCTATTATTTCAGAAATATCCCCCTCCCACTCATGTACTATATGCTCAGATTTTTAAACCGAAGCTCATATATTAGAGTGAACAAAAAGGAATGTTCAAATTAAAGCTTTTTATTCTCTGATTTTGCCATTTTTCTCCATGAAAATTAGTACCAGGGATGTTTGGCACCTAGGGCTTCTGGTAGGGCTCCAGTGATAGACTCTCTGAATTGGGCAGAGGAACCTATTTTGTTTTTATGTTAAACTTTCTCTCCATAAAACTCTTCCCTTTATGAAATCACACTCTTTCTTCATTTTCTTCTGTATACATCTCATTCACAGTTGTCCCCTCAGGATATTTCAGCTTTATCTTTATCCACTGCCTATTTACTTTTCTGTAAATGTGGGCATTAATCAAGGAATCATATGTGAAACCCTCCAAATTCATAAATTCCTTGAAATTTCTGGAGATTTTGATTCAATAATACCGATGTTCAATTTATTTATATATTTGAAAAGATTCAAGACTAACATTATTGGCTAGATAGGATTAAGAAACACTGATCAAATAAAACCAGTTGCACATATACTTCTACCTTCACCAGGCTCTTTTATGCCTCAGGGTATTTATCCATCGTGATTCTTTTGCCTGTAATTCCTCAGATCAGATACCTGTGCTTATTTAGCTGGACTTCAGTTGGTACCAAGATGATTACACATTTTTAGCTAGCTTCAGCTCCATGGCCTGATCTAGCCTTTTGGTTTGAAAATGCTCTGATTTTTTTTTTTTAACCGGAAGATAAAAGGCAAAAGTCTCATGCTAGAATATGTATAGTTTCTAATGATTCAGATTAGGAGCCTTATTTGTTATTTTATTTAAAAACTTAGTGGCAGTAAACATTACAATATAATTTTGTTGAATAAAAAACTCTAATGCATTTAATTAGTATGTATTTGGTGTCTCAGTATTTTTTTATGCCATTATATACCTATGCCATTTGTATCTAATTTGTACCAGTTTAGAATTACAAAAACATGTTCACATTAGTATTTCGAGTAAAAAAAATGAATACTTTCCTCTTGAAACCATTCAGTTTAATTTTTAAATTAAAGTATTGGGTATATTCATAACTCTAAAATAAATCATTGGGACATGTAGCTATTATCACATTATAAGTCAAGATGTGTGACTTGAGAATATTTTTTCATAATTTACTTATAATTAATTACCTTCAAACATTGCCCATATAATAATTTAACTTTCTAAGATGTGGGAACCATTCAATGTAATTTTACCTCATGATACTCAACCAGTTCTATGAAAATGCAAATTAAAGAGCAGAGTATTAGGTAAATCAAATTTGCATGGATATGGTGTATATATATATAAAATGATTCAGAATATTGGATATTATTCCCCAATTATTATACCCATAGACCATAATAAGGAGCAAGAGGAATTTGCCACACAAAAGACATTAACAAAATTGAAAATTTTATAGGCATACAATTTCCATCCTAACAAGAACTTGAATGCTCAAATCTATATAGCTAAGAAAATAAAGGTAAAAGCAACATTTCTTTCAACATCATGAAGAATATATCTATAGGGAATAAACTTAATGAGGTTAGATATTTTCTAGATCTCTTTAAAAGCACTTGAAAATATACAACTATTTTTTCTATTTAAACATTTGGATAACTCACTAAAGTGTACATGATCATGTAGTATAATAATTTAGAGGTTAAGAACACAATTCTTAATTAGATAGCTAAAGTTTGAATTGTGGATTTAATATTTACTAGTTACGTTATCTTGCATGTATTTCTTAACCTCAATCTATGTTTTTCTTGCATAATATAGAATATAAAGTTCTATCACAGGAATATTAGTATAATCATGAAAATATTAATACAGTGGCTGCATATAGTGAGTGTTAAATATACATCACCTATCATTTTTTCCACTGAAACAAATAGAAACACACATTTTTATTGCTTTTCAAATTTTTTTAAGATAGCTTTGGTTTAACTCTTCTCATTTTAAATAATAAATAAATGCATTTAGTAGATAATTTTGCATATTATCAAACAGAATACATTTCATAATTGAGATATTTAGAGTGCTTGCTAAATTCACTTTTAATATTTTTGAAAGTAGACGTGTTAGAATACCTAGCGCTCAAATACAAAAAATCTAATCAATATTTGTTATTCAAAATCAAATGTGGAAAAAAGTTAAATTTGTGTTCTGTCTTAGATTTTTAAGATGTGAGCCCTTAATTTCAACTTTTAGCTTTTAGTTTTTGTATAGTTTTCAATAATTCACTAAACTCTTTAAGGCTAAGTTTCTTTATTCATAACAGAAATAATAGCAAATTGATAGGTTTTTATAATTTTTAATTTACTAAATTTAACTATAGAAAAATACTTTGTAAATAAAAAATAAATGTAATGTTGGAAGTCTCTTCTGATGGAATTATATTTCATTTCTACCTTAAGCTTTTCTAAAGACTTTGTGTCATATTTGTTTAGAAATTCAATGAAGTAAAAATATTCCTCATGTTATAAGGTAAGGTCTAGCTTTAAAATATACTCGTATTTATGTAATATGATAGATTCTTAAGAATGACTTGTAAAAATATTTGAATTGCCATTGGTAGGTAAAAAAGAACCCTCAGGTTTTCAGAATAATATCTTCCATATGAATTATTCAATTAAAATATACCTGTGTATATAAATATATATTTATGTCAATGTAGAGGAAAAGAACCAGAAGGATATACACCAAACTATTGACAAACTACCTCTGAAATAAGGAAGTAAAAGTGTGCCTCATTAAAAAACTAAGATTTTAACCTTTTGCTTTACATGTTTCTGAACTGATTAATATTTTCAATGAGAATATTCACATGAATTATTGAAATATCAATGAAGAGAAAAATACATTCAGTATACATTAAGGAAGAATAGTCATTCATAGTAAATATCTACTCGCATTGGAATATCAAGCCCAAGTTTCTAATATTTGTCAAGTAAAACCTCTGATAGATTTGAAAGATCTAACCTCTAACCTCAAAGCTGACCAGTCAAATTATGTATTCAAGGGTTCAAACATTCCACTAATGTTATTAGTTAATTAATGACAATTCTTAAATAGAAATAAATTATTTTATTTCTCCATGTCCATATAAATAATGTAAACATTCCACTAATGTTATTAGTTAATATCAGTTCTTAAATAGAAATAAATCATTTATTTTTCCATGTACATATAAATAATGTACTCATTCAGAATTAGAATTATAAACATTAAAACTATGTCCACTTGCAAAATGAAACATCTGATCAAACATACTGATATGTGTTTATTTTACTCCATCTCAAATATGTATCTGCAAACAAATAGATTTCCAGTTCCTTAATGTTTATTCATCTTTGAGTCTGCTTCTATATATTTTTTAAAAGTTTACATATCTACTATTATATACACATATATATGTATCAAATACCATAAACAAGTATATGGCAATTGCTACACACACACACACACACACACACACACACACACACACATATGTACACTATATATCAAATGCTTTCTTAAACAAAGAAATTACTACCATAAAGATAAATGGTTAGCTCGTTTTCTTTTGTATATATGATGATTTATCAATTTTATGAAATAAATATAGTTGAGGTTTTTTGCCTCTATGGTCTTTCAATTTAATGTATACATGTATATATAGTTGTATATGTGATTAAAGCACATATGTGATTTTGAGCTTTTAATGTGTTTGTAGGAGTGAAAGGTGAGGTAAGAGACTGAAAAATCACAGTAGTAAGAGGAATAGCTTATTGGATAGAAATATGAAATGATGCTTTATTAAATTTTTGGGGAGATATATAATTTTGCCTACAGATTAAACAACTAGAATAATTGTGTTTTTGTTAATGCATAATGCAGGGGCCAGAGGGAGTCTCCTGATAACTAGGGAATTGTTGAGTTGACATCATGGCATATGATAAAGAAATTAAAAAGTTTTAAGCTTCCAGGAATCTCTACTCATTCCACTAAAATAGACCTGCGGGCTGTTTAAGCAGAAACACAATATTTTGATAAAATTATTAAAACTTTGATCAAGTTAAATGTAATTTGGCTTCTTATTCTTCCCAAAGCACTTTTGCTAAAGTTTCAGTGCAAGATTTCAGAAACTAAGTCTCATATATTGATAGTCTTCCCATTTGTTTTTTCTCACATTCATTCACTCAAATATTTATTTTCTTATTCAGTCTACAACATAAGATGCATAATTTTGACTGAGTCCATGTGCTAAAAACTGCTTACTTTTGTGGAAATTAAAATAATCTTTTAAATTCCTGCATTCTAATAAGGTTAGATAGCCACTGCACTAAATATGATAATCTTTTGAGTTATGTAGTAAGTTAAAAGAAAACAAATGTTAAGAAAAACCATAAAATAAAACACCAACTACAGAGCAGGATGTAGGCAAAGAGTACTGAATTATAATGTTAACTAGGATGATCAGGGTATACCTTCAAGATAAAAGGTGTCAAATAAGCAAGACTTGAAAGAAAGGAACAAAATGTAGACATTTTTGAAGGAAGATATTTCCAAACAGAGCAAGAAATCAGCACAAAAATCCTTGAGACTGGAACATGAGTGTATGTTAAGGGAACTCAAGGAAGCCTTGTATAACAAGTGTACTGTGAGAGGAAAGAAGAGAATTAGGAGATGCAGTTAGTAAGGAGACTGGAAGCTACTTAATTTATCTCTTCAGGCCATTGTAAAAACAGCCAAGCACCACTTAACTACAAGAATACGTTCTAAGAAGTGTGTCCTTAGGTGATTACTTCATTGTGCGGATATCATAGAGTGTATTTACACTAACCTAGATAGTATAGCCTACCACACACCAAAGGTATGTGGTATAGTCTATTGTTCCTAGCCTATAAGCCTGTATAGCACGACACTGTACACAACAACATAAAATTAAATCAAGAGCAAAAGAAAATGATGCATTCAAGGGATACAATAAACACAAGATGTATGAGGCTACTTGCTGTTAGTGTAACACAGCAGAATGTTTTTCAGCAAACTTTTTTTTAGGTAAAAATGCACACTCTAAAACAGTGATAAAAAGATTTACTAGTTTATAGTAAATCTATAAACTAGTAACATAGTTGCTTGTTATCATTATTAAGTATTATATACCATACATAATTATATGTACTATACTTTTATATGATTGGCCGCTCAGTAGGTTCATTTACACCAGCATCACAACAAACACATGAGTAATGTGCACCCCTATGATGTTATGATGGCTATAACATCAGTAGGTGGTAGGAATTTTTTGGCTCCATTATAATCTTATGGGACCACAATCATACATGCTTTCTGTTGTTGATTGAAACATCAATTCTTAGGACTCTTGCTATAAAGGCCATGTATGGTGCATGAGCACCTCCTTTCCCTTTTGGATTCCTGACTTGGTCAGTGCTGTAGCAGGTCCTCACTGTTTCACTCTGGATGTGGCACTGGTAAAGCTGAGTATAAAGACCAAGCAAAGGGTGAAACAGCTCTTCAAGGGCAGCCATCTGTTGGGGCTTTATTCCTCTCATGATTTACCTGGCCTACTTTGGAGATGAGAGACTATTTGGTTATCTTGATTTAGAAGCAATCAATGAATAGGAACAACGTGGAAGGGGTGTACTTTGTCTGAAATAAGAGAAGGAGCATTGTTCTAACATTCAGCAGTTGGATAGCACAGAGCTGTTACTTCACAGATGCATCTGTGATAGAAGAGAACTTCTTTTGACTTGTTTATGATAAACTATCAAAATAAATGTTTTTAACAATGTTAAAAATGGCTTCTGTAATCTAGGAGAGACAGTATGTTGGATTGGAGCAGGGTGTTAACAGTGAAGTTGAGAAGAAGTAGTTGGATTCTGTATATATTTTAAAGATGGAATCAACAGAATTTTCAGATGGATTTTATGAGAAAGAGGGAGGAAGCAAGAATGGCAATTTGTCTAGGTCTGAGCAACCAGACAAATGCAATGCCATTAATTGAAATGAGAAAGACTATAACTATAGCAGAGTTAGAACAAACATTAGGATTTTGGTTTTAGTAATGTTGAGTCACATATTAACACAAAATTTTGATACCATTCAAATACAAACTAAATTTATTGTGGCTATAGCTAGATATATGACTCTAAAGTTGAAATGATAGTCCCTGGCTATAAATCAAAATAATTGGAGTATTATCATGCAGAGAGTATTTAAAAACCATGAACTATGGGAATGAGAGCTAATAGAGGACAAGTCAATGACTGAACACTGAGCCTTTCCACATTGTGAATGTGATCACACTAAAAGTAACCAATAAAGGAGATTAAGAATGAACAGTGTTGAAATAAAACAGGAGGGTGAGATGTTCTGAGAGCCAAGTAAGGAAAGAATATGAGAGGAAGCAGGAGTCAATTATGACATATACTATGAAAGATCAGAACTGAAAATTGATCATTGGATTTTTCAATGAGAATAGTATTGGTAACCCTTAAAGAACAGTTCTGGAAGGGTGATGAGGGAAAAAGTCTGATTAGAGTGGTTTAAAGATAAAATAGAGAGGAGGAATTGGATTCAGGCAATATAGGCAATCTTGTCAAGATATATAAAAGGAAGCAGAGAAATAAGGGTATAGCTAGAAGGAGATGTGGGAATTAAGAGAAGTTGTGTGTTTTTTTGTGTTTTTTCTTTGTAATTTTTTGTTTTTGTTTGCAATTGACAAAAATGATCCAGTAGAAAGAATAAAAATTGGTGAGTTAGGAGAAAGAAAGATTGCTGCAACTATTTTTTTATTCAGTGATAAGATACAGAATCTGTTGCACAACTGAGCATTTGCCTTAGATAGGAGTATGGAAAGTTAACCTGTAGTGATAAGAGAAAATAATATATGTCTAGATACTGGCAAATGTCTAGGTTTAATGGAGGGAATAATTAATATATTTTTAAGGGTGTTCCAATTTTATAATTGGATTAAGAATCAAGGTCATCATTTAGGAATTAAAATGGATTAGGAGGTTTTTTCTGTTTGAGGAAAAAAGAAAAGATTTTACATTATAGTTTAAAACAGGAGTCATCAAAGTGCCATGGACAAAACAAGATATGGGCCAAATCCAGGCGAGAGCCTGATTTTGTAAAAAAAAAGTTATATTAGCACAAAACCATGCCCATTCTCTATATGTTGTCTATGGCTTAGTTGAGTAGTTATGACAGAGACCATTTGTTTCACAAAGAATAAAATATTCAATATTTGGCCTTTATGGAAAAAATTTGCTGACTCCTAGTCTAGAAAGGTAAAGAGAGAGTGAACCAATGTAAGTAACATCAAGGCCCTTCTTGAATTCAAAGTGAGAATTGTCCACATGATTGCAGATTTTCTTCTAGACTTATTTATCTATATAGGTACATAAAAGAGTAGAGGGATAATTGGATTTAAGTAGGACTGTGTTTATGCCAAACAAGTACATTGAAGAAAGACAAGGCCAAGGAGAGATCAAATGATTAACCATATTACATGAGTTTATGGTTATAGATGTTATATGAGAACATTCACTTTATAATAATTCATCAAGCTATACATATATAGTATACATTCCAGTATATATATTATAATTCATCAAAAAGTTAAAAATTATTAAACATGAGATTTAAGTTGGGAAAAGAAGGCAGGGAGAGAATCAGGAAGATAAAGGCTGTATTATGAAATAGATTTAGGTCATAGTAGTGTTGAAAAATTGAGATTGTGTAATAAAATAAATGTGATGGAAAGCTATGAGGTAGTAGATATTGATAGGAATACTATAATAAAATACCATAGACTGGGTGGCTTAAATGACACAAATGTATTTCCTCACAGTTTATCTAGGCTGGAATTCTAAGATCAAATTACTGGCAGGGTTGATTTTGATCTGAGGCCTCTTTCCTTGTCCTGCAGATAGCCATCTTCCACTGTCTTTACATGGTCTTTTCTCTGAGAATGCAA
Source organism: Eidolon dupreanum (assembly GCA_028627145.1). Taxonomy (NCBI): domain Eukaryota; kingdom Metazoa; phylum Chordata; class Mammalia; order Chiroptera; family Pteropodidae; genus Eidolon; species Eidolon dupreanum. The sequence goes on along the minus strand of CM053502.1, from coordinate 132,726,696 downwards.
ATGTCTGTGTCCTAATCTCTTATTATAAAGACATTCTTGTATTCAATTAGGGCCTACTATGACCTAATTACCGTAATTACCACTTTAAAGGCTCTATCTCCAAATACAGTCACATTGTATAACACTGGGGAATAGGACTTCAACTTATGAACTTGGTGGTGGTGGCAGGGGCGGGGGCATAGTTCAGCCCATAAGAGTGTGGAATGCTTATAATTAAGATTGGAGGAAAATTACAATATAATAGCAAGATTTATAGCATGGCTACAGAAAAGAATAGCTGAGGTTTGTGTGCAGGGCCAAATCATTGGAAGAGAAGTGTTCAAGGAATGATTATCTTTCTGTATAAGGAAATAACTGATAATTAATACAGGTGCAGTGTTGGAAGAATTAACAGTAAACAGCAAGCTAAAATATCAATGGGAATGATCTGTGAATGCAGAACAAAGCATCACTGAGGTATAGTTATATGGACCAACGACATGAAATTCAATATTGTTTGCTTTCGAAAGTAAGAGAGGAAAATTGAGAAAAACAATGGAAAGCAAAAAGGAAACTTACCCCAACTCCAGGACCATTAGTATATGAACTGTGGTAGAAAAATGGTCCATTGTTGAGAAGGCTGCAAGTGGAAGACAGAGAAGTCATTTACCAAAAGGAGATTGGAATAATCAGAGAAGTGGCTGAGGATTTAATGCTGGTGAGAAGTTGTAGAAATACTGCAGTTAACACTGTAAATACTTAGAAATACATATGTGTGTGTGTGTGTGTGTGTGTGTGTGTGTGTGTGTGTATTTGCATATAAAAATACAAAAACATATAGATAGATAGATAAATAGATGATAGATAGATAGATAGATAGATAGATAGATAGATAGATAGATAGATAGATTTCATTATATATGTAAACATGAGCCAGACTGGACACCTTTCCAGAGTATCTTACATGTGTTTTTGTTGTGTTGGGCAGTTTTATAACCACAAAATACTGAGGCGAGTTGGCATACAATGACACTTTTTCACAGAAGTTTATTATGGCTGTTTCTTCCATATCTTTCCTTTTACTTCTCTGTTACTTCCCATGCATGCCACCTCACTGCCAATATGTTGTCAAATATAGTTCCTCTCACCACCGTTTAAATGTGAGAAAAAACTAAAACATAGAAAGTTAATAGAGAACAGATTTAAGAATGTCTTAAAACTGGAGCAAATTTCAGAATAACTCAGAACCAGACTAGACCTTCTCATAGTAAGTGAGGTACAAAAAGGTTGTGGCAGCATTTTTCATTTTGTCAAACATTTTACCTTTGTTTTGCTTTCATTCATTTGCTTTTATTCAAAGTTTCAGATCTTGTTATTTAACCCCTGTTAACTATTTAAACCAGACCAATAAAATAATAAATTAACATACATGTTCTGAAAATAGCATGAGTGAAGTGAAATATCTTCTTTAAAATCAAAGCCAATTATTTCTTATAGAATTTATGTAAAGCATAAACAAGAATGAAAAAAACAAAAAATTAAAGAATATTTCAAATATTTAAAAATTATTATTCATATTTCAGTTTAATTGTTCTCAGGAAACAATATGCATATTTTATAATACCTCTATACAAAGGTTTTCAAGGCTATAAGTTATTGTATTAAACATCAAAATATAATTATTTGAGAGTATTTTTCTCTTCTTTCTTAAATCCTTTATTATAGAAAATATTTATAGTGAGGGTATATGTATTTTATAATTAAAAACAATAATATATGTTGTTTTAAGAATATAGTCTTTAACTTTTTTAGAATTTATTTAAACCACAATTGTTTGATATGTGATAAGGAGAAATCTAGATGAGACTACTAAATATAAATTCTCAATAAAATTTTTAACTTTTTTGACAATTTACCTTTCATCTGGTAACTAGCACACTAAACTTATTTTCTCCTTGTGTATTACCTTTGAATAAACCCACATGAACCTACTTGCTCAATTTCTTCTGTTTTCATATCTCAACACAGAAGCAGGCAACCTTGGGAAAGTATTGTTCTCAAAATAATCATGTTCCAGAGATGTGGAGAAGTGGAGAATCTCAATAGATGAGAAATATTCTCTAAAATTGGCTTGGCCACTTCTTTTTAGCACATTTAGTCTTCTGAAGTAGAAGCTTAAAGGATTGAGAATAAATCTACTTGTTTTCTATACTTTTAAAATGGCTGCATTTCTGTTGTGCTGAAATAGATAGCTTCCTTTCCTAAGCTGAAAAATGAATTCTGTTTGTTTTGTTTAAAAGAATATACTTAGAGTATGTATATAGAGGTCTACTTTTGATGCTCATTTTAAATTTGTATATTAGGAGAGAGAAATGTGAATAATAATGAATGAGTTCGGGTATAAATATCAAATATACTTTATTTTCTTTTTATTTGTACAAGATCTGGCTCAAGTCTACTCTTTAATCTCTAATTTTGTTTCTTTCTCTTTTTGAATTCGTTTCTGATTTTGGATGAAATTTAGTACAAATCATGTTGCATATAGTTTCTTTTAGTTTTGCCCAACTATCTGTTAAAATTTGAAACTATATATGTCTGCATGCATAACTATCCCAAATCCTTTTTTCTACCCTTAATTCATAAGAAAGATAAATCACTAATCTCTATATATATTTTCTATATTAGCTATCTTCTTTCACTTGTGGTAGCCTGTCTATAAACTTTTAGGACTCTGCTTGTGAGATCTACTTGTCTTGCAGCACCTAGGACACGCCCAATAAATAAGTTCTCTCACTTTTTAAATTCGCCACCTACCTTTCTGGAGAGGCCTGCCTCTTTCTTCTGTCTCTCCTTGCCCTCCATGTATGGAGGCTAGTTTGCTAAACAACGATGATAACTACCAAATATTTATGCACCAGTGGGACTGCCACTAGAAGATGTTTTTCTCTGTCAATCAAAATAGATAATGTAGAATGTGTTAACCAAAGCACAAAGTGCTTAAATCCTTTGTCCTGACTCACTTTGACCATAATTTCTACTCAGTTTACATGATAACAAGTTGTATAGTTTATACTGTTATAATCGTTTACTAGCCTTTTTCAAGTGCATGTATGTTTTGTCTTTCCAGCTGATATATGTACCCTTTGACTATTCTCAGGGGCAGTTAATAAATAGGGCTGACTCTATATTTTCATTAAAATCTGCCTATTAAAATCTTTTTATTACTTATTGGTTTCATTTGGTTAAAATCATAAAAATACCTCTTAGAAAACAATAAAATCTTAGAAAACAATAAAACAATAAAAACTGTGACCATTGAAGAGTGCATTCTATGGAAAAGTTATGCCTCTGCAGTACTCTCACCTAACCCTAATACTGCTAGTAAGTGTATCCTATACTGACTGAAAATAATTCTAAACAAAACTGGTATTCTCAGTAAAAGAAAAGTCATCCTTTTCTGAAACAAGCCTGCCTCTAGCAGTACCTCTTAACTATGTAGACACTAGTCATACCAAGCATCAGACATGCTGCTAAACCATATTTGTATATGTCATTTAAGTTTTTCTGATTATAACATTTTTCATGGTCCCAGATGGTTTTGAATAGATATTTTTTATGTTTTAAGTATGTTAAAATTCATTTAATTTCTATCTGCAGTATTTGGGGACTTATAGGAATTTATCTATAACTGCTTATTTAGTATTTCTGGAATCTAAATAATATGACTGGTCAAAAATCAATCTTATATTTACAAATTTTATAACTAACAATTAAAACAATTTTTACAATTTTTATAACTAAAAATTCAATATTGAAATAAGGTAAATACAGGGCAATTGGTTAATATTGTTTATTAAGTTATTAAAAATGTAATGGGCTCCACTCCATCTTTTATTACTTAGTAATTTATTAAAGAAAGGAGGCCATCACTATTAATTTTAAAAAATATTATTTGGCAGAGTCTTGCACAGATTTTGTTGGTTGCAGCTCCAGTGTATAGTTTAATATGTCATTCTGTGTCTCTATTTTCATTAAGTTGATATTTGATTCTAAAGGCTTGATAATGGATCAGTTCAATTTTTTTTTTGGCAAGAGTGTTTCATAGGAGGAGGTGTGCTCTTCTATCAAGAGGTAGGTGATGTTTTGCTGTCCTTCATTTCTGTGGTATTAGCAGTTATTGACATTAAATGCCTAGATCCATCATTTTATTAGACACTGAAAAAAATTATTATTCAATGATTTATTTTTTATTTATTAGCTGAAGTATTTCTATAATGAGAAATCTTTCCCATTTCTTACTTAGATACATAGTTGCATAGTTCATGGAAGAGAAGATTAATAAATGCTTTATTCTTTCCTTTCATTTACTGATTTTAAAAACAATTAGATAGTTCCCTTGAATCCTTCAATAGTGCCCAATTGGTTACTGTTGGTTTTAGAATTATTGTGAACTAAAAATGTTAAATATACTTAATGTGTTTCAGTTCACTTGTTAATATTCTTGTTGATGCACAAATAATACCATTTTTGTTGTGGGAATCTCATCAGTTGACTTCTTAGTCTTTTGCTGTGACTGTAGTAAGTTTATGTGTGTGTGTCTTGTTTTTTGCCTTCCTGCCATTTGGTATAACCTTTTTTTTTCAAGTTTATCTGGCACATATCATGCCGCAGATCTGAAATCACTCATTTCTCCAAGGACTGTGATTCTGTTTAGTAGAACATTATATAAGGAGGCCACAATGTGAGAACTAGGGGTGATCATTGCTTCTTTGTTATTTTTTTTCCCTAAGCATTCTCAATGGACAGAGATAGAAATGATTTTTAAAGATAAAATACATTGTGAATTCGTACTAATACATCCAATGTTTTAAATCTATATTGATGAACTATATATATACACACATAAAATGTACAAATCATAAAATCATACAAATCAGCTCAATGGGGTTCTACCTGAAGTGTTTCAGAAATTGAAGATTTGGGCGGGGGGACACAATTCAACCTGTAATACCATATAATTTAAATTTGTTAAGAGGAGAAAGGCCATTAAATTGAAGAGATAATAAAAAATATAAAAGGCTGCATGGATTATAGGTCATTTTACTGTCAAAGAATTGGTGCTCAAAGTAAAAATACCTGGAAAAATAAGATCATGGAATGTCTGCAGTTCTTGATCATGACATAGTCTAAGATGTTTCTATGGAAATGAGCAACTGACTTAGAAAGATTAGATCAGTGAGGGAAAGAAGTTCAGGGGCCTGAGTAGCCAAGGTCATTGGAAAGACCAT